>JAMPIV010006659.1:0-314559 GCA_024509875.1 Oreohelix idahoensis
CGTGTGATCTTGTCATCGGTTCTACGTGTGATCTTGTCATCAGTTCTACATGTGATCTTGTCATCAGTTCTACATGTCATCTTGTCATCAGTTCTACATGTGATCTTGTCATCAATTCTACATGTGATCTTGTCATAATACTTCAATGCTTCTGTTCTAAGTAAAATCTCATTTGTGAACGTCTGCAGCTTTTTGATTGTTGTTGTTATTGTTTTATCAAATTACATGCCCCACCCCGCACTTTAAAAAAAAGTATTAACGTCAACCATTGAAAGAAAACACACGACACAAATTTATCTCGTGTTATTGATAATCTCGCGTGATTCCCAGGGGTCTCTCATCAGACAGGAAATAAAACTATTGATCCTTCTGGCAAGTCGTAAGAGGCGGTTGCGATGATTTTTTGTGCATAAGTACTGGCAACTTCAACTAGTAAAAAAATTGCCTTAGAAACCCCAATTGCCAGAGCATATGAGTTTGTTTGGCGCAGATTTCCTACGAGGCTACTGCATAAATAATTATGAAATAACGTAGATGAGAGAAGTGAGAAATAAAGAAGTGATAAAGGGAGAAGTGAGAACTAAAGAGATCACTTTTAAAGAAGTAATAACTAAAGAAGTGATAGTTTATGAAGTGAAAACAGATTTATCACTTCAGTATATTATGTAGACGAAGAACTGAGAACTGAAGTTATCACATCAATATGTTATGTAGACGAAGAACTGAGAACTAAATTTATCACATCCCGATGTTATGTAGACGAAGAACTGAGAACTAGCGTTATAATATCAATATATTATGTAGACGGAGAATTGAGAACCAAAGTTATCACATTAATATAGCATGTAGATGAAGAACTGAGAACTAAAGTTATCTCATCCCGATGTTATGTAGAAGAAGAACTGAGAACTTAGTTATCACATCAATATATTATGTAGACGAAGAACTGAGAACTAACGTTATTACATCAATATATTATATAGACGAAGAACGGAGAAATTAAGTTATCCCAGCTACAATATTATATAGATGAAGAACGGAGAACTAAAGTTATCACAGCACAATATTATGTAGACGGAGAAGTAGGAACTTATTATTCACATCCGTATATTCTACAGACGGAGAAGAGAGAACTTCAGTATCACCAACATGATGTAAACGGTGAAGTAAGAATTAAATTTATCAAATGTGTGACGGTATTGCCTCCCTGCTTTGGTCAAGAGTATCTATTATAGGCTTCAATGGAGTCTTTCTTTACATAAGATTATCCTTGGCAGAAATGTCGATAGAAGTGTAGTAAAGCTTCTATCACATGGGAGTCTTCATAAGATATTCAGATAAGCGAAAACAAGTCTGGCTGTCGATGAGCACATTAATTCTATAATCTGCCGACACTTTTATGAAGAATTTAGCAATGGTTTATTCTAGCTCGTTGTCACAACGTTACCCCTGTGAGGGTAACCAAAGAGAGTTATCTGTGAGGTGCCGGCTTTGTCAATGGCTCAGATTCGCCTGGCACCCGGTTGAAGATGAGCAGCAGGAGTGGAGAAGGTGAATATAAGACTTTGGGATGAGTTCCCAGCATATAGCCCCAGTGATTCTGGATCTCGTGACATATACCTCCTACCACTCTATCTCCCTCTCTATATTATAATACTAACGAGCCCCCACTCCCCTATTACACTGAGTGAACAGAAGAGAAAGAGAAGAAGAACAGTATGTCTCTTTCGCACACTTTCGTTCCTTCTCTATATATGTAATAACGTGTGTGGGTAATGTAACCACAACTACAACGTTTATTAAAATACTGAAATATAACAACATTCAGTTACAACAATACAAATGTAATAAGAACTAACCTAACTATGCCTGGAAAAGAAGATAATAGTTAGGCAAAAAATACACTCACTAAACTTAAGTCTACACGATGTGATGATGATGATGAATTTAAGTAACTCCTAAATACTAACAAAAAGGATATCTTGTGTTTCTTGGTCTCTCGCTAACTGTCAATAAACTCTGGTTGTTTGTACACAATGGACAAGTCTTTGTCTGCCTACAATAACACTGGACGGTTCACTTGGTTTCGTCGGGTGTCCACGGCTTGTTCTTTTGTCCTTCACAATGCGAGTGTTGACATTGTCCCGAGCGTCCACGGTGTCTTGTTCATGTGTGGTGTTGAACGCAATGTTAGGCGGGTGAGACTTCGTCTGATATGCAGATGTCCTTGCGTTGTGCTGATAGTCTGCTCATGTGGTGGTGATGATGGAAATATGTTGTATATTCGTATTTGTTGGTGCATCAATTGTACAGGGAGAATCTGTCCATTACTGCATGTAATTTAGGATCTCGATAAATTTGGTAGGCATATGGTTTACAAAATCGTTCCGTCGGCTCTTGTCACGTCCGCTCAAGATTTCTCAAAGGCACTTGTTGTAAAAAATCATCCGTTGGCGACTGCCACTTCAGATCATTAAATTTCTCAAAGGCACTTGTTGTAAAAATCATCCGTTGGCGACTGCCACTTCAGATCATTAAATTTCACGTGGACAGCTATTAGAAATGCAGCAATCCTTCTGGGTATTTTCTGCTTTCTTTTTGGGTGGGTAGTCGATGATAGAAAGACCCTTCACCGCCTGGTAAATTCCTTTCTGACCCCCGTGGAGTATTGGTAGGTTGTTGCCGTTAATTACGTGTGAGATGCGTGTCGTCGCAGTATCTCGGTCGGCCCTACTCTAAAGCTTGTCCCGTAATTTAACGCCCGCAATGTAGTAGACAAAGGTTGAGTTATCTCAAAGGTCCCCGGTCTCTACCACTGCGATGGATAAAAAGATAATCCCGTATAAATACCCCGTAACCTATGCTCCGCATGCGGTGTGTTTGTGTCTGTGAAATCTTATCCTTATAATGAATGACTGTGCGGTGTTTACTGTACGGTTAACAGGTAATGTAAGAGACAAAATAAACGTGTCTTGTATTTACTTCATTATAATTAATGAAACTGTGCGATCTTATAAGTATAATAATTCTTTGCATGGTGTTTATTGCAATCTGTACTTATGAGTATGCGATATAATATTATAATAAACGTGACTGGTATTTACAGTGTTATATTTATTTATATATATGGGAAATATGTATATATAATCTGACTGAGGTTAAGATATAATGATATAAGGTACAAATCTATATTACACTAACCTTGATGTCCATATCATGAATTTCACTGACACTTGGCCTGAATCTTCCTCGTGAAATATGGAACCAGTATATGCGGGCGGAATGATTTTTCATACCATTGCCCGAACGATAGATTTCGTTCAGTATATACTGTCTGAATCGCCTAGGGCTATTTTTCGGGTCGCTTCTTGGGTCATGTGAAAATTCGTTTGTTTTCCTTTCGTCAGACATTCAGTCCTCATTCCTGGGTACATTTCCTGTAATATTTTTCTATTATCGTTTCCTTGTTGTTCCTCTCCCAGACAAACTGTCTGTGTGCGTCCTTTGGGGCACGTACAGTGTTGTTCTTCTCGTTATAATTTCGTATTCATACTGCTTTCATGTTGTCCTTGTGCAGACTTTAAGTCTCCCTTAGTCACAACAATACTTGGTTAACACTGGCCCTGTGTAAACATATCCGCAACTTAGTATCAATTATTCCGATAGTCTGTTGGTGCAATGTCCGCGTGTTGTCTCAGTGTTCTGTAAACATTTCTTGTAAAATTAGTGGGTTTCCCACGACTGTCTGGTAAGCACACAATGGGTATAGAAACGAAATACAAACTCATTCGTCTCTCGCGACATAGCTTTCCCCCAACAAGTTCGAGCATGGGAGAACTATTGCGAATTAGGGGGTATTTCGCTTTCCTTATTGCCCCCTATTAGTATCTTCTCACTATCTTTGGTCTCCTTCTCTTCCTGGTTCAACCCTTCGTTCTCCTCGTTCAAATCATTCTTCTCGCAATCTTCCTCAGTTGCTTCTCCTGCATCAGCTATAAAGAGCTGCTCCCTTTCCTGTTTCAATATCGTGACCGTAGTCAAGAGTTGTCGCCCCTGCTCGACTACGTTCGTAGAGTGGGTTGTGATTTTCTGCACACCTGCAGATGACTGTCTAGCCGCATTGGGCTGCAGTGCTGAGTTCGGATTTCCTTTATTCAAATGCTTTGTGGCTGCTCGTGTCCTGAAGTTGGCCGCTTCAGTTATGTGTCTGGCTAAGTATCTCTTTAGCAGAATATTATATATTTCCAGCTGATTCTCCCTTGGAATCTTATCATTGGTTCGAGATGCCTTCTCGACCATTGCGTATGGCCCGTGCCATCCAATCTGTAACCTGTTCTGTTTGCTATGCATAAACAGTAAAACTTGTTTGCCTATCTCTAGCTCACACTTAGGACCAGTCGTATTATATTCTCCGTCATGTTGACGCCTCCTCTTCTTCATACGTGGTCTGTTTCCCTTACTAGTGGCTTCCTCACTTTTCCCATGATTTGATGCCCCTCTCTGGCATTCAGGACCTGATCTGATAAATTGATCCATGTCCCTTGCGATTCCCTGCCAATAATAATGGTGGGTGATTCTTTGCGTAGTGATGTATTGTCTGACCTGACCACTAGATTCACTAGCATGTCCCATACCTAAGATATAAAATCTATATCGTGCTGGTACTACCAGTTGCTTATACTCATATCCGCGCTTTCCTACTTTCCTAAGGAGTTGTCCTTGCTGTTTAAAGCAGTCTCCTGGTTGCGATGGATTGTCTCCCTTCAGTCTCTTCTTAAAACAAGGTTCTACCGCTTTGTCGTTGTTGTGAGCTT
The DNA here is from genome assembly GCA_024509875.1 of Oreohelix idahoensis. NCBI lineage: Eukaryota > Metazoa > Mollusca > Gastropoda > Stylommatophora > Oreohelicidae > Oreohelix > Oreohelix idahoensis. The sequence goes on from JAMPIV010006659.1 coordinate 4,815, forward strand.
GTCTCAGCTCTTGCGGATGGAAGTCAACCTCGTCTCTTTGTCTCTTCTCCTTCGCTTGGTCACTTGTCTGCACTGCAGCTGTGACTCTTGATTGACGAGTGTCTCCTAAACTCACATATTTGTAGCCTAAAATGACTTCATATGTATGATCATTTAAAACTGCCGTTCGTAGTTCTCCCTTGACATATCTGCCTTCAATGGGAGTCCGGGCGATAGCCGCCATCATTGGAGGATCGCCGTTACCTGTGAACTGAATTTCCACAGTTCCATCACTCACTTGTTCTGGTCTAACCAGTCTTGACCTGAATTTCGAATCGAATTCCAGCCTGGAATCGAATACCTCTTCCGCTCTTTCTCTATTGACAACGTTGCGTTCCGAGGGAATCCGGGCGCTAGTCGCCGTCCCTACAATATCACTTTTCCTTTTCCGCCCTTTTGCCTTAGGGTCCTTGTAATATTCGTTGCCAGGTTTAAACCCCTTCTTTCTCTTGAGTGACCCATTCTGACTGACATCAAATGTCTGGGTGCCTCTCTTCGTTCTGTCCACATAACCAATGTTTCCCCACTTCTCTCTCTTGAGTGACCTATTCCTATTGACATCAAATCTCTTCGTTTCTTTCTTCGATCTGTTGAAATAAAAAGTGTTTCCCCACTTCTTTCTTCTGATAAACAATCTTTGAATCCGCCGACGGATCAAAGTTGGCCATTGTTTGTCCTTATTACGTATCTTGTGTATCTTGCCCGTGGAATGGTCATAAATCAAGATACGGTGCAACCCATCTGTCCTTTTATATCTGGTACAGTGTGTTGTAACTTTCGCGCGTCGGCGCTGTGCCTTGCATAAAGCGCGTACACCAAGCTGTTTCCTTTTGTGTCGCCTGGTGTCTTTCCTTCTGTCTATCCGCTTAGTTTTTGTCTCGCCTACATATAGAATCGGAGTCCCGTGGGTGTTAAGCTGCTGTATCCCCGCCGGCTCTACCACACTGTTCTCCTCGTGATCCTCTTCTACCTCCTTTTGAAGAGAGTCGAGGGGTGTCTCCGTGTCCGTCGTCCACCCTGTCCCGATAATCGTATGTGTTGTTATACCTTCTAAAGGCACACATTTCTCTCCGTAAGTTTTAAAAGTGGTAGGATCTGACTTTTCCTCGTCCTGGGTAAAGGCAGACTTAGGCGATGTGGGCAACTGTCTATTTCCGTGGATAATAGCGAATGCCCGTTCCTGTCCGGTCGCTTCTTTCCACGTAGAAGGGCCGGTGGAGTAAGGTAATAATTGTTCTCCTGATGTCAGGAGACAAGTGCCTGTTTTCTTCTTCCCTGTGATGCCAGGTGAAATTGTTTTATTCGAAGTCCCCTTGCAAGATCCATCGAAGGTACCGCTTGCAATTAGAATAGGTTCTTCTGTGCCTTCTAATAACTTTCCATTATCTCTGCAGAGGTGTCTGGAATCCACTGAATCCATCACGCCCAAGGAAAGCGGGCCGGGTGAACCCTGCAGTTGTGGTTCAAAGGCGCCCCTAGGGGCCTGTTCATCCGCAAACGTGTGCGGATGAATGAAGGATTTTGCCTTGATTCTCCTATATTTAGCCTCCCTCTCTGTCTTTCTCTCCTCTTTCTCCGCTGCTAATTTCAATCTTGTTTGCTCTACTTCTATTGCTAGTTTCCACGCTTGGGATCGCTTCGTACTCTTCCCAGCGTTGTAAGGGCTGCTTTCCTTACTTACCCCCTCCCTTGTTTGGGCTTCAGGTCCATTTCCAACGGGAAGTCCATTTCATGAAGCTGGGGCGCAGTTGGAGCCGACAAGTTTTCTACGGGCGCCAGATTTTCAGAGGGGTGGTCCAATATGGGCAGCATAACTTGAGAAATAGAGTGGTTAGATTCATCGTCTTCTTCTTGTCGCTCTTTTACCCTGGCTAGTTGCTCCACCGCGTCTGATAGTCGACGCATCTCCCGTTTCTTGGCGCTTTCTTGTCGCTCTATCTCCCATTTCTTTAAAATGTCCTCCGAGGCTCCAGTTTTCAGTTCCAGAGAACGCATGGCAAGTTCATGTTGTCTCTCTGCTGCCTGCTCCTGTTCCTCTGCCTCCAAGTATGCCTTGGTCTCGGCCTTATCTATTCCCATCTTTTCGACTGCCTCACGCCAAGCAGCTCGTAACTGGACCAATTCCGCCATCTTACTTGTGAACTGCTGTAACTCACAAATTACCGAAAATGACAGAAAGAAGCAAAAGGAAGGAACTACCTGTTACCTACTAGGAAATATGCTGTCGCAAAACCCCGAACTCAGACTAGCACCAAGTCTGAATTCTAACTGCTACCTGAAAAAAATTATAAGTTATCCAGCTAGATTTCAATCTGCCTATTGCTACTCAAAAGTATGTGAGAGAAACAAAAAAATTTAGAGCGACAATAACAATCGTGCCCTTGACCACTGGGGGAAACCACAACAAATTTTCCCGTATACTTCACTATAACCTTTACACCCGTGCAGATAAATGACAATATTTAAAAAGTCCTGACCATAAAAAGTCTGACCCTAAACAGTCTGCCTACCAAGAAAACACTGCCAAAATGTATCGTCTCGGTGGCTTAGCGCTATTGTTCACTTGTGAACAAAAGAACTATACAACGTCGGTTCGCTCGTTTCGATGCGTTCGACTTCACCAATGCCTTTTGTTAAAAGACCCACGTGGTACTATACATGTACCAAAAATCCAGGTAAATTTATAATGATGACAACAAATCAATAGAGGTAACTAGATGCAGTAATAAAGTGCATATAAATTAATACGGTGTAATCTTCTAACATATGTCAATGTCTTACTTAATATACTATGAATATCTAATCTAATCTAATCTTAATATCTAATATGAATATCTAGTTATCTAATACTCTATTCTGTGTTCTTTCCCTCTACCTAAGTAGAATAAGGAACAGTATAGAAGACAGTGAATAGGTTTATACAAAATTTGCAAAAAAGAATTATTTAATGTTTTAGTCTAGGGCAAGTCCCAAGGTATATTCCGGACTGCAGCCCACAATTATGTCACAACGTTACCCCTGTGAGGGTAACCAAAGAGAGAGTTATCTGTGAGGTGCCGGCTTTGTCAATGGCTCAGATTCGCCTGGCACCCGGTTGAAGATGAGCAGCAGGAGTGGAGAAGGTGAATATAAGACTTTGGGATGAGTTCCCAGCATATAGCCCCAGTGATTCTGGATCTCGTGACATATACCTCCTACCACTCTATCTCCCTCTCTATATTATAATACTAACGAGCCCCCACTCCCCTATTACACTGAGTGAACAGAAGAGAAAGAGAAGAAGAACAGTATGTCTCTTTCGCACACTTTCGTTCCTTCTCTATATATGTAATAACGTGTGTGGGTAATGTAACCACAACTACAACGTTTATTAAAATACTGAAATATAACAACATTCAGTTACAACAATACAAATGTAATAAGAACTAACCTAACTATGCCTGGAAAAGAAGATAATAGTTAGGCAAAAAATACACTCACTAAACTTAAGTCTACACGATGTGATGATGATGATGAATTTAAGTAACTCCTAAATACTAACAAAAAGGATATCTTGTGTTTCTTGGTCTCTCGCTAACTGTCAATAAACTCTGGTTGTTTGTACACAATGGACAAGTCTTTGTCTGCCTACAATAACACTGGACGGTTCACTTGGTTTCGTCGGGTGTCCACGGCTTGTTCTTTTGTCCTTCACAATGCGAGTGTTGACATTGTCCCGAGCGTCCACGGTGTCTTGTTCATGTGTGGTGTTGAACGCAATGTTAGGCGGGTGAGACTTCGTCTGATATGCAGATGTCCTTGCGTTGTGCTGATAGTCTGCTCATGTGGTGGTGATGATGGAAATATGTTGTATATTCGTATTTGTTGGTGCATCAATTGTACAGGGAGAATCTGTCCATTACTGCATGTAATTTAGGATCTCGATAAATTTGGTAGGCATATGGTTTACAAAATCGTTCCGTCGGCTCTTGTCACGTCCGCTCAAGATTTCTCAAAGGCACTTGTTGTAAAAAATCATCCGTTGGCGACTGCCACTTCAGATCATTAAATTTCTCAAAGGCACTTGTTGTAAAAATCATCCGTTGGCGACTGCCACTTCAGATCATTAAATTTCACGTGGACAGCTATTAGAAATGCAGCAATCCTTCTGGGTATTTTCTGCTTTCTTTTTGGGTGGGTAGTCGATGATAGAAAGACCCTTCACCGCCTGGTAAATTCCTTTCTGACCCCCGTGGAGTATTGGTAGGTTGTTGCCGTTAATTACGTGTGAGATGCGTGTCGTCGCAGTATCTCGGTCGGCCCTACTCTAAAGCTTGTCCCGTAATTTAACGCCCGCAATGTAGTAGACAAAGGTTGAGTTATCTCAAAGGTCCCCGGTCTCTACCACTGCGATGGATAAAAAGATAATCCCGTATAAATACCCCGTAACCTATGCTCCGCATGCGGTGTGTTTGTGTCTGTGAAATCTTATCCTTATAATGAATGACTGTGCGGTGTTTACTGTACGGTTAACAGGTAATGTAAGAGACAAAAATAAACGTGTCTTGTATTTACTTCATTATAATTAATGAAACTGTGCGATCTTATAAGTATAATAATTCTTTGCATGGTGTTTATTGCAATCTGTACTTATGAGTATGCGATATAATATTATAATAAACGTGACTGGTATTTACAGTGTTATATTTATTTATATATATGGGAAATATGTATATATAATCTGACTGAGGTTAAGATATAATGATATAAGGTACAAATCTATATTACACTAACCTTGATGTCCATATCATGAATTTCACTGACACTTGGCCTGAATCTTCCTCGTGAAATATGGAACCAGTATATGCGGGCGGAATGATTTTTCATACCATTGCCCGAACGATAGATTTCGTTCAGTATATACTGTCTGAATATATAAAGCTCTGTTTATAGTGTGTGTTTAGTAACTTTGACTGAGACAAACACGTAGTACATTTAAAAGATTAAATCGATGTTAAATTTGTAACAATACAAATAACAAAATTTAATAATCACTTTAGGTTTTAACAGTTGGAAAATAATTTGAATAGTTATGGCTAAAGAAAAGCTATCATCCTCGTATTTTGGGATTGCGACAAGGGTTAAGAAGTTCAGGTGGCAGCATATGTTTGAACTTAGCTGCCAATGACGGTTCTGTCTTTTCACACTGATCACTCGTCTCTGGTCAAGGTTGTCGGGTGTAGCTCGTCTCCAAGAAACTTCAAGGAAAGTCTACACAGTGCGTCCTTTGTCTTAAAGCGTAGGCCACTGATCCCGTCATGTTCCAGAAAGAGTAAGTTCTGCTGGTACCACCAATAAGCCAATCCTGGCTACAGACTTATCTCACAGATGAATAAAAGAGACGAATCGTTCTCTTACAACACGTGTCTGAGATTTCTTTTAATTTTACGATAGATTGCCCCTTCTGACTCCGTGTTTCTTCAATTTCCTAGTTCCAGTGTTCCTTATTAAAATTTGAAAGAGATTTCCTGTGCTTTTCTAAGGCTTATCTGGTTCTCCAATAAAAGGTCCGGATAACAATTAGAAATTATGAATCTAGTTTTCACTGTGGCGAGGTCTGATGTTGTCTTGGCGAGCGTGCAAATCACAGAGAAATAAAACTGTGAAATTGTCAGCTTATTTTCCCTCCAGTGATGTTATGAATCTAATCAGAAAGATCCAATTATTTTAAACAGTTCGGGTGTGGCACTTTCAAAATTGTTCCTACACGGGAAATTTTCTCAAAAGGTCACGTCTCCCATATATGGTAATGTGGTGTCTTGCATACACTCTCACCAACACATTTGTAGACTCATATTGTCTAAAATGTAATAAATCCATGATTATTTTTTAACCAAGTGACCGGAAGCGATTATATCATAAGTTCTGCCTCGTGCACGGGTTATCGTGTTTCGCCGGACAAACAAACCTTGTTTTATTTAACACTCCTTCCCAACGTAGCTTGAATAAACAAAACACCTTAGCTTCAAAAGATGGTAAGACAGATTATGCGATAAAATATTATCGCCGGCCGGGCACCAAAGCAAGCGTAAATACGTCTAAGGTGTGGTAAACAATAAGATACGCATTACTCCCGTAGCAATTACTGCCATAGGGGAGTGGCGTGTTAGAGACTTCACTATGCTATGTCCATCATAGAGCAAAATAGTGAAAATACAAATGAAAAGGCATGATTTATACCAAAATAAAAGCGATCAGTGAGAAAAATGAAGAAAAAGAAAGGATACTGCCGGAAGGCTGAAGGTGTGAGAGATCACACAAAAGAGCATGTTCAGACGTTTTGTCACAAAATCGCAATATCACGTAGAGAAGGAGTGAGAACTAAAGTTATCATATAGATATACTATTCAGATGGAGAAGTTATCCTTTGGGTACTATAGCTCGCAAAGGAACCTATAATGGATCAGAACATACACTGGTTAGACAATGGCTCTCAACCTTTGGGCCGTGGTACCCCCTGAATTGTCGGCCAGGTTCTCAATTAATCCTTGTGATAATCGTGGCCATATAACGCTGAGAGATGAGTGTTTTTCATGTATGTATGCAGTCTATTATAATGGAACTGTTAAAACTTTAAGCTTTAAAAATATGTAAATATTATTGGAGCTACAAATTAAGAATTAGACTTACTGAGTGTAATGAGAAACTTCATGGGACGATTTTCAATGATTTTGCTGATTTTATGTGTCAAAGCTGATAACAGACAGCGGATGTCTGCTGGAATGTCATGACTAATTCTTTTTTAATCCTATTTTGTTTCACCTTATTTGGCACACCCACGCTAATACAGGCCTAACTGTTATTCCCGCGGCGCGAACTGAGTTCAGATTTCAGCGCAGCATCTTGAGAACACGCTCTGCAATCGCGTTTCCGCGTCCGATTTTTAGCCGCAAGTCCAAACTTTTAACCCCATCTCTCCTCACAATAACAGAAATAGAAATATGTGCATGTGCAGACATCACAAAGAATCTAAATAATTCCGCAGTTAGCTATAAATGTTATACTTAAAAAATGAAAATCCGCTAGTGTGGATACAACGCCCGAGATTCCCATTGGTACCTGAAGAGGTAACCACAGGGGCACGCGTGCCTCTGGCTGAGAACCACTGGGCTGGAAACACTTGAAAAGCAATACCCAAGGAGCCATGAACGCCAGCGCATGCTGTGACACTCCAAGTGTAACACTGCCAAGCTTGTGACGAATGAGGCGAGAAAAGACGTTGCCGTTATTCCCCTCAACAGATTCCAGGCACTGTCAGATATAGGAGATGGATCGCTGGAGAAGAAATAGCAACACATTTCGAAACAAACGAAAATACCGGAGGTATAGTGTTAAAGGAACACCCACCACTAGCCGTAAGAAAGAAATTCAGGAGGATGAGTACTGAAACATGTCAGTATGAAATGAGCCAAGCTAAGACTAAACTGTGAAAACACCGATCACTGGTGGATGCTGCAAGAAGTGGAGTGAGACGTGAAACATTTAAGTAAACATAATCGTGAGCATATAGACAAAATGGCAACAAAACAGCAGAAATTGTAAACAAAATGACGTCATTGCGGAACAATACGTAAGAAAAGAAAGACGCAAACGTGATTTTTTTTTCTCTAACTTAATTTATTATCATTATTATTAACATTCATTTTTTAATTATTAAGACTATTATTATTATTTATTATATTTTTGCTTTTCGTTTCCTTTGTCTACTTAGTATTTACTCTGTGATACCCGAATGCGGAAGCTGTTTGCGTGTTCAATGCATGGTGGACTGCTTCGACCTTGTTGTATCCTATTTATTTATTCCTTCTATTTAATTTCTTACGTCTCCTTCTTACCTCTTGTTTTCTTTCCTTTCCTTCAAGAAGACCCTTTGGTCGCAACGTACGCAATTTTCTTTGTCTTTGATCCTAGTAAGACGCATTGCCTTTTCCCTTTCTTTTTAATTAACTCACCTTCACCACACCTTAGTGATGTCCTCTTCATCTTCTTAAACATGAAGCCAGAGATTATCACGGAAATTGGCTATCATTATTAACCAACTCATCGCCGGGTTGCCTTAGCGATAATTTCTCTTTACCATCTAGGACAGTAGATTTGACAACGAGTTTTATTGATGGCGTTCTCCCATGCCAAGCTCTCAGTACATCTAATTTGATATCTTTTTTTTTTCAAAGAAGTTCCATTCACTTCAGAAACGCGCATCGCAACATCATAGCTCTTCAGCTCTTCAACTCTTCAACTCTTCAATTCTTCAATTCTTCAACTCTTCAGCTCTTCAGCTCTTCAACTCTTCAGCTTCTCAACTCTTCAACTCTTTACCTCTTCAACTCTTCAGCTCTTCAACCCTTCAACTCTTCAACGATCAATAATTGTGTAGCCGGTTCCATGCCCAACATTTATTTATGGCTTCTTACGACATGCATGGTAGATAGTCGTTGCTCCGCTTTCAGGCACCGGTAGCACACGGATGTTTGTTTATACTAAAGGGTTACATGTTTACTGTGAGTTTGAGAAACGCTGCCCTGATATACTTTACTGTATGTTGCTGTTTAGCACGCTACATTTCCTGCCAGTTGTAAACGCCCGTGTTTCCCTGACAGACTGGTATACGCGCTCCGCGTGGAACCCGGCTGTAACAGATCTGGCCGTGGTAATACTCGAGTAATAATATGCAGTGTTGTTGTTGTTGTTTAACTAGGATTACTGAGCTTGTCGTTCTTTTGCAGCCAATGCCAAGTTGAAGAATTTGCACGTGTTCTGTTGCTGTTGAATGGTGCTGTACAAAGCGGTTGTGATTGTTGGGAAGTCCGGCAGTAACTTTCTTCTTTCTGTGGAGAGTTTGGGTAAGTGAGCGGCACATGTTGCTCTGTCTCATACAGATGGGTACAGTTGTGGCGATTGAGCTCAAATAAACGCTTAATTTGTCTAAATGCTTATTGAATCTTATGTGCTCTGTTTGTATGTTTGTGTACACGGCATTTCTAGTAGACTAATTTGCCCGTCGGTTCAGTCATTCCTCTTTGAAGTAGTTTTGGAGAATTAGTTCAGGTGTTCATTCATTCGTGTATCTGTTCACTCGTTACGTAGAGTGCTGGCACCCATGCAGCTTGTCTCCCCTTACAGAAAGCCCGCACTAAAGCATTCATGTATCCCTCCAACAGTGGCTTCTGTACATAGCCCCATAAGCAAACAGAGTTATCATGAACTAATAATTCTTCACATCTTCTACAAAAATTAAACATTTTCTGAACGATGTGAAGAGACACTGACTAATGAAAACTGACCGTCCTCGTTTATTCTGTGCAATGAATATCTAAAACGTTTATTATTTGCTTTTTAGTGCATGTGGTAGCAATTAAAAAAGTGGATCCCCTACTCTTGTTTATTTTTCTGTGCTTGTTTTAATACTGTATTTCTATTTTATTAAGGTTTGTTGGGGAAAACGTGAGTTGAACGTTATAGTAGCTGGTGTGATAAAGTCGTCATATTCTTTATCGCCGTGTTCCTTATCGCATCGCTGTTATTTTATTTCTCTCCCATTTACAGAAATCTTTCATAATCACTGCTTTCACCTCAGTGTAACTTTAATATTTCTTACTCATTTGATATTTTCCAACCTTACATTATCTTTTGAAACACACCTGGCACGTTAGACAAGTTATTGTTTGGAGCGGGAGATGGCCACGTGGGCCATGGGAAGAATCCGTTTGATACTTTAATCCCCTGGTTATACAAAGTATTCGCGACACGCACAGGATTGTTACCATATGGTGTTCTAAAGAAATTTGCGAAGGGAAAAGGAGTCCTACAGAAGTCTGAGTCTACACATTGGCGTCTAATCGGAAAGAAGCTAGCAAAGCGTACCTCCGGATAGCAGAATTCACAAGATAGGACAGCATACACTTCCTAATTTACAAGGATGATCTCCACGCCCGCATTTGTATACGTCGATCGCGCAGCATTTTAGTCTTCTGTTTAACACGTGATCACAAGTTTATTCGTATACGTATATATCAAGTTCAACTCACTCCAAAGATTATCGCCCGAGTCAAGTTAAAGCATGCACAAGTTGATTCTCCAATATATCAAGTTCAGCTCATTTAAAGGCGTATTTCATGAATCAAGATCACACACTCACTAGTTGATGGGTATATATATATATATATATATATATATATATATATATATATATATATATATATATATATATATATATATATATATATATATATATATATATATATATATATATATATATATATATATATATATATATATATATATATATATATATATATATATATATATATTGTTATGGAGTTGTTCAAAGGTTTCTTCAAAATTATTTTCAAATTCCTTACTTTTCTCTTCCTTCACATTCGTCTGTTTCTCTACGAAATATTTGCACATGCGTTCTTTTCAAGTCTTCACTAATAGTCCTGCCATACGATCTTAATGCTATCTTCTTGTACAAAGGCACTAACAATTATTTCTTTAGTGACTTCAGTCCGATTTATTAGTTTAGTTGACGCAGTGGTTCACAGAGTATTACATATCCGTGTTCATTGGTCGACCCGAGGAAGACAAGAACGATAAATCGTCGGAGGTGTCTAAGCGAACGAAAGACGGGAAATAATTAACTCTTGCCGTGGGAACGAGAATCTGTTTTAACTTCATGCGAACAAATGCTGAGTTTAGAAATCACTTGCTGATAACTGTTGGAAGAGAACGCACGCAAATAGAAGAGAGGCATCAAGCTACACAATATCTATAGTTATATGTGTCTTGAGTATAACGATATTCTAATTCTTAAGCTGTGAACAATAGTCCTGAGCGGTAAGCAATCTCTCAGTATTCGCTTAATTAGCTGACTCTAATATTCGCTTAATTAGCTGACTCTAATATTCGCTTAATTAGCTGACTCTAATATCAAGGGATTAATTATTTAATGTAAAGTGTGAAATACTTAATATTGTGTTTTAATTTGATAGCTATTTTGCAATTATGTATTATGAATGTTATCATTGATGTGTTATAATGATGTAAGTAGGCCCTACTTACTGATATCAGAACATCCTATTAATGATATTGGTCAAATGATGAAGGACTATCTTGTGATCGAGTGAAGGAAACAAGATGTACAATGAACGAGTGAATGAAATAAAATTCCTCCAGTGCAGTCATGCATGGACGCACACGGCCAGGCGTATATACCTGTAACAGTGGTTGCCCTGACCGACCCAACCAGTGTGAAACTACTGCTAGACAGGAATTTGTAAACAAATGGACTGTCCCCTTTAAGGAAAAGACTGACATTACAGTTCAGGTAAATATACTGTTCCAAAAAAGAAACGCAACATTATTGCAGTGGTAATGGACACCAAATTTCAAACTTGTACCAAAATTTTATTTTACGGAATTAATGTTTCAATCTTGGCATGAAGAAACTTTCAGACTTTAACAATGAAATGATGTTCATTAAATTTGATTTGGACTTTTATTCTTTGCGACTGAGGCCTCCGTTTCAGTAAGGTGTATGGCCTCTTCTGGCCTCTATCAGAGAACGACATCTCCTTGACATGGATCCGATTAGCCGTTCGATCTGTTGTTGTGGGATGGTTGCCCACTCTTCCAGCAGTGCAAGAAACATCTGTCGGAGATTGGCTGGAGCCACGTCTCGCTGGCGGGGTCGTCTATCGAGTTCATCCCATAAGTGTTCTATGGGGTTCATGTCTAATGACATGGCTGGCCACGGAATGGTCTGGACGTTGTTGTCAGTGAGGAACTGGGTGGTGAGTTGTGCCACATGAGGTCGAGCGTTATCTTGCTGAAAAATCGACCCTCGTGCAGCCAGAAGTGGAAGGACGTGAGGACGAAGAATTTCAGCGACGTATCGTTGGGCATTCAGGCGTCCTTCAATTTGCACCAGGTCACTTCTTCCCATGAAGTTGATCGCCCCCCACATCAGTACACCTCCACCACCATGTGGAGGAGCCTCATCAACACTGTTCTGGGCGTAGCGCTCATGGACTCTGCGGTAAACTCTTCTCCGTCTATCTTGCCGCTGGAGCACAAAAAATGATTCATCACTAAACCAAACCCGTCTCCAGTAATTCTAACTGTCCATTGACAATGCTGGTTCGCCCACTGCAGTCGGTTCTGGCGATGCCGGTCCGTAAGAACAGGACTTCTGTAGGGTCTTCTAGCCCAAAGACCAGAGTCGTGCAGCCGGTTCCTGACCGTTTGATCTGAAATTCGACAAGCTGCTGACATTGACTGGACTGTGGAGGACGCAGATGCAAGTCGATTCCTGAGGTGACGCAGCCGTATGAAGCGGTCTTTGGCAGGAGTTGTGACTCTGGGTCTTCCACTGCGCGGCCGGTCTGCCACTGAGACAGTTTCTTGAAATCGCCTCCAAAGGCGACTAATGGTGCTTCTAACCACATTAAATTGTCTGGCCACTACACTTTGTGACTGTCCAGTCAGTAAACGTCCAATGATGATGAGTCGTTGTTCTGTAGTGAGATGAGCCATACTTGCGCATTGAATTTTCTACTGAATTTATTCGAGGAGCGTCAATCTTTTATAGGCATTCAATAATATGGTCAGAGAGTTTTGTGTTCAGTAAGTTTCACGGGATTCTCATGAACCTGTCGCGAGTTATTGTCAAAAATGTTGTTTTGACCTTGACCTCTTTCATGACCTCACGAATCATGAGGTGAGTACAATTCAGGTAACCACGAGAAGTTAATGACCAGGTGGACACAGTCGATAGGTTGACTGATGTCCAATCAGCGAATATCTTTTATAAAAAATAATATTTTCCACAGCGCAAGTGCAGAATCCTATCTAGTTTTATAGCAACAAGAAGCTGATCTGGATTTCGATTACTGTAATTTGTTGGGAGAAAACCATCTAGTTGCTCGAGGCTATAGTATAAGAGAACTAGCGCTTACTCCTCAAAACCTCCAGCGTTGATCACAAGTCAACAACCCTGAGCAGTATCTTATCAACATCCCAACATCAACATCACTTCACCACCAAGTTAACAAAACGCCCAGTCATCTCTTTGACTGTCGCGCGAACTGAAGCGAATTATCCAGTGGGTAATTCCTACCTACTGTGACGCTTAGGAGAAGTCCAAGCAGATACGTTTGCCTAAACACCAGGCCAAACTCAGAGTTTAGTTTCAAGAAATAGCCAATATAATTAATTCTCCGTCAGTGATGAAAATAGCCTTTTATCTGAACCTAAGACACTGACACACCCGTGTGTTACATGGGCCCGAAAGGGAAGCAAAGAATAGTAACACTGTACCCTACCATGCAGGAACTTAAAACGCGACTAAGGAGGGTTGGGCATGGGACTGGTTACACCATCCCGTAAAAACGTTTTACCAAAAACCTTTAACAAACATGGACAAGTAAATACAGAGTATAAATCAACTCAGCCGCCCACGACAGAAGGTCTTCTGGAAAGGAGGTGCATGAAGCAACCTAGAGAAAGTTGCCGACTAACCTTTTTTCGCCTAGGAAAATCTCCAGGATTGGCACCTAGAATGTTCGCATTCTATGTGAACAAGGGAAAACTGCAAAGGTAGCAGCGGAAATGTAAATTACAAGATTGATATACTGGGTCTCTGCGAGACACGGTGGAAGGGCATAGAGAGGAGGAGATTGATCCCATGAGACATGAGGAGGAAAGGGCCTACCACAGTGAAGAGGTGGCTATAATGCTGTCTTAGGAAACACAGAATGCACTTATAGAATGGGAAGCAATGGGACCCCGAATTATAACAGCAAGGTTTAAATCAGCCAAAAAGAAAGTAAATATAAACATCATCCAGTGTTATGCACCAACAAATTGTTAAGGTATGTCCGCCCGTTCGTTTACTTCAGTGTATTAAAAGAGTTTGATTGCAATTTGATATATATATATAATCACTCTTCCAAGATTTGTCTATATGAGTGTTCGATCACGGGTATACAAGAAACGTGTCCCGCGAATGTTTTATTCGTGAGTATGCAAAAACAGCACTGTATCGTCCCTGTATTATTTCTGCAGTGTTCCCTCACAAGGGATAACGAATTAGTAACATCACAGATAGGCCCCAACAGCCCAAAAGTAACTAGGTATGAAGCCAATGCTGGTCCGTTATAAAAAAAAAAAACAACAGCATTTATTGAAAACTCATGATCAAGGTGAAATGATGAGCCGTCATTAGGTAATGTCGTTCCGTCCATTCGTAACATAGTTTTCTACCCATTGACGGTAGTACGTGTTTGCTTCTTCCTCCTAATACATCTTTATATGTATGTATTGAATATTTCCGTGCCATTCTCACGTAACTTCTTCTCAAATTCCTTTAAACTTCATTAGCATGAATTTCTCAAAGTTAGTACACACCAGCGACAAGGCAGGATCATTAAGAACTCCGATTTTTACGGTGTATAAACCTACCCGTCCATAAAGGTGTATGAATCAACTTATACACTTAAAACAGTACTACTCCTGTCGTGTATTCCTATTCATTGCACGAATAAACATAATCTCTCCACGGGTTTTTTTCAGACCACCAGCAAAACAATGCTGTTCCCGTCTTGTTTATTTCTTTTTTCTACGTCATTATATCAACCCACAAAACTCCTACGTCATCTTCCAATCCAACCCATCGATTGGTTAGCACAATAACACTTTTTTGCTACGTTCATGAATAATGCACCCAAGTGTACTATTCACACATCTTCAACTATTTTCCCCAAACTCAACTCAGCGCTCTTTGATGCGCAACAACAAATGTTGTAAAAACCCATACGCAACAATTACTCCCTACCACCGTTAAGAAAAAAGACACGCAGTTTCTTTTTTCTTCAAAGATGTACCACTTAAGGTAATAAAAAAAATACCAACATAATACCATCCTACGTCTCAGTAAGTCTAAGTCAGCTAAATAGTCTCAAAACATCATCAGTCAGTCGTCGATGAGGTGAAACGGTGATAAACAAGTTATATAATCTACTGCCTTATGAATAAAATCAAAGTAGGGAGTAATAATATTACTTCAAACTCAACTCAGCGATCTTTGATGCGCAACAACAAATGTTGTAAAAACCCATACGCAACAATTATGATGAAGAAGAATCTGAGAAAGAAGACTTTTTACACCAGACTACAAAATGTCTTGGACAATAAGAAAAGAAAGGACATCACAATTTTGATAAAGCAACATGGATATCACCAGACCACAGAACTGAGAATCAGATTGATCACATATGCATAAGTAAGAAGTTTAGGTCATCATTTGCATGATGGGAAAGGATGTAGAGGAGCAGATGTTGTATCAGACCACCATCTTCTGTTGGCTAAAACAAAATTAAAACTCAAGACATTTACAACAGTATAAAGTTACAGACAACAGATAATGTGGGATATCTAAGAAATCAGGAAATAAGAGACAAATGTTCAATCACATTATCAAACAAATACCAAGTACCCCAACAGCTGGAAGATGAAACAGATACGGAAGACCAATGGCAACAAGTAAAAAATATATGGAACCAGATATGTGAAGAAGTACTGAGAAAAAGACAACATCAGCACAAAGCATGGATAACAACAGAAACCATTAGCAAGATAGAAGACAGGAAAAACAAGAAAGCAGATTTAAACAGAAGCAAAACCTGAAGCTAAAAAGCCAAGGCTCATGAAGTGTACATAGAAGCAAACAAAGAATTAAGAAGAAACATCAAAAGAGACAAGAGGAAGTATACTGAAGAGTTGGCAAGGGAAGCAGAGGAAGCTGCAGCCAAAGGAAAATGAGGTGACTTGTACAACAACACATAGAAGCTAACAGGGAAATATAAGCAAGCAAATGGCCTCATAAAAGATAAGAATGGAAAATTGCTTAGTAATATACAAGAACAAATGAAGCGATGGACAGAACATTTTGAGAAACTTCTCAATAGACCAGCTCCAACTTATCAACCAGACATCCAGCCAGCAGAAGAGGAGCTACAAATAAGCTGTAAACGAACAAATAGAGAAGAAATAAAGAAAGCCATAAAGCTTCTGAAAGATGGAAAAGCAGCTGGTCCAGATGGCATTCCAGCAGAGGCCATCAAAACAGATATTGATACCTCTACAGAGATATTATACAAACTACTTGTCAAAGTCTGGGAGAGAGAGGAAATACAAGCAGAATGGAAGGAAGGTTATCTGATCAAGGTGCCTAAGAAGGAAAATTTACAAGAGTGCACAAATTATAGAGGAATAATGTTCCTATCAGTGCCAGGAAAAGTATTAAACAGAATCATTCTTGAGAGATTAAAAGAGTCCACAGATAAGCAACTGAGAGATGAACAAGCAGGTTTTCGACAAAACATGTCCTGTACAGACCAGATAGCCACATTGAGAATAATAGATGAACAAAATCTGTAATGGAATTAACCGCTATACATCGGATTCGTGGACTATGAAAAGGCATTTGACAGTGTAGACAGAGAATCACTTTGGAAATTGATGAGGCATTATGGAGTTCCCATTCTCTTCTTCTTTGATCCTTAGCCGCCGACCGTCAAAGCAGTCAGTGGCCATCACGCCTAGTGGCGTCTTGTAGGGCAACAATAAATTGATTCCACTTTGCTCGGTCGGCGGCCATCCTTCGTACAGTGCCCCAACTCTGGTTCATTCTTTGCATCTCAGCTTCCACAGTCCTCCGCCAGGTTGTTTTTGATCGGCCTCTCTTTCGTTTTCCTTCAGGGGTCCAAAGCATAGCTGTTCTTGTGATGGCATCGGGGTCTCTACTGAGGACATGGCCAACCCAGCTCCAGCGTCTGCCAGCTATGATGGTGTGCATGTCCTCTTGCTTGCTCCGAGTAAGCAGATCTTGGTTGGTGATGGTATTCGGCCAAAAGATTAGGCGAATTTTTCTTAGGCATGTTGTGTGAAAAGAGGACAATTTCAACCTTTCCTTCTCTGTAACTCTCCAGCATTCCGCACCATAGAGAAGCACAGAAAGCACACAGCTCTGATATGATCTTAATTTTGTGCTTGTGCTGTATTGAGAGGACTTCCAGATGTTGTTTAGGCTAAAAAAGGCTGTTCTTGCCTTATTCATTCTGATGTTGATGTCTTTGCCTGCCCCGCCGTCTGGTGTTAATATGCATCCTAGGAATGTGAAGGTGTCTGTCTGTACCAGTTGCTGATTCCTTACTGATATGGGCTCGGGGTTGCTCACATTGAGTGTCATGACCTCTGACTTCTTTAAATTGATGTTCAAGCCCACCTGCTGGCTAAACTTATTAAGTCTATCCGTTTTGTCCATAGTTTATCATTTCTGCCGTGATCTGTTTTAGTTTACCCGTCTCATTCATTGTCCTGACATTCCAAAATCTTATTCTAGTATCATGTTTTGCGGTCAGGACGTTCGGTCTCATGTCAGTGGCTTCCTTTCGGCTTTCTCCACTGACAGTCATTCGAGCCTGAGACTCCGGATGTCCGTCTCGCCGCAAAGTTTCTTTATTCGTTGTTGTTTCCGTAACTTCAATTTTTTTTTTTACATAGACAGGGGTGTCAGCCCTATGCTAAAACCCCCAACCTGGAGGACCAGGGTGTCTGCTTTAGTCCTACCCCTGCCAGCGCAAACCTTTCCAGCTTGGTAGAACATTCCAGGAGTAAAACTCCCGCTGTCATAGCTCTGGGGGTAACACTAGTCAACAAATTTTCAAAAGTTATTTGTACCAGAAATTAAATATACCATTTCTTATTGATTTTAACATGCTGATTTCAAATATCATAATGAAATTCACCAATTGGCTCTGGTTTTTTTTTAATGATGAATTTACATTACAGTAATACAAATAATGTGTGCTTGTTTAATTCTCTGGGGTGAACAGCTAGTCTTTCTACTTTAGCATTATAAAAATTGTGGTTACATACTCAAGTAATTGATATTTTAACATAAAATGATAGAAAAAAAAACATTATTTAAAGTTCACATATCATGTTTTAAAAAGGCACATTTGAACCAATTCCGTCATTATTCAGTCGCTGTTCGAGCTCTCTTTGCTTGCTTCTTGTAGTCCATCGAGGAGGTGTCTCTTGTCACAGTCCAACAGTAATCAGTCCAAGCAAAAGAGCGACCACTTTTAAGTCACCGCAAAATGACCAATGATGATGATCATAGTTTATACACTTCAAAAGCTGCTTAATGTTTCCATACGTTTCTTTCATATGAACTGCGTGACCAACTGGAATTGACCGTAACAAATTACCATTATTCAACAAAACAGCTTTAAGACTCGTCTTGGATGAATCAATGAAAAGCCTCCACTCTTCCGGTATGTAATTGATTTTGAGGGCTGCCATTAAACCAGAAATGTTGTGGCACGCAGAAAGAAAAAGAATGTAATAAGCGGCTTCTGGCGGTTCCTATACAAAGAAATTGTAACATCTTCTGCCAGGAGATTCCACTGTTGCAATCTGGAACCCAAAAGCTCCGCCTTGTTCTTCGGTAAATTCAGATCTCTTACAAGATCATTCAGTTCACCTTGGGTTATTAAGTGTGGCTTAGTGGATGTAGTTTGCTCAAAATCTGGGTCGCTTGAGGTTGATGGTTCAGGACCACCAATATCATCTTCTCCATCAATGGAAGCAGCTGAAAATGATTCTGGCACTTTGGGAACTGGTAGGTCATCGCCATGTGGTACCGGACGTATTGCAGAGGGGATGTTTGGATATTCCAGAGTCCATTTTTTCTTCTTTGATATGCCTTTCCCAATTGGAGGGACCATGCAAAAGTAACAGTTGTTGAGATGATCAGTGGGCTCTCTCCAAATCATTGGGACTGCAAAAGACATAGCTTGCCTTTTGCCAGTCAAACCCAGTTTAAGATGTGCTGCACATGTAATGCAGCATATGTGTGGCGCCCAGCTCTTATCTTGATCTTATCTTCTGCAGCCAAAATACAAACTGTACGCCTTCTTAATCACTTTAGTTATATTTCGTTTGTGTGATGGAAATGTCACCTCACCACATATATAACAGAAATTATTAGCACTGTTTACACATGTCCTAGGCATTTCTAACTACGATACTTTTGATAATGACAAATGCACTAACTAATGGCAAAATTGTATCAGAGATAAGATATTTATACACAAAGGTGATGTAATCATAGGTAGAATTGCATCATCAACTTCTAGTTACATTTTTATTGGTCATTAGAAAAAATTATGCAATCGCCCACAACAGTTGCGTCATATATATAAATTGACCGTAATTAAATAAACTAGTAGCATATATCTTGAAAACTAGAGCCAATCAACATTTTTTAATGTCATTTTCGTTTTCAGCACACCAAAATTAGTTAAGATCAGCTATTTTCATTTATGGTACATTTTGGTTGTTGACTAGTGTAATCAGGGTACGCAAGTCGCCATACCTCGACAAGGTATTGACACCGGTGATGGAGTTCCCATGAAGATTATTAACTTAGTAATGTAAGACCTGACATGACATGCAGAGTTCTTCATGAAGGACAACTTACAGAACCGTTTAGGATTAGAACGGGAGTGAGACAGGGATGCCTCTTGTCTCCATTTCTTTTCTTACTAGCAATAGATTGGGTTATGAAATCATCGACATCACACAACAGAAATTAAATCCAGTGGAATCTGACTAAACAGCTTGATGATTTGGATTTTGCAGATGACTTGGCTCTTCTGTCCCTTAACCATAATCAGATGCAAGAGAAAATGAAAATTTTCGATGAGAAGTCACAACAAGTGGGCCTGAAAATACACAAGGAAATGACAAAGATTATGAGAATAAATGCAAGAAATGATAACAAGGTTGAACTTGAAGAAACACCACTAAAGGATGTAGAATCGTACACATATAGAGTTGGAGGGACAGACAATGATATCAAAATAAGAATACAAATGCAAGAGGAGCTTTCATTGCATTGGGAAACATATGGAGAAAAAGAGAAATCAAGTCCAACACGAAAATAAGAATCTTCAACTCAAATGTCAAGTCAGTCCTATTGTATGGCTCTGAGACACGGAGAGCAAAAAAAAAAAAAAAAAAAAAAAAGCTACAGACTTTTATAAACGTGTGCTTGCGTAGAATAGAAGGACTGAAATGGTATAACAAAGTCACAAATGTGGAATTGATGACAAGAACCAGACAAGTGCCAGTGGAACAAGAGTTGAGTAGAAGACGCTGGCGATGGATAGGACACACATTGAGGAGACCTGTTGATAGCATTACAAGGTAGTCCTTGTTCAAGAATCCACAGGGAAAGAGGGGCAGACCAAAAACACATGGAGAAAAAAACTGGATACAGAGGTGAATATGATGAGGAAAACATGGAAAGAACATGCGCGGATGGCACAGGACAGGAAGACTTGGCATGTGTTTGTTGAAGGGGAGCACCTCGGGGAGCCAAAGGGTATTGATTGATTGAAGACACTGACAGCATTCTTAATTCTTCTTTAAGTAATTTCATTTGTTTTCAAATTCTAGTATTATTCCCAATTACATGAAACGATTGGTTTGATTTATTCTGTAATTAAAGTAATTCTGTACTTTCTGTAATTCACAATCAGTCTGAGTTTGACTTAGTAGATCGTATATTTTGTTCATAAAAACATAGTCTCCCTCCTTATAGTACTTTTTTACTACTTCGTCTTCTTTAAAAAAAGATTGAGGAAGAAAGAGTTATTTGTCACCAGAACAATACAATAGTTGGTGGTCTAAAGGTGAGACAATCACTGACACCAACCAGTGCCCTTCTGTTAGCTCTTTCACTAAACACTAGCCCACCTCTATGAACACTAGTGTCTGAAGATATGTGTGCTCCAGATACATCTTCCTTCAAATATCTCTGCGAAATATATTTAGATCACATAACCATGAGTGATTCGTAAAGATGTCAAGATCAAATGCTGAAATGTTGGTCGCAAATGTATATATCTATATAAAGTTCAAATCGCCAAGTTCAGCAACTGAGTATGTTAGTGAATGAAGTGAATTCATCTACTTTAAGCGTGTATTGCACGACGTAAATTCATTCAGTTTCATTCGAAGCACATGTGTTACCAGAAGATCATTTCGTGAAGAAATCCAGTCTAGTCAGTGCATTTTCAAGATCAGAGAGCAGACATTTTCCTGGGACAACTGTCAACGGTTTATTGACGCTAGAGAGATTTACAAGCGTTGAGGGACATTACATCTAACAATTTCTCACTTCTACACGTACAAAGAGTTTCATCAATAAGTACTTGTCTTGGAGATAACCCACACTATGTAACATACATCTACATTCGGAGTAGGTGCATATCATTGCATTAATCATACTGTGATGGATATTTTAAAGACTCGGAGACAGTGTAGAGTGGTCATTAGTGTGGTAACACTTAATATAACACATCATCATGTCACTATTTACCAAGTTCACTCTCATATTTAATTAACTACATCTCATCTGTGTGTGAATTGTCTTTTACCATCATCCTTTTTAATTTCTGCTAATTCTATATGCATTTTATATAATCAACTATATAGCCGTGTTAATCATTACCAAGTTATTTAATGTGTCACTCATGCTGTCTGTGTTAAGTATTTACACATAGATAAACTCCTGTATTTAGGATTTGGGAGGTTTTTTCTTTATCGAGATCAAGGAAAGGAGTTGATGTCGAAGTAAAAACTGTCCATGATTTATTAGAAAACACTATCTAGTAGAGCGCATTCGCCTTCTCATTTTCTTGTCTTTATCTCGAATAGGTCTCTTTCTTTCTTAACGAGCCGATGTCTAGAGACATTCAATAGGCCATCCCCATCATACTGTAGCGATGCAACCATTGGTGCCCTGCCCAGTATACTATATACGACAGTTGGGTAGATGAAAAATACAAATTTTAGTTTAATGAAAGGTCGCATCACTAACACGTGTACATATTGTAGAAAGCAGATTTAGATATCGTCTAAAATGAAAAACAAAAGAACTTAATCCTGTTTCGGCAAGGTACACTCCATTCAACCTAGACACAAGGTCCGTCAGTTATATTAGAAGACATGTCAAAGAAAAACCATGTTGTCTGGAAATATTTGAGCAGTTTCAGAAATCAAGGGTTTGTAAAAGCATTAATGTGGACAATAGGAAAGCAAGCTAACAAAAAATATCAAAAGTAGACATTACCTCACCAGTCGCTTTAAAACAGATCCCTCAACTGCCATCAGGTTAAATGACCTGCTGTAATTACCCTGGGGAAGTCTGGAGTGAGTTGAAAAGGAGAATTAGTCTCAAAACTGTGCACGACAAAAAGTCTAAATAAATGCAACAGCTTGAGAGAATTCGAACGTTTGAATGAATCAAGTAAGATTTTTGCGAGATTAATAAAAATAGAACGATTTCATCAATCAAGTAAGATCTGTCTTAGATTAAAAGTTGAGGAATGCAAAACTGCACAAATAATAAGACAATCTGGCTTCTATCGCGTGGAGGTCACGCGCAGATTACAATGTGCTCTCAATCATTATTAATAAGGACTAAGGAGGGTTGGGCATGACGTCTATTACCCCCCACCCTACAAAACTTAAAAAAAATAAAAACTTCAGCAAAAGTAATCCTAAACAGAGTGAGAACGCGGGACACATAGAGCTGGGAGATGGAGACAGATATGAGAGCGATACGACAAATATGGGAAGACCTTAAACAGGATGTCAGGAGAGAGGAAGTCTTGTCGCTAACTTGTTGAACACGTATGCTCCACAGAATAGTTGAAGGGTATTGTATGAATTAATATTTGAGCAGCCATGGAAGGATTGTCCCGTATAGTTCCCGGGGGGATCTTTGAGGGGACAAAGAAAGAATATGAATATTTCTTACTCAGGCATGTCGTTAAAAGACAACTAAATATAAGGTTGTGCATGTGGCTGCTGGCGACTTCATCATGTCAAACAAAATAATACAGAAACCACTTTTGTAACAGCAGCACAAATGGCGCCATGTAAGAGGGGCAGCTACAATATTGGCTATATGCTACATACAGAGCGAAAAAGAAAATGGTGATGCGGGTAGAGTAACCCAGGGTGTATGCAAAACGATTAAGTAAGACGAGATTACAATAACGCTGTCAAATTCTTGATTGATTAAGACGAGATTACAATAACGCTGTCAAATTCTTGATTGATTAAGACGAGATTACAATAACGCTGTCAAATTCTTGATTGATTAAGACGAGATTACAATAACGCTGTCAAATTCTTGATTGATTAAGACGAGATTACAATAACGCTGTCAAATTCTTGATTGAGTAAGACGAGATTACAATAACGCTGTCAAATACTTGATTCAGTAAGACGAGATTACAAAAATGCTGTCAACTTCTTGATTGAGTAAGACGAGATTACAAAAATACTGTCAAATTCTTGATTGAGTAAGACGAGATTACAATAAGGCTGTCAAATTCTTGATTCAGTAAGACGAGATTACAATAACGCTGTCAAATTCTTGATTGAGTAAGACGAGATTACAATAACGCTATCAAATTCTTGCCAAAGAACAAAGTAAATATATAATAATAATAATAATAATAGCCCCTTCAGTCATAACTGACTATGGGAATGCGCCCCTGAGGTGACAGCCCTCAGCTGCTTATTTTCCTGGTGCTCCTTTCGACGTTTTCTCCTCACCTCTGCTTCTTTTGTGAGCCTCTCTTCGCCCAATCTGAGGTGGCGCCGTAAATAGCATCGCCACTTAGTGCGATCGGCAGCTTCATCCTCCCATGTTGCTGGATCCATGTCCAGTGCCCTCATATCTCTCTTGCACACATCTTTGAACCTCAGCTGTGGTCGCCCAACTGTTCTCTTGCCATCTGCTAATTGTCCGTAGAAGATATCTTTTGGGATGCGACCATCTTCCATGCGGCGAACATGGCCAAGCCAGCGAAGTCTGCGTTGTCTAAGAAGCGTATACATACTTTGAAGGCCAGCACGTGACAACACCTCGACATTTGTCACTTTATCTTTCCACGAGATGCCGAGGATGCGGCGTAGACACCGCAAATGGAAGGTATTGAGCCTTCTTTCTTGCATAGCATAGGTCGTCCAGGTCTCGCTGCCATATAGGAGTGTGCTGGTGACGCAGGCATTATATACCGCAGCTTTGGTCTTCATTGTGAGTTTAGAGTTCCCCCAAACACGCGATGTGAGGCGGGCAAAGGTAGCTGCAGCTTTGCCAATGCGGCTGTCGATTTCTGTATCCAGTGAGAGTTTGTCATTGATGGTAGACCCTAGGTATGTGAAGTGGTGCACCACTGCCAATTCATAGTTATCGATAGTGATAACTGGTGCAGCACCCACACCACTGCACACATTCCAATTCATGCATGCTTTATGAAGCGATAGTGAATAACTTTGGACTTTTGTGAGGCACCCACATCCTGACTTCAGCACAGTCTTTAGTGACCCTTTAGACTTGATTAATTTTATTCATCAAGCTTGATGAAGCTCTGTTGGCTTTCAGAGTGACGAGGCTGCTGAAGCATTCAGATGCTGAACCGAGCGAAGCGGACCCGCACAGCCCACGTTGCATGAGCCTTGTCCCTTCGCTCATCCCGCCAGCTCAACAAGTCTCTTGACGATAGCTTGCATCATCATTCGAACAACAAACTTTATCGACCCTTGATTTTTGTTTTTGCCTTCAGCCTTGAAAGATTAAACAACAGACGAAACCCATCTGACCTAGTGTGAAGGCATATTCCTTCAGTTGCATCTCTGAATGCATGTTTTAGGCAAAGAAGATTTTAAACAGAAGAGCGAATGCTTTGCATTTTCCGAAGCCTAGTGAGAAGACACTTGCATATTTTCACTCTGAACATGTTTCAAGAGTAAGGCAAACTTCGAAGATATCAAAGAACACAGCCTTGTTTAAACGCCACTTCGTATATCAAAGGGCTGTGACGTGCTTCCAGCATATTGGACTGTTCCCTTCATGCCGTCATGGAATGACTTTATCATTTCCAGCATTTTAGAAGGGCAGCCTATTTTCAGGAGGATTTTAAAGAGTCCATCCCTACTAACCAGGTCGAATGCTTTTGTGAGGTCTATAAAGGCGATATATAATGGTCTTTTATGCTCTCTTGATTTTTCCTGAAGCTGGCGGAGAGAGAAGATCATGTCTGTTGTTGATCTGCCAGCTCGGAATCCACACTGTGACTCTGGATATATGCGCTCAGCTAACTTGTGTAGTCGCATTAAGATGACTTTGGCAAAAACCTTACCAACAATACTAAGAAGAGAGATGCCTCTGTAGTTATTGCAATCACTTCTGTCTCCTTTATTTTTATACAGTGTTACAATCTTGGCATCTCGCATGTCTTGAGGAATAGTTGTCTCTTCCCAGCACTGGCACAGCATCCTATGCAGGGGATGTAATAGCGTGCTCTTACAGCATTTGATTAAATCAGGAGGAATCCCATCACTGCCTGGTGCTTTGCCAGAGGCCAAGCTATCAATGGCCTTGCTGAGTTCCTCTAATGTTATATATATAGCTACTTTTTTCTTGTGAAAAGAAACAAACTCAAGAAAACGAAAACTAGATAAGATAAGTGCGTGCACCAACAAGTGAGCTCGACATTTATACTGGCAGACTTCCACATCGTCATAGTATATACACAGGGTGTCCCTAAAGTCCTTGTGAAACTTTAATCTTTAACAACTTCGGATGTACATATGATAAGAGCATAATATAAACGGTATTTAAAAACAGAATTTATCAAGTTTTAACCCAATACAGTTCTAATATTTAGCCTCCAACGTAACTGCCACCTTTCGTGACGTGTTATTCAGTCCGATTTCCCAACACACAGTTAACCTTTTCTTTCCGCCATTTTCAGTCAGTAACAAGATCTAAAAGGGTTAACTCAAAATTGAAAACACCAACACTTTAAGAATGCAGAAACTATGCTTTTATAAATTGTTTATAGTGTGCTTCTGTTATATGTACATCAAAAGTTGTTAAAGTCTAAAGTTGCACGAGGATTTTTGGGACACCCTGTAGATAACTTGATGCTGTGAGAAGGGAGAATACCGAGGTTGGCCCAGGTAGTGATAAAATGCTGAAGGTGTCCTCACGCAGGATTTGCGCCAGGCAAGACACACTAATTAGTTATGTAAACAAACACAGCACTGGAAATTCTGTAGGTCAAGGTTACGCAGCCGTGTTTATCCTGCCCGCGCGACTGGTGTTTTTCTTTGTAACCAGACAAGGATGGTAAATAAATAATACACACAAAGGGGTATTTTACAGGCAGTAGTAAGAAATAAAAAAAGTAGATAACTAGACAACAGAAAACCAACAAAAGTTATAGGCCGGAGAATAGTGCCTAGAATGGTTCGAATGGCACCACCGCGTCGCTACGAGAGTGAATCGTAACTATTCACTCTGCCACCTAGTGCTTGGTGGAAAGTAGTTATTAGCACGATCGCTCCACCTATCTAAGGAATTTGGACAAAAGGAGAACCCAGACTAATTAAAGACGCAATGACCTCTATAGCATTCCTATTCATCAGTATAGGTCAGATAACACAAGAGTAGACAACATTCGTAAACCAGCAATGTAAATCACAAAACTGCTTGTCTTTGAGACTTGACACACCATTAATAATCTGGAAGATTAATTCAGGCTAAACAGATTATCCCAACGGGCTGATCACCCGTTTGCCAGTCACTCTGATTACGGAAACAACAACAAACGGATTGATTTGTCGTTGCCCTAAAGACGCCATTAGGCGTGATGGGAACAACGGCAAAGAAAATCTATTCGCTGTTGCCCTTAAGACGCCACTAGGCGTAATGGCCACTGCTGACTGCTTTGCCTGTCGTTGGCTAAGGACGGAAGAAGAAGAAGAAACAGATTATAATTATTAAAATTAAAGAAACAACATCATCATCATTCCTTTCCGTTCCCTGTGGAACATAGGGGCTGAAACAGTTGCTCTCCATCGATTTCTATTCTGGGCTGTCTTTTTCAGCTGTGCCCAAGTCATTCCAATTTCCTTAGCCTCCTCTTCCACAGTTCATCTCCATGTTCTCCATGACCTCCCCACTGTTCTTTTTCCTTGTGGGTTCCAGTTTGTCTATGAAACTTGACACACCATTAATAATCTGGAAGATTAATTCAGACTAAACTGTTTATAATTATTAAAGTTAAAAAACAACAACCGAAGGTAAATTAAATAAAGACACAAGTGCATCATCATCTCCTGTACAACATGAAGGCACCACTGCAGGTAGCTAGCTACGTGCACCAATGCATTCATGTGCCTTTACATCATTGGTGCATGTATTATTTTGTTTTACATGATGGATCTACAAGACCCAATACACAACCTTATAATAATCGCCACGGACGACATGCTTGATGTTAGCAGTCGACCTCTCCATTCTCTACCTTCTCACAGACGACAGTTTTTATTAAGTTTAATTTTGTTCTACTTTATTAAGTTTAATTTTGTTCTACTTTATTAAGTTTAATTTTGTTCTACTTTATTAAGTTTAATTTTGTTCTACTTTATTAAGTTTAATTTTGTTCTACTTTATTAAGTTTAATTTTGTTCTACTTTATTAAGTTTAATTTTGTTCTACTTTATTAAGTTTAATTTTGTTCTACTTTATTAAGTTTAATTTTGTTCTACTTTATTAAGTTTAATTTTGTTCTACTTTATTAAGTTTAATTTTGTTCTACTTTATTAAGTTTAATTTTGTTCTACTTTATTAAGTTTAATTTTGCTCTTCTTTATTAAACTGCCAGTGACAAGCCCTTTTAAATTAACACTGTTTTTTTAAGTCTTTTAATATTTTCATTCCTTGTGTTTTATGCGTTACTGTTCTGGTAATGTTTTTAGGTAAAAGTTTAACATTATTATCATTTCTTAGTGCAGTGGATGTACCTAATGTGTACTAAGTTGTGTACTATTGACTCATGAGTAGTTTTTATGGTATACCAGATATTCTATTTATTGTTGGATGGAACGCGGAACTTCAATTTGGTATCTTTTATTATCTCTACTATTTAAATATCTTTGACTGCCATCGCCATAGCCTGGACAGCGAAGCTTGTCGTTACGTCAGCTAGTCCTTTGATATACTTGTCACTTTCGGTAAAGTGCTTCAACATACTGTGTATCGTCATATTTCAAGAAGTATTGTGGCATGATGCAGTGTCTTGTCACATTCCAATAAGTATTGTTGTGTGACGATGTATCTTGTCACATTCCAAGAAATATTGTTGTGTGACGATGTATCTTGTCACATTTCAATAAGTATTGTTGTGTGACGATGTATCTTGTGACACTCCAATAAGTATTGTTGTGTGACGATGCATCTTGTCACATTCCAATAAGTATTGTTCTGTGTCAGTGTATCTTGTCACATTTCAAAACGTATTGTTGTGCGACGATGTATCTTAACACATTCCAAGAAGTATTGTTGTGTGACGATGTATCTTGTCACATTCCAAGAAATATTGTTTTATGAGGATATATCTTTTCACATTACAAATAGTGTTGTTGTATAATTTGTATAATTGTTGTTCGCTGATGATGCTGCAGTCATCACTCAAAGCCAACAGGAGCTTCAGAGCTTGATGAATCGCTTCACTAAAGCATGCAAGGACTTTGGCCTCACAATAAGTCTAAAGAAAACGAATGTGCTGAGTCAGGATGTGGGTGCTGCACCAGTTATCACTATCGATAACTATGAATTGGCAGTGGTGCACCACTTCACATACCTAGGGTCTACCATCAATGACAAACTCTCACTGGATACAGAAATCGACAGCCGCATTGGCAAAGCTGCAGCTACCTTTGCCCGCCTCACATCGCGTGTTTGGGGAAACTCTAAACTCACAATGAAGACCAAAGCTGCGGTATATAATGCCTGCGTCACCAGCACACTCCTATATGGCAGCGAGACCTGGACGACCTATGCTAAGCAAGAAAGAAGGCTCAATACCTTCCATTTGCGGTGTCTACGCCGCATCCTCGGCATCTCGTGGAAAGATAAAGTGACAAATGTTGAGGTGTTGTCACGTGCTGGCCTTCAAAGTATGTATACGCTTCTTAGACAGCGCAGACTTCGCTGGCTTGGCCATGTTCGCCGCATGGAAGATGGTCGCATCCCAAAAGATATCTTCTACGGACAATTAGCAGATGGCAAGAGAACAGTTGGGCGACCACAGCTGAGGTTCAAAGATGTGTGCAAGAGAGATATGGGGGCACTGGACATGGATCCAGCAACATGGGAGGATGAAGCTGTCGATCGCACTAAGTGGCGATGCTATTTACGGCGCCACCTCAGATTGGGCGAAGAGAGGCTCACACAAGAAGCAGAGGTGAGGAGAAAACGTCGAAAGGAGCACCAGGAAAATAAGCAGCTGAGGTTTTCACCTCAGGGGCGCATTCCCATAGTCAGTTATGACTGAAGGGGCTATTATGTTGTATAACGTTGTGTAGATTTCACATCGTGTTGTTGCTAGTCCTCGTGTTTTGTCATATGTCAAGAAGTTAGTGTTATAAGGCACTGTGTCTTGTCATTCTTCAAGAAACATTGTTATATGATGTTGTATCTTGTTATTTCAAAGACTTGACGTATTGTTATCAATCTCTGCGTCTTGTCAAATAGTAATATTGCAAGATACTGTGTTTTGTCACAGTCGAAGAAATCATGTGTTACCCCCTATGAGGCGCAAATTAACTTTCTGAACTTTAAATTTGCGGCTGACAGTTAAAGTCATTTTCTTCTTGTGGAGTACTATAATTCCATCTTTATCGAGCTATCACTCGGATGTTGAGCTCTTGAACATGCTATCTATTTCCAGGTTCTATCCGAACTTTAATAGAACAAGGATTCTACCTTTGATCTCCACGTTATCAAGACCAGCTTCCAGCTGTGTTTTCGTTTATCTACCTCTTATTTGCTTGATTGTTTGCCTCATGTCCTTGTACTTAAACGAAAAAAAAAAAACCTTCCGCACACCCATGTACACAGACGTCTAGGTTATAAATACTTGACATTTAACATGCTTTTCGACAGAGAAGACATGGAAAGACTTTAAAATTATTACGCAGGATACGAAGTAAATAAATAATACACATAGCTGGGTATGTTTCTGGCATTTGTAAGAAATAAACAAGTAGAAAACTAGACAACAGAACAGCAACAGAGGTGATAGGCGTACGGATGACTGTAACCCAGGTTCGATAGTCCTAGGTTCGAGTCCTAATTAGAAATAACTTATACTACTTTTCTAATGTCTAGTTTTCTACTTCTGTATTTATCACGAGTGCCAGCTACATACATGTTTACGTGTATTATTTATTTACTGTTCACAGGCGTCAGGTTTTACCTATTTATTTATTTCAATTGTGACAAAACGGGGCGGCCCCTATCGATCTTTGTTTCACTCCGGCATTATCGGTACATTTGTGGTACTGATTTTTATTAATGTGACGAAATGGACGCCCTCTATCAATCTTTGGTTCTCTCAGGCAGTATCGGTACATTTATGGTACTGATTTTTATTATGTGCTGTCAATTATCGCACTTTTCTTTCTTTCTTCTTTATTTTCTGCTAAGTAGCAGATATTTGATTTTTATCAAATCACGCTGAAGGTGATAAATATCACATTTGCTTGACGTTACCCAGATTTGTGATTTAGGCGCGGCAGATTAAAACGGACATCGTTCAGCGCTATCGGTTTAAATCCCCGATAAGACGCGGAGTTTGCGTACTCATACGACAGATAACGAGATTACTGTCTGTGTGACACATGTGGGCAGACAAGAGTGTTATAATCACTTCCGGTCACTTGGTTAAAAGTAATCATGGATTTATTAAATTTTAGACAATATGAGTCTACAAATGTGTTGGTGAGAGTGTATGCAAGACATCATATTACCATATATTGGAGACGTGACCTTTAGCAAAATTGTTCCATGTAGGAAATATTTTGAAAGTGCCACACCCGACATGTTTGAAATGATTGGATCTTTCTGATTAGATTCATAACAACATTGAGGGGAATATAGGCTGACCATTTTCGCAGTTGTATTTCTCTGTGAATTTCAAGCTCACCAAGACTTCAGACCTCGCCAGAGTAAAGACTAGATTTATAATTCCTATTTGTTAACCTGATCTTTTATTGGAGAACCAAATAAGACTTTTAAAAGCATAGGAACTCTTTACATGTTAATAAGCTACACCGGGACTAGGAAACTGAAGAGACACGGAGTCAGAAAGGGAATCGATTGTAGAATTACACCATCCCAGACGCGTTTAAGAGAACGGTTCGTCTCTTTTATTCATCTGAGCAAACAGGTCTGTAGCCAGGATTGGCGTAAGTTGTGATTTACATTTCATATTTTATTTCTAACATGTGAACTAACATATATATGTATATATTACCATGCGAAGATTAATGTGTGAAACTCGCTATTGGATGTCAAAGTCATTTGGGGCTCGCAACCTCAGTATCTAGAATGATGATTCATGAACCACCACTGCAAGGGCTGGTGATTGCTTTATTGATAGTTTCGTAAAGAGAACTAAAAGCATAACTTAGTTCCAGGTTCCCTATGGAGCAGTGAGGGAAAGATGAAAGAAATGATGTACATTCTAAGAATAAGACTTACATTTTCAAAGCAGTGTAAATGTCCCTATAAATATATTCACTTTAAAATTAATATAAGTTTTCAAGCTTTAAACCAGGGTAAATGTCTATGTGAAAATATTTATTTTAAATTAATAGAAGTTTCAAAATTTTCCACAAGTGTAAATGTAAATGAAACATAAATGAATTTATATTGTGAACACTTTTCAAACAGTGGAGATGTAAATGTAAAACATATTATATCTGTACGTTTAACCTTTTCATTTAAATGTAATGTAAAGCTAAAGCTATTCAGTTTAAATGTAAAGGAAAGTTTATCCCGAGGGATTAAATTTAATTCTCGTCGAGGGTAAATTCTGATATGGGATTGTAGAATAGAAGAGGGGTGGGGGGCACATAACTGTGTCGGAAAACGATATACTCAGGAGAGCGTTTCGTTTCATTTTCTATTACCAGTTATTGGTGGTACCAGCAGAAAGTACTATTTTTGGAACCAAGTGAAGGTAGAAGTGGACTAACGGTTTACGAGACGCCATCATAAGTGAGTCTTATAGACAGACGCAGAACCAACTTGGCCGTTACTCCTTGACGTTCTTGGAACGTGCGGCGCCGGAACTTTGATCAGAGACGAGCGAGAGTAGAGTGAAAGGAACTGACCCATCGGGAGAAGAAACTACCATTGGCAGCTAAGTGACAATATCCGCTGCCAAAAGTGACCTCCTTTATTCAGTTAAATCACATCCAAGTGATGAAACCTTTTCCATAACTATTCACGTTATATTCCAACTATTAAAACTTAAAGTGATTATTAAATTTTGTTATTTGTAATGTTACAAATTTAACTTCGATTTAATCCTTTTAAATGTACTACATGTTTGTCTCAGTCAAAGTTACTAAACACACACTCTAAACAGAGCTAAATATATTATAATAATGAATTCCACTGATTAACTCAGCTTAACGAGCTGGAATAAACCATTGCTTAAATTCTTCGTAAAAGTGTCGGCAGATTATAGAATTAACGTGCTTAGCGACAGCCAGCATTGTTTTCGTTTATCTGAATATCTTATGAAGACTCCCATGTGGTAGATGCTTTACTACTCTTCTATCTACATTTCTGCCAAGAGTAATCTTGTGTAAAGATAGACTCCATTGAAGCCTATAATAGATACTCTTGAGTTTTGGTCACTGTTGGACCACAACTGCAAAGCAGGGGAGGCAATACCGTCACAATTATATGCTTTCAATTATCGCACTTTTCTTTCTTTTTTTTAATTTCTTTCTTTTTTCGTTATTTTTTTGCTGAACAGCAGATATTTGATTTTATCAAATCATTCGACACTCCTCTCTGTGATGTCACCT
This sequence comes from Oreohelix idahoensis, assembly GCA_024509875.1. NCBI lineage: Eukaryota > Metazoa > Mollusca > Gastropoda > Stylommatophora > Oreohelicidae > Oreohelix > Oreohelix idahoensis. The sequence goes on from JAMPIV010006659.1 coordinate 37,935, forward strand.
GTTTGTTACCCGGTCATCCTAGCTTGCGGTGAGCAACTGAGATAAGATAGTCGCCGGCGTGTTTAGATTGAACCGCTGATAAGACGACTCGTTTGTTAACCCAGATGGGTAGAAACGTAATTTTTGCGTACTCATACAACAGATAACGAGATTACTGTCTGTGTGACACATGTCGGCAGACAAGTGTGACATAATCGCTTCCGGGTCGATTTGTTATGACAACATTTCTTTCTAATAAAGTAATAAGTTTTACAGCTTACACATGTTGTCATGTGAGTTCCCCAATCTGTCTGTACGTTTGTACACAAGGGCATCGGACATCATATTACCAAATATGGGAGAGTTGACCTCTGCCTTACGTTACAAATTAACCGATGTCGGAATATTTTTGAAATATCACACCCTATCTGCATGATTTGAAATGATTGGATATTTCTGATTATATTCATAACAACAATGCGGGGGAAGATAGGAATATAGTCTGATCATTTCGCAGTTTTATTTCACAGTGAATTTCCCGCTCGCCAAGACAACATCAGACCTCGCCAGAGTGAAGATTAGATTCATAATTCCGTTTTTTTAACCGAAGCTTTCATTGGAGAACCAAATAAGACTTACAAAGCTCAGGAAATCTCTACATTTTAATAAGGAACACCGGGACTAGGAAACTGAAGAAACACACGGAGTCAGAGAGGGAATCTATTGTCAAATTGAAGACACCCCAGACGCGTGTAAGTGACCGACTCGTCTCTTTTATTCATCTGAGCACCAAGTCTGCAGCCAGGATTAGCGTAAGTTGTGATTTACATTTCATATTTTATTACTAACATGTGAACTAACATATATATGTGTGATAGGGTGGGCAAGATGATGATGATGCTGTTGTGATATGTGATCACTCTCTTGCACACTCGCAACCGACCCGATCAACAATAAAACTCTTGATTCTAAGGCAGGGGCTGTAATGATTTATACAACCCAGTCAGTGGCACTAAGCCCACACAGCAAACATTAAACAAATAAACAAACAAACAAAACACCCAGCCAGTGCTCAGTTGCTAATCGTGTTCAAGGCATCTATTTTGTAGATCGACTCTGGTTTCTTTCTCTGGGTGACTGACGAACTAAGAGGCCTCTGCTAGTCAGGCACTTCTTTATATAAGCCGATAAGCCTAATCGCTCACTAGAGTAGTGCACGCGCAGTAATTGGGCCCTTAAATAACACCCGCGATGAATGCTCCGTTAAGAGCGAAAACACAAATATACAACACAACTATTTCTAGAGCGAAAACACAAATATACACCACAACTAATTTTTAGGCTTTATTGTGGCCTAGCAATATATCTTCTTGAAGATTTTGTGGTAATCAGGCAGTGAACCACGGAGACATTTGTGATGACACGATGGCGCTGTCACATATGTATATACTACCATGTGAAGTTTAATGTGTGAAACTCGCTATTGGATGTCAAAGTCATTTGAGGCTCGCAACCTCAGCGTATAGAATATGATTCATGAACCACCACTGCACGGGCTGGTGATTGATTTATTGATAGTTTCGTAAAGAGAACTAAAAGCGTAAAGTAGTTCCAGGTTCCCTATGAAGCAGGGAGGGAAAGATGAAAGAAATGATGTACATTCTAAAAATAATACTTACATTTTCAAAGCAGTGAAAGCAGGGAACCGTGGCCTAAGCTTTAAGACGAAAGACGCACGTGGTAGACTCTCCTTGGCGTTTCTGGGAAACGAGCTACCTCCGACAACCTTGATCAGAGACGAGCGGGAGCAGAGTGAAAAGAACCAACCCATAAGAAGTAGCAGAACCGTCATTGGCAGCGAAGTTCAAATATGTGCTGTCACTTGAACTTCTGGTAATATCTAACATTCCTTAAAGACTGTGATGATAACTTCTTTTGATCCATAACTATTCAAATTATTTTCAAACTGTTAAAACCTAAAGTGATATTAAATTTTGTTATTTTTAATGTTACAAATTTAACTTCGATTTCATCATTTTAAAGTTACTGCATGTTTGTCCCAGTCAAATTACTACACACACTCTAAGCAGAGCTAAACTAAAATAATAGAATTCCACTGAGTAAATCAGGGGTGGGTGCTTAAACGAGCTGAACTTAAGAAGTGCTTAAATCCTTCACAAAAGCGTCGGCAGAATTACAGAGTTAACATACTCAGCCAAAGCAGTATTGTTCTCGCTTATTCTGAATATCTTGTGAAGACTCCCTTTGTAATAGAAGTGACATCACCCTTCTATCTACATCTTTGCCAAGAGTAATTTTGTGTAAAGGTAGATACCTCTGAAGCCCATATTAGATACTCTTGAGTTTTGGCCACTGTTGGACCACTACTGCAAAGCAGGGGAGGCAATACCGTCACATCAATGTTCATTCATGATAGGTAGGCTCGCATGAATTTATTGAAGGTCTATGCTCGATCGGGAACTGAATGGTGATGAAAAACTAAATTAATGAACCAATGATTGAATGAATGAACGAATGATTGTGTGAACGAACGAATGAATGAATTAATGATTGAATAAATGAATGTACGAATTATTGAATGAACAAATGATTGAATGGATGAATGAACGAATGAGTGAATAAATGATTGAAATAATTATTGTGTGAATGAATGATCAAATGATTGGATGTATGCATGAACAAATAATTGGATGAATGAATGAATAATTGATTGTCTGAATGAATGAACGAGTAAATGATTGTATGAATAAATGAACGAACGATTGGATGAGTGAATGAACGAATGATTGGATGAATGAATGAACGAATGATTAGATGAATGAACTAAAGAATGGTTGAAATGAATGAATGAATGAATGAACAAGTGATTGGATGAATTAATGAACGAATGATTGAATGAATAAATGAACGAATGATTGGATGAACGAATGAACGAATCATTGGATGAATGAATGAAAGAATGGTTGGATGAGTAAATGAACGAATGGTTGGATCAATGAATGAACGAATGATTTGATGAATGAATGATTGATTGTATGAATGAATGAACGAATGATTGTATAAATGAATGAATGATTGGACGAATGAATTAAAGAATGACTGGATGAATGTTTGAACAAATGAATGAATGAATGAGTGATTGCATAAATGAATGAACAAATGATTGCATGAATGAATGAATGATTGGATGAGTTAAAGAATGGTAGAAATGAATGATTGAACTAATGAATGAATGAACAAACGATTGAATGAATGAATGAATGAATAAGTCGATGAATTGAATGAACTAGTGATTGAATGAATGAATGAACGAATGAATGAATGAAAGAATGGCTGGATTAATGAATGAACGAATGATTGTATGAATGAATTTGCGACTGACGATGAATGAATGAGCGAATTATTTAATGAATAAATGAATAAGTGAACAATCGATTTTATGAATAAATGAAATATTGACTAGATGAATGATTGAACGAATGAATAAGTTATTGATTGCATTAATGAATGAACCAATGATTATATGAATGAATGAAAGAATGATTGGATGAATGATTGCATGAATAAATGAACGAACGATTTGATGATTGAATGAACGAATGATTGGACGAATGAATGAAAGAATGATAGGATGAATGATTGGATGAATGAGTGAACGAATGTTTTGATGAATGAATGAACGAATGATTAGATGAATGAATGAAAGAATGACTAGATGAATAAATGAACGAATGATTGGATGAATGAATGAATGAATGAATTTTATGACTGAATGAATGAATGAATGAATGAACGAATAAGTAAATGATTAAATGCTTGAATGAATAAACGAATGGTTATATGAATGAATGAAAGAATGATTGGATGAATGAATGGACGAATGATTATATGAATGAATTAACGTATGAATGCATGAGCGAATGCATGAATGAACGAATGAAAAAAATATTGAATGAATGCATAAAGGTACAGATTAATGAATGATCGAATGAATGAATACATGAATGACTGAATAAATAAATAATGAATGAATGATTGAACGAATAAATGAATGAATAAGTTAATGAATGAATGAATGAAGGAACGAGGGAGTGAATGAACGAATGAATGAGAAAATGAATAAGGGAATGAATGAATGATTGAAAAAATGAATGTATAAAGAACGAATTAATGAATTAAATTATATCAATTGCCCACGTATACTAGAAGAAGAAAAGTATAGCAGGGAAATGAAATTGTACAGATTAATTCAAGTAGGATTCGAAAAAACAGCAAGAAAAATTATATACACAATTTATCGTTCACGCAAACAACCTCTCTTACTTTATCATTTGTCCCACACATACACATTGACCATTATCATCATCATCAGCGAAATAATCATCATCATCATTACAACATGTGCTTGATATATGTATTACACTGACATCATAATCATCATGTGACACTGTGGGCCCCTAGAAATATGACATGGCCCACGGTGGTTATAAGACCCAAGTTTAGAACCACTGTTCTGCACGACCCATATAATTTGTGTACATTTATGCAATGTTATAATCGCAGTGACGGATATGATGTGAATGTTAACGCATACCAGGCACAACACATTATTAACAATATTACAAAATCACTTATAACAAAAGTATATAGAAGACAAACAACTTTCATTAGTTCTATACATTGAAGAGGATGCTGGCGATGGATGGGAGACATACTAGGAAATACCGTTGATAGTATTACAAGACAGTTATTGTTCTGTATTCCACATAGTATGGGAGGTAGAGGGAAGCGGAAAAACACACAGAGAAGAGAACAGGAGACAGAAATTAAAGGAATAAAAATACATGGAAATATCTTGAGCGGATGGCCTATGCTCCTTGGTGTCACGGAATTTTGGCTTCGATCCCTTCTCCACTACGGCAGTACTCATTTTCAATTGAAGTGAGGACTGATTACGAGAAATTTCCGGGTCGACCCATTTCTTTCTGCGCTTATCAAGCAGATAATTGATATTGTCAAATCATTTGACACTCCTTTTTGGTGATAATTCATCACACTTGCAAGGCGCTTCACAGCTTTGCGGAGATTAACGCAGGTAAAACCCATATGGGCCTGGTCAGTTTTGCATATATTTGTTTGCTCAGCCGTGCAAGGCGATAAAATTACTCGCCCGCAGACGGATTTTGTGTGCGCAAGCGACGGATAAAGAGATTACTTGTCTGTGCGACACATTTTGGACAGATATGAATGACATCATCATTTAACGTCCACCTGTTTCAGAGACATTGTTTTAGAGGAAAGTAAGATGTTACATCTGAAACACATTCTCTAAAGAGTGTACGGACTTGTCACTTTCATAAATGGGAGACGTGACCTTGTGCATCAAACAGAGAATTTTCCATGTCGGAATAATTTTGAATTACCCCACATAAATATGCAGTTTGGACACGATTGGCGGGGGTTCGATATAGAGGAACCACAAAATTCCTGATTGGACCCTGACTAAATCGTAACCAATAACTGCGGGAGAGGCAAAACAAAAAAGTAAAGGATCCCGTTACACGCCCATTGAGGAATATTGGGAATATGGTGTTAGACCCATATTTTCTTGACCATCGGCACACTAGGGGTGACGTGATCAACATCACGCCGGCCGCCTTAACCTTCTTAGAGTAACTCTGGTACCCAGTAGGGGCTGGGGTGACCCAGGAGCCGTTTGAGGCATAAATAAATCCTACCTCATCTGGGGATCGAACCATAGACCACTGAGCTAGGAAACCAGTGCACTAACCACTATGCTACCGCGGCTCCCTAGAGGCAAAGGGCCAAATAATCTGACCCGTTTGCCAGATTAGAACACTGTGAGAATCGCTTGCCAACACGACAACGAGACTGTCAGAGTTACGCCTAGAATCAAGATTCATATATTGGACCTGACCATTGTGTGAGCAATTTTGAGGACTCCAGAGACCAGAATAAACTCTACCATTGTAACAAGGAAAACCGGAATCTGAGGAATCTGAAATACAGAGTCAAAGTGAGAATTTATTGTTTTAAGTAATTCACAAGACCACGTGTAAAATGCATCTGCAAGTGCCTTAACATACGTCTCTGGGAAGACAGTCTGTGAGCCAAGATTGGTGTAAGTTGTACATTTTACGTTCTATATTTTTCATTACTAACATGTGAACTAATATGCATATAGTGCAATATGAATATTAATATGTGAAAATTGCTAGTGAATGTCCAAGTCATTTGAGGCTGGCAACTTCAGTATATAGAATGATGATTTCATGAACCACCACTGCAAGGGCTGATGACTGCTTTATTGCTAGTTTCTTAAAGAGAACTAAAAGCATAGGTAGTCTCAAGTTCCATTTGGAGCAGGTAGGCAATGATGAAAGAAATGATGCACATTCTAATTATAATATTTACCATAGCATTGTTCTTCCTTGGTCTTCTTGTTCTTGGTCTTCTTGTTCTTCTTCTTGTTCTTGGTCTTCTTGTTCTTCTTCCCATTCTTGGTCTTCTTGTTCTTCTTGCTGTTCTTGGTATTCTTGTTCTTCTTGCTGTTCTTGGTATTCTTGTTCTTCTTCCTGTTCTTGGTCTTCTTGTTCGTGGTCTTCTTGTTCTTCTTCTTGTTCTTGGTCTTCTTGTTCTTGGTCTTCTTGTTCTTGGTCTTGTTCTTGGTGTTCTTGTTCTTCTTGTTCTTGGTCTTCTTGTTCTTCTTCCTGTTCTTGGTCTTCTTGTTCTTCTTCCTGTTCTTGGTCTTCTTGTTCTTGGTCTTCTTGTTCTTGGTCTTCTTGTTCTTGGTCTTCTTGTTCTTCTTCCTGTTCTTGGTCTTCTTGTTCTTGGTCTTCTTGTTCTTGGTCTTCTTGTTCTTGGTCTTCTTGTTCTTGGTCTTCTTGTTCTTGGTCTTCTTGTTCTTGGTCTTCTTGTTCTTCTTCCTGTTCTTGGTCTTCTTGTTCTTGGTCTTCTTGTTCTTGGTCTTCTTGTTCTTCTTCCTGTTCTTGGTCTTCTTGTTCTTCTTCCTGTTCTTGGTCTTCTTGTTCTTCTTCCTGTTCTTGGTCTTCTTGTTCTTGGTCTTCTTGTTCTTGGTCTTCTTGTTCTTGGTCTTCTTGTTCTTCTTCCTGTTCTTGGTCTTCTTGTTCTTCTTCCTGTTCTTGGTCTTCTTGTTCTTCTTCCTGATCTTGGTCTTCTTGTTCTTGGTCTTCTTATTCTTGGTCTTCCTGTTCTTGGTCTTCTTGTTCTTGGTCTTCCTGTTCTTGGTCTTCTTGTTCTTGGTCTTCCTGTTCTTGGTCTTCTTGTTCTTCTTCCTGTTCTTGGTCTTCTTGTTCTTGGTCTTCTTGTTCTTGGTCTTCCTGTTCTTGGTCTTCTTGTTCTTCTTCTTGGTCTTCTTCTTCTTGGTCTTCCTGTTCTTGGTCTTCCTGTTCTTGGTCTTCTTGTTCTTGGTCTTCTTGTTCTTGGTCTTCCTGTTCTTGGTCTTCTTGTTCTTCTTCCTGTTCTTGGTCTTCTTGTTCTTCTTCCTGTTTTTTTGTCTTCTTGTTCTTGGTCTTCTTGTTCTTCTTCCTGTTCTTGGTCTTCCTGTTCTTGGTCTTCCTGTTCTTGGTCTTCTTGTTCTTCTTCCTGTTCTTTGTCTTCTTGTTCTTCTTCCTGTTCTTGGTCTTTTTGTTCTTCTTCCTGTTCATGGTCTTCTTGTTCTTGGTCTTCTTGTTCTTGGTCTTCTTGTTCTTCTTCCTGTTCTTGGTCTTCTTGTTCTTCTTCCTGTTCTTTGTCTTCTTGTTCTTCTTCCTGTTCTTGGTCTTCTTGTTCTTCTTCCTGTTTTTTTGTCTTCTTGTTCTTGGTCTTCTTGTTCTTCTTCCTGTTCTTGGTCTTCTTGTTCTTCTTCCTGTTCTTGGTCTTCTTGTTCTTCTTCCTGTTCTTTGTCTTCTTGTTCTTGGTCTTCTTGTTCTTGTTCTTCTTGTTCTTCTTCCTGTTCTTGGTCTTCTTGTTCTTCTTCCTGTTCTTTGTCTTCTTGTTCTTGGTCTTCTTGTTCTTGGTCTTCTTGTTCTTCTTCCTGTTCTTTGTCTTCTTGTTCTTCTTCCTGTTCTTGGTCTTCTTGTTCTTGGTCTTCTTGTTCTTGTTCTTCTTGTTCTTCTTCCTGTTCTTGGTCTTCTTGTTCTTGGTCTTCTTGTTCTTCTTCCTGTTCTTGGTCTTCCTGTTCTTGGTCTTCTTGTTCTTCTTCCTGTTCTTTGTCTTCTTGTTCTTCTTCCTGTTCTTGGTCTTCTTGTTCTTTTCTTCTTCTTTTCTTGGTCTTCTTGTTCTTCTTCCTGTTCTTTGTCTTTTTGTTCTTCATTTTGTTCATGTTCTATTTTGTCTTGTTCTTCTTCTTATTCTTCTATATTCGCTCTGCTCAAGTCTACCCAGCTGTAAATGGGTAACATGAGTTAGGGAAGAATATGGAGAAGAGAGCTGGAAACAGAAGTGAAAATGATGAGAAGAACGTGGAAAGAACTTGAGATTATGGCACGTGACAGGAAGACTTGGCATGGGTTTGTTGAAGGCCTATGCTCCTTGGGGAGCGAAGGGTTTATATGCTCCTTGGGGAGCGAAAGGGAACTTATGAATGGACCAAGTAAATGAATGAGTATTATGTTGGGAATACACAAATAAGGCAGCCCCAGAAAATGGGGATACAGTGATCGCCTTAACCTCTCAAAAAAATGCTGGACCAACCCCAGTGCGTTTTTTATTGGTTGTTGTTTGAAAATAATTTTTTTAAAGTAAATAATCTCTAATTGGATGGTACTTTACCCCAAATATCCTACAGCAGTATCTGATTGTTGGAGGATACGCTTAAAAAAATCCTTTTAAAAAATCTTACATACACAGAAAAACGTTATCTGCCCGCCCCATTTTTGATATGTTTGCACTGAAATTGACGTTTTGGGTGGTTTGTGTAGTCTAGAAACACAGAGGCACAGTTATATCGCTTCTTGGGCCAAGCGCGTCTAACAAGCCTTTATAAAAAATTATCACTTCACTTGATCTCTTCTTGCTAATGTGCGGTATGCTTCATCTACATCTGACTGTGTATTTCTGTACGTCAGCTTTGTCTTTGAAGTCAGTTTTGATTAATGTGTGCCTTGAGCCACCAATGTTGGTAGTTTTGGCTTTGCTTCATCGTCTAAAACTATTAAATGTGGTATGGTCTGAGGATTATTTATTTTCCCGTGTCACTTACTGTTTTTTTTTGTCTGACAAATGCATGGCACGCAGTCTGAGTAGGTTTTGTCTGTGCAGAATTTAGCCCACAAGCCAAACTTTGCTGTTTATGTCTGCAACGGCTAATCTTAGCTTGCATGAATACACGCTACTTTTTTATATAATTAAAATAACATTTTGCATCGTTTTGGCGAGGCGCGTCCTGTTCAACCTAGTCGGTTATATTTTGATGCATGTCCAAATGTAAAAAACCTTTTGATCTATTTTTTTTTCTTTTTGTAGTGTTACACTCTACTTGTTCCCACTGTAGTCAATATGTACACTGCCAGCACGATTTACGCCAATTTGGAATTTTGTCATATTTGGAAAAATGTGAACATTACCGCTAAAACCTGTGCCGGCTATAGGCCGATTTAACCTATTTAACCAAATTGGGCACCGCGCCTACAGGGGTACCGCACTCGGGTTGCCACCCCCAGTTTTGGAAAAAAAAAAAGAAATAATGAAGACAGAACTGATTGGATTAGAAGATCCTATTCAAGATTATTCACAGAGATAAAATTTATGGATTGTACATTATTCTTTCTTAGTCTTCACGTACTTTTGTTTTAATTAATTTCACGATCGGTCAAGAGAGAGAGACACACACATAGAGAGAGAGAGAGAGGGAGAAAGAGAGAGAGATAGAGAGAGAGACACATTGAGAGAGAGAGGGAGAGAGAGAGAGAGAAAGAGAGAGAGAGAGAGAGAGAGAGAGAGAGATAGAGAGAGAGAGAGAACGAATGAACGAAGGAACGAACTTTTTTTTCAAGGGTTCAGAATTGGGTGCGCAGGCCCGTTTAACATTCTGCCATTCCACTCTCATTTATCTTGCATACTATATCCTTTCATTGAGAAAGAGAGAGAGAGAGAGAGAGAGAGAGAGAGAGAGAGAGAGAGAGAGAGAGAGAGAGAGAGAGAGAGAGAGAGAGGGGGGGGGGATTATAGCTTGACAATTCAGGAATACGAACTTGTCAAGTCAGTAAAATTAGCAGATTCAGATATTTATACGCTGGTCGAGGAAATAGAAGAACTAACCAATTCTTCCTTCTTTACACCTTGGAAAGCTTGTGAAAATCATTCTGGAATTCCTTACTTTAAATGAGACAACTACTGGATTTCTAGATTTCTTAATTGCTCTAGGCAAATCTTTTTATAATTCCAGTCACAGTGGCGTCAGGGGAAATGAGCTCTCACAAATTAGAATTGATCAGTCTAAGTCCAAAAATGCATCACGATAAACCCAACAACCTTGCAATATTATTCATAGAATGTGATGAAGTAAAACACTTCGACAACATTAGAAACAGTTTGTGGAACAGAAAGCAAATAATATTTCTTGATAAGTATAGTTTTGAGTTTTGTTATGACATTTTTCTCTGAAAGTATATCTAATTAAATATATTTTAATACATTATAATACCATATATTTATGATATCATCATCATCATCATAATCATTTCCTCTTTCTCACCTTAAAGAGAATGGGGTCACTACTGCAGCGGGTCCCCTTGCAAGAGGCCTGCAACAAAGCTGTGACAGAACGGGGTGGCCCCTCTCGATCTTTGTTCTACTCTGGCAGTATCGGTACAGTTGTGGTACTGATTTTATTGTGTGCATTCATTTGTCGCACTTTCTTTCTTTTTCTGCTATGTGTAGCAGATATTATGTATTTTCCTTCTTACACCCTTCTCAGGGATAAGTAGACATGTCTGGTTGTTATAAATTTCTCCCTACGTTGCAAGGAGTGGCAGCGTCTAACCATGTTGGCTATCGTGGGCGCAGCGGTTATCAGTACACATATTAACACGTAAATCGCCTCAGCGCAATGCTTAATCACTGATAAGACACGGGTGCGCTCATCACCAAAGCTTGGAATACGGGGAGACAAGTGATGGACAGACACAGATAAGAGATTACTTTCTGATAAAGTAATGATTGTTGCATTGGGAACACGCTGTTATATAAGGTTATCGACATGTTCGCAAGTTTGTACCCAAGGACAAGCGGATGTTTACAACCCATTTTCAGATAAGTAATGTTCGAAATTTTGCATTAGCTGAGTCATGCAACATATTCAAATCAGATTGGCTGATCATTGAGGCGTGCATAACAAATGCGTGGGAAGGCAGTGAATATAATCTGACCATTTTCTCAAGCTATTTCACTTGAGAAATCGCTCGACAAGATACCAGAACTTGCTAGACTGAAAAATTAGAATTCAGAATTCCTCTTAACATACCAGACACCTTTATTTGAGAATTTTGGACGGACTTTCATAGCCCAGGAAATCTCTTTCATATTAAACAAGGCAACCAGGACTGAGGAAACTGAAGGACCACTTACGAAGTCGGAGAGGGAACTTTTTGAATTAACGACACCTCAGACGCGTGTAAGAGGCCGATTCACGTCTCTTTTATTCATCTGAGCAAAATATCTGTGAGCCAGGATTGGCGTAGGTTGTGATTTACATTTCATATTTTATTACTAACATGTGAACTAACATATATATATATATTACCATGTGAATTTTAATATGTGAAACTCGCTATTGGATGTCAAAGTCATTTGAGGCTGGCAACCTCAGCGTATAGAATGATGATTCATGAACCAGCACTGTACGGGCTGGTGATTGCTTTACTGCTAGTTTCGTAAAGAGAACGAAAAGCATAAAGTAGTTCCAGGTTCCTATGAAGCAGGGAGGGAAAGATGAAGGAAATGATGTACATTCTAAATATAATACTTACATTTTCAAAGCAGTGTAAATGTCCCTATAAACATATTCACTTCAAAATTAATGTAAGTTTTCAAGCTTTAAACCAGTGTAAATATCTATGTAAAAATATTCATTTTAAAGTTAATGGAAGTTTCAAACATTTAAATCAGTGTAAAAATAAATGAAAACGTATTCAATTTATATTGTGAACACTTTTCAATCGGTGGAGATGTATATGTAAACAGACTCTATCTGTATTGTTAACCTTTTCATTTAAATTTAAAGTAACTATGAAAGCTATTCTATTTAAATGTAAAGGAAGTTTTATCCCGAGGGATTAAATTTAATTCTCATCGAGGGTAAATTCTCAGTTAATTGGGATTGTGGTATGGGAAAATAGGAACCCATGATTATGGGGTGGAAAACGCCATACTCAGAAGATCGTTTCGTTCTATTCTTTTATCATAGTTATTGGTGGTACCAGCAGAACAAGAAGGAACAAGAAGGGAACAGAGGAACAATCTCTGGAACAAGAAGGGAACAGTGGCCTATGCTATTAAGACGAAGGACACACTTGGTAGACTCTCCTTAACATTTCTAGGAAACGAGCTACACCCGACAACCTTGAACAGAGAGGAGCGTGAGCAGTGTGAAAAGAACCAACCCATAAGAAGGAGCAGAACCGTCATTGGCAGCTAAGTTCAAATATATGCTGTCACTTGAACTTCTTGTAACATTTCACAATCCATAATCAGTTGGCTGATGATAACTTTTCTTGATCCATATCTATTCAAATTATTTTTCAACTGTTAAAACTTAAGTGATTATTAAATTTTGTTATCTGTAATTATACCAATTTAACTTCGATTAAATCATTTTAAAGTTATTGCATGTTTGTCTCGGTCAATTTACTACACAAGCTTTTAACAGAGCTATACTAGAATTATACGAGTACAATTCCACGGAGTAAATCAGGGGTGGGGGCTGAACGAGCTGAAATTAATATGTGCTTAAATCCTTCACAAAAGTGTAGGCAGAATTACAGAGTTAACATACTCAGCCAAAGCAGTATTGTTCTCTCTTATTCTGAATATCTTTTGAAGACTCCCTGGGGATAGAAGCATTTTGTTTCTTCTATTTACATCTCTGCCAAGAGTAATCTTGTGCAAAGGTAGACACCTTTGAAGCCCATATTAGATACTCTTGAGTTTTGGCCACTGTTGGACCACTACTGCAAAGCAGGGGAGGTAATGCCGTCACAAAGGCATTCATGTTCTCGCGTAGTTGTTGTGTCTATGACTATGTCTTACTTGATGAGATAGTGTCGTACGGAAGGTTAATTGTTTTATTTGGCCCGTCTGAGTATATAGAGTGGATGTCGTCAGATATGCGAGAAGGTATAGAAATAGATTTTTCACAGGTGGTAGAATTGAGGAAAAAATATCTGTCTCTGGAGTGATAAGGTAACCTATTCCAGCCTATCCGTACGACTGTACGTTTGGTGCAAGACAGCTTTTATCTCACTATCAAGAATAGGTAAGTTAACCTACACACACAGCTATGTGACAACAAGACACACAAACGTGAAAACTAATGATAAATGGGTATGGGTCTGACGAACACACAAAAGTAAGTTTCTTTGTAGTTTATTATCATTAAAACTCAACAACACCAAAATATGTAAAGGAAAAGATCAAAGAGTCATTTACATGCATATGAAATAAAGCAGAAAATGTGCACCCTCCCCAAATGGAGAAAAGAACCCTAAAATTATTAACCCAAAGGTTGAAGGTTAGCACTCTGTTACAGAATGAACAGTAGTGGTACTCTATGAGACCCAGTAAAATAAACAAACTTTTAGACAAATCAGATATTTGGATAGTTTTTCTGCAAACAAGAAAATTCTCGCACACTCTTGCAAACAGTGACAACTCTCACACTCTTATCTAATTGCCTTGTATGGTAGGTCTGTAATATACCTTGGTAATAGAATTACTCCATGAATATTATTTAATTCACTTAATATTATGTCACCTCAGTTATCGCAGATCAAAATTGGCCCAAGCCATCCCCCGAAATTAGTTCAAGATGTGAACGCCTAATATGGTTGCGTCTCTTATAAGTGTTATTACAAATAGTTTAGAAAACTGAGAGAGTTCTTGAGGTTCACTCTTTAGCGGGAAAAATACTTCTAGTATTGGGAAAACATCTGGTTGCTAGAACTTTGTTTATAGCCTGATGTTGGTTCTTCTATCGGCCAACTTGTGGCTGGTAAAATTACATATCTCTCTGGGATTTGTAAGTCCAATTATTAAAAAAAAAATTTATTGTCCTCCAATACTCTCTGGCGTGTGCCCGTTCACAAATGAAATTGGTGACGCACAGCCAAGAAAAGGAGAAAATAATAAATCCAAAAAAAAAAGAAAAAAATAGAAAGACCGCTGGCCGCCCTTGTGATCAGGTCTGCGAAGAGTACAAGAAACATTTATATAAAAAATATGCTAATCCTATATCTACACACACAGACGGGGAAAAGACGATATCTTCTCCACTCCATCAATCCTGAGTAAATTTAAAAGCACACGAAGTTTCCTTACTCCTACTCGTCAACAAATTCCGCTGGCAGCTGAGTTCAGACGGGTCTTTGTTATGTTAAATCGCCCGCCCCTGCTCACCGGCATCAGCGAACAATGAAAATTATTATTTAATCTGTCCATAATAATAATAGCCCCTTCAGTCATAACTGACTATGGAAATGCGCCCCTGAGGTGGCAGCCCTCAGCTGCTTATTTTCCTGGTGCTCCATTCGACGTTTTCTCCTCACCTCTGCTTGTTGTGTGAGTCTCTCTTCGCCCAATCTGAGGTGGCGCCGTAAATAGCATCGCCACTTAGTGCGATCGGCAGCTTCATCCTCCCATGTTGCTGGATCCATGTCCAGTGCCCTCATATCTCTCTTACACACATTTTTGAACCTCAGCTGTGGTCGCCCAACTGTTCTCTTGCCATCTGCTAATTGTTCATAGAAGATATCTTTTAGGATACGACCATCGTCCATGCGGCGAACATGGCCCAAGCCAGCAAAGTCTGCGCTGTCTAAGCAGTGTATACATACTTTGAAGGCCAGCACGTGACAACACTTCGACATTTGTCACTTTATCTTTCCACGAAATACCGAGGATGTGGCGTAGGCACTGTAGATGGAAGGTATTGAGCTGTCTGTCTTGGTTAGCATAGGTTGTCCATGTCTAAAGGCGTTATATACCGCAGAGATGCCGAGGATGCGGTGTAGACACCGTAAATGGAAGGTATTGAGCCTTCTTTCTAGCTTAGCATAGGTCGTCTAGGTCTCGCTGCCATATAGGAGTGTGCTGGTGACGCATGCATTATATACCGTAGCTTTGGTCTTCATTGTGAGTTTGGAGTTTCCCCAAACACGCGATGTGAGGCGGGCAAAGGTAGCTGCAGCTTTGCTAATGCGGCTGTCGATTTCTGTATTCAGTGAGAGTTTGTCATTGATGGTAGACCCTAGGTATGTGAAGTGGTGCACCACTGTCGTGAGAAATTCTAATCCACATATATAAATTAAAAAGTAAATGTAAAGCCTAACAAATAAATTCTATAAAAGGAAGAAGAATGGTAAAGAACAGTGCTGTCACAATGACAGTACTCGAAATCCCCTTTGTTTTATGCTTCGTCTGCAAATTGTAACGTTTCCACGTTAAATATAAGCCACTGCATAAATACATGCGTTTCCACAACCCAATAAAACGTGTACTGCAGTTCTAAGAAAAACCTTGAGATACGCAAGTGATTAATGACCTAAATTAATCCTAACATTAATTATACTACGTTACCAAAACGAACGAACAGATGGACTAAGATGGAAAGAAGGGAGGGCTGAAGGCAGCAACGCAAGCAACACTAAACACGCGTCTCGCTATATTAATGCCACCCCTAACACGCGTGTAAGGCCACATGCACTAACTTTATTTCAGACGGACAGTGATAAAAAAACACTACCCTTCCCAGAGTTAGGTTTTAAAAAACCTGAAAAACGCTTATTAGGAAAGATGACATTAGATGGATTTACGTTTGAAAACATGACAGTACCCAGACACCACATGGGGATTGAAGTGAACAGGAGGTGGTAGAAAATGCACATTTTGAACGCAGCCACCTAGCTCCCTTAGATTGAGATATTTGGATTCCTTAGGGCTTGCTGACACAGAATATGTTAAGTGTTACGCAAATAGTCCAGGAATTAATAAATTATAGGCAAAAGAAAATAATGAGGGTGTCAGACAACCTAAAAACTCGGAGTCGCTCAGTGGCAGAATTTTAGACCACCATTGTACGGAAATAGGCCACAAGTTACATTTGAATTGATTGGAGGGAATGATATGTAAGACTAAACACGATTAGTCGGATTATAAATGCTATCATTTGTTGTCAAGGGAGACGGAAGTAAGAGTACTTTTTTTCAAACGATGGGGTAGAAATGGCCTGATTGGTTAGGTCTGTTAATATAGTTAATTGATAGCGTTAGTTCGAGACCACTAGTTCAAATAAGCTTGATAAAGCAACAGTGCGTTGAAGCCAGCTCATATTTTTGCTAAATAAAAGCCTGGAACATAAGCAGATGGGAATTTGTGCCAGTATTTGTGCCTACATTCATTGCTAGTCAACGTATCTGTGTTTATTTCCTTGAATTGTGGGACTGTGGTCCTAGTTATTGAAGCCGCACCTGGTCTGAGCATTTGCTGAATCCAGAGGCTACAACATACTCTTTGGTCCCTGTAGTAACCAGTGAGGTGTCTTCAGAACCAGTGAAGTGTCTTCAGAACCAGTGAAGAAGTCTAGCAGAGGAGTCTTTGCCTGCCGCCATCACGAAAGTTAAGCCCTTCGTGGCCAACAGAGCTCAACAATTTGTACCACCTCCTCTTAAAATGAATTGTATTAATTAAAGAGGGGTAATTAATTGTTTTAATGACAGGAACTGAGAACATCTCCAATACTAGTTCCAACAGAAACAAACACATGCAGTCATGATGTCTAATAAGAATCTATCTTGAAGAACAAAACCAGTATTACCTCATATTACCACATCACAACTCACACACATAGATTACTAATATTGTATGTCAATGCAAAGACCACATTTATATCTGTGTACATAATATTTGTAATTACATGTTATAATATTGCCTGGTTCACTGTGTAGTTGAATCAGGATCACTATTGTAGAAAAAATCAATACATCTGTATATATCTGAAATTTATCATTGAATCTTTTAAGATGGTCTTCTAGAGTGTTGACTGTTTGTGAGTGTCACAGTGTTGTCAAGTGTGGTGGAATAATTAAATTGTTTATCTGTTTGTTGTTGTGGTGACTTACACTTCATCATTTGCATAACCCTAGACATATAACGTTGCCAACACAATATTCCAGAATAATTCTGACTGAGATATAAATATGTGGCAGTAAGTAAGGTTATCTGTAAAACACTACACATATTAGATACAGATACCTTCACAGCTGATCTCAGTCAGTACACTAAGTCCCTATAAATATTTATATCATCCCACTTTACCACATATATTGGGGTCCGGTCCGGGATATTGAATCCTTTACTAGTATAAATATTGGGGGTAATTCACTTCAGGGAATATAAAAAGTTAAAAGGTATCCTTGGGTGGAATTAAATAAGGTTGAGCTCTTGGTGCCTGTTTTGTCTATTGGATATATATAATTACAGATTATATTGTTTAGTTAGATATTTTATTTAATTAACTGATATAAAATGGCGGACCTGGCCAAATTTCGATCTGCGGCTGTACAGACTGCAAAAGAGTTGGGATTAGATGGGCAAGTTATGATTACCTATGTCACTACTGAATGTGACAAATTTATTGAACGCGAAGAAAGAAGGTTTGAGGCCGAAAGAAGGTTAGAGGCTGAAAAAGAAATTAAGAGGTTGCAGATTGAGGCTGACAAAGAGGCTAAAGCATTGGAGGCTGATAGGGAGATTAAGAGGCTAAAATTCGAAGAACAAAAGGCAGAAAGGGAAGAGAGAAGATTAGCTGCAGAGAGGGAAGCAGAAAAGGAGAAGAAGAGATTACAAAGGGAACATGAGCTACGACTAAGGGAGTTTGAGTTTCAGGGCCATGCTCCTGAAAATGGTGCCAGTCCCTTTGCCTCTGATGCTACTGCTACTCAGGGAGCCTCAACCTCAGCTATGAACTTTCATTTAGATCATTTTGTTGAGAAAGACGATGATATTGAGAGCTATATAAATAGATACGAATTATTAGCTACCACATATGGGTTAGAGAGAGAAAGGTGGAGCTTAAAGTTATCTCAAGGACTTCGTGGGGCAGCTTATGAAGTTTTTGCCAAAATGCACAGAGATGATCAGGAAAATTATGACATGCTAAAGCAGGCTCTTTTGTTAAGATATGAAAAGAACGCAGAATTTTACAGAAAAAAATTTAGGAATGCTAAACTACTGTCAGGTGAAACCTATCACCAGTTCTCTGCACGGATAGAGACATACTTGGAGAAATGGACTTCTCTGGGGAAAACCCAAGATCTTAAGGAAATGGTCCTTATAGAACAATTAAGAGAGTCCATGGCTCCAGACCTGAGAAAGTTTCTCATGGAACAAGGTGCAGAGAGACTGGGTGAGTTGCTAACTGTTGCAGAAAGGTATCAGTCGGCTCAAGCAGAAGTATCAGGTAATAAAAAGAAACAGGTGGAAAATTTTAGGGCACCACAGAACTTTAATAAATTTGATCCTAGGGATCATAACAAAGGTAAGCACCAATTTGATAGGCCACGGTATGACAATAAAAATAAAAACCCACAATTCGATGAAAGGAAATATGATGAAAGAAAATCTTTCAACCAAGGAAAAAGGTGGTGTAAGAATTGTCAGATGAACAATCATGACACTGACCATTGTAGAAGGAAACCTGTGTATATGGCCACCCTTCAGGTCAGGTCGACCTCAAGAAAGGAGGAGGATATTATGTTGAATACCACTCCAGAAGAGATGAAGAAGGCACAGGCTGGGGATAAAACCCTCAAGCCTTGTTTCAGGAAATTGTCAACTTGTCATACAACTCCAGGCAAGGGAGATTTTTACATGAAAAACAAGTTGATGTATAGGAAGACTGGAGCTAGATCCAAAGGTCAGGGACAGCTGGTACTTCCTAAAAGATATAGGGCAGAATTAATAAGGAGCCTACATGTGAAACCAGATGGGGACCATGAGAAAATAGGTACCATCATCCAAAAGGTGGCTCACAATTATTATTGGCTCAAGGCAAGATGGGACATTGAGAATTTTGTAGAAAGGTGTAGCATAGCACATGAGGGAACACCCACAAGTGGGAACATTGATCAGGACCTGGACACGCCAAGGGGCAAAAGTAGGCCTGAAAATAAGAAGAGAAATAAATTTGATAAAGTGGACCAAAGGGAATGGGAAGCCCCTTTTCACGGACAAGCTTCACTTAACTGTTTCACAATGGCCACTATGCAGAGAGTGCAAAAAGATGTCTTACCCCAGGATAAGCCGAAAATCCCCCAATCGGACTTAAACAAACTGGAGGAAGAGGATGTAGAGAGGAAATCTCTCATCAAGAATTTTAAGTGGGGAGACAGCCCCAAGAGAAAAATTGGTAGCGGTCGTTTTGTGCATGATAATTCTGGGAAGAAAAATCATCACTATAGAGCTTCGAGTGGAAGAGACCATACCGGTGCATGGACAAATAGGTCCACAAAATTAAAGGTCCATATGTAACGCTGTTAAGAACGTGGACGGATGAAAAAGCAGAGGAAAATATTACATCCTCATACCAATATGTAAATGAGCTGACCACTCGTTTAAAAACTGGCTGGAAACTTGCCAATGAAAATTTGAAACAAGCCAGGAAGAAACATGCTGCTTATTATAACAGGAAGGCAAAAGACAGAGATTTGGCTGTGGGAGAGAAGGTACTGCTTCTTTTGCCCGGAAATCAGAATAAGTTACAAATTGGATGGCAAGGTCCATATACAGTTCTAGAGAAGGTGTCTAGAACCAATTATAAGATAGATAAGAAGGGGAAAGAAAAAATCTATCATGTGAATCTCCTGAAGAAATATTTGGAAAGAGAACATCAGGAAGAGACACACTTGCTAACCTTGTCCATTGCAATGGAGATGAAGAAGGAACCACTTTCATCATTTGAATATCCATTACACCCCTGTGAGACAGCGGCACAGGTGAAAATCAGTACACATTTAACGAAAAATCAGAAGGAGAGAGTGCAACAGGTTCTAGATAATCATACAGAGGTGTTAACAGATCGACCGGGGCATACAAACTTATTGGAATATGATATGAAACTGATAGACCCCACACCTGTCTGTATGAAGCCTTATTCGATTCCTTTTGCTAAGGAAAAAGCTTTGAAGGAAGAGATAGACTATTTGTTGAAGGAAGGAATTATTTCACACAGTGAATCTTCGTATAGTTCCAGTGTTGTACTTTTAAGGAAACCCTCTGGAGAACATAGACTCTGTATAGATTACAGAAGACTGAATGCTATTACAGAAGGACAAGTGGATCCATTGCCGGATACAAATCAGTTGTTTGCCAGACTAAATAAAGCTAAGTATTTCTCAAAAGTGGATTTGAGTAAAGGATACTAGCAGATTCCAGTAAAACCTGAGATCAGACAAAAGTGTTGGATGTAAACATTTCGGAGGAACGTAATGAATCCCTGAGTTGCCTCTTTGATTGAGGATATTCCGAATGTTTCATACAGGCTAATAAGGAGATTATGGGATCCCCTACGAAAACTCTGCTATCACCAGGTATATGTTATCTCCTCATAACGTACATTTTGAGGAAAATCTAATGTTCTCTGGACATGTCATTGCGCAGACTCAGAGAAGAGAAATGGTGAATACGGGTTGTGAAGCAGCATTAAGACAAGCAGTCACACTTGCGGCTGTTCAGTAACATAACCGAAAAATATTATTGGTTGTAGAGGTCTGAGGCAGATTTCATGAGCAGTGCCTACTCTGAATGGACCCAACTACATAAAACCATGATAGAACAACAGCAGAGTAAAGTCAAGTTGACTTACATTTATCTATGTGTATATAGAATTATAGACTGACATATAACGTCTGTTTTAAGAGGGGAGGATTTGTCGTGAGAAATTCTAATCCACATATATAAATTAAAAAGTAAATGTAAAGCCTAACAAATAAATTCTATAAAAGGAAGAAGAATGGTAAAGAACAGTGCTGTCACAATGACAGTACTCGAAATCCCCTTTGTTTTATGCTTCGTCTGCAAATTGTAACGTTTCCACGTTAAATATAAGCCACTGCATAAATACATGCGTTTCCACAACCCAATAAAACGTGTACTGCAGTTCTAAGAAAAACCTTGAGATACGCAAGTGATTAATGACCTAAATTAATCCTAACATTAATTATACTACGTTACCAAAACGAACGAACAGATGGACTAAGATGGAAAGAAGGGAGGGCTGAAGGCAGCAACGCAAGCAACACTAAACACGCGTCTCGCTATATTAATGCCACCCCTAACACGCGTGTAAGGCCACATGCACTAACTTTATTTCAGACGGACAGTGATAAAAAACACTACCCTTCCCAGAGTTAGGTTTTAAAAAACCTGAAAAACGCTTATTAGGAAAGATGACATTAGATGGATTTACGTTTGAAAACATGACAGTACCCAGACACCACATGGGGATTGAAGTGAACAGGAGGTGGTAGAAAATGCACATTTTGAACGCAGCCACCTAGCTCCCTTAGATTGAGATATTTGGATTCCTTAGGGCTTGCTGACACAGAATATGTTAAGTGTTACGCAAATAGTCCAGGAATTAATAAATTATAGGCAAAAGAAAATAATGAGGGTGTCAGACAACCTAAAAACTCGGAGTCGCTCAGTGGCAGAATTTTAGACCACCATTGTACGGAAATAGGCCACAAGTTACATTTGAATTGATTGGAGGGAATGATATGTAAGGCTAAACACGATTAGTCGGACTATAAATGCTATCTTTTGTTGTCAAGGGAGACGGAAGTAAGAGTACTTTTTTTCAAACGATGGGGTAGAAATGGCCTGATTGGTTAGGTCTGTTAATATAGTTAATTGATAGCGTTAGTTCGAGACCACTAGTTCAAATAAGCTTGATAAAGCAACAGTGCGTTGAAGCCAGCTCATATTTTTGCTAAATAAAAGCCTGGAACATAAGCAGATGGGAATTTGTGCCAGTATTTGTGCCTACATTCATTGCTAGTCAACGTATCTGTGTTTATTTCCTTGAATTGTGGGACTGTGGTCCTAGTTATTGAAGCCGCACCTGGTCTGAGCATTTGCTGAATCCAGAGGCTACAACATACTCTTTGGTCCCTGTAGTAACCAGTGAGGTGTCTTCAGAACCAGTGAGGTGTCTTCAGAACCAGTGAAGAAGTCTAGCAGAGGAGTCTTTGCCTGCCGCCATCACGAAAGTTAAGCCCTTCGTGGCCAACAGAGCTCAACAATTTGTACCACCTCCTCTTAAAATGAATTGTATTAATTAAAGAGGGGTAATTAATTGTTTTAATGACAGGAACTGAGAACATCTCCAATACTAGTTCCAACAGAACAAACACATGCAGTCATGATGTCTAATAAGAATCTATCTTGAAGAACAAAACCAGTATTACCTCATATTACCACATCACAACTCACACACATAGATTACTAATATTGTATGTCAATGCAAAGACCACATTTATATCTGTGTACATAATATTTGTAATTACATGTTATAATATTGCCTGGTTCACTGTGTAGTTGAATCAGGATCACTATTGTAGAAAAAATCAATACATCTGTATATATCTGAAATTTATCATTGAATCTTTTAAGATGGTCTTCTAGAGTGTTGACTGTTTGTGAGTGTCACAGTGTTGTCAAGTGTGGTGGAATAATTAAATTGTTTATCTGTTTGTTGTTGTGGTGACTTACACTTCATCATTTGCATAACCCTAGACATATAACGTTGCCAACACAATATTCCAGAATAATTCTGACTGAGATATAAATATGTGGCAGTAAGTAAGGTTATCTGTAAAACACTACACATATTAGATACAGATACCTTCACAGCTGATCTCAGTCAGTACACTAAGTCCCTATAAATATTTATATCATCCCACTTTACCACAACCACTGCCAATTCATAGTTATCGATAGTGATAACCGGTGCAGCACCCACATCCTGACTCAGCACATTCGTTTTCTTTAGACTTATTGTGAGGCCAAAGTCCTTGCATGCTTTAGTGAAGCGATTCTTCAAGCTCTGAAGCTCCTGTTGGCTTTGAGTGACGATTGCAGCATCATCAGCAAACAACAAGTCTCTTATAGTGACCCTTCCGATTTTTGTTTTTGCCTTCAGCCTTGAAAGATTAACCAGACGGCCATCTGACCTAGTGTGAAGGCATATTTCTTCAGTTGCATCTCTGAATGCATGTTTCAAGAGTAAGGCAAAGAAGATCCCGATGAGGGTCGGAGCCAGAACACAGCCTTGTTTAACGCCACTTCGTATGTCAAAGGGCTGTGACATGCTTCCAGCATATTGGACTGTTCCCTTCATGTCGTCATGGAATGACTTTATCATTTCCAGCATTTTAGAAGGGCAGCCTATTTTCAGGAGGATTTTGAAGAGTCCATCCCTACTAACCAGGTAAAATGCTTTTGTCAGGTCTATAAAGGCGATGTATAAAGGCCTTTTCTGCTCTATTGATTTTTCCTGAAGCTGGCGGATAGAGATAATCATGTCTGTTGTTGATCTAGCAGCTCGGAATCCAAACTGTGACTCTGGATATATGCGCTCAGCTAACTTGTTGTCGCAAAATTGGTTTCAAGTCATTGCAAATGGGTTCAGTTAGATTTATAAACCCATCTACGATCGAGTGACCGCTTTCAAAATGGCGGCGTATCAGCGAAATGTATATCGGACAGAGGAAATCGCCAAAGATAAATAAAAACAGAAGGGAATCCGTATGAAAAGGATTTTACATTTCAGTACAGGGAAGGATTGTGTATAACTGCATATAAGAAGGAACGGTAGGAAGTTCTCATTTTCGGAGATATATGCGTATTTCGGCTGCCCACAGTTACGCTAAAAGCATGTAAACCCATTTCTGTTCTAAATATTAAAATCAACAAATAACAGTTTGGGAAATTACATGGATAGGAAGATAGAGTTTTATCAGCTGTATAAAACTAGATAAGATGGAACTATATGGATATTATATATGCCGAGAATGATAAAGGCAAAATTTCAGTCGACGCACAGTTCGGCCGAAATCACTGTTCGGGAAGGATTTTTCAGGCTTAGGTTTAAGCTGTGACGTCGGTACTCTCCGATACGTCCGCGCTATACGTATTTAAAGCGTATCGGTAAACTGAGCTACAGACAACGAAAGAGGGTTCAGACAGACTGGAGGCAGAGTTTCGCCACGACCCATGAATTGTGAGCGGATCGCCAGAAACATTTTTAAGTCCAGTATCTGAAGTCTGAGGGTTCCATGAAATAACTCAAACCAGACTGTCCAGTATCAGAAGCCGGTGTAGTTCATCCGAGGCAATCCCACCAAAGTGCAGGACCCCAAAGAGTGAACTTCAACTGGTCATTGGCATCCCTACTGTTGGGCCTACCAAGTCTGATATCAGCAAAGGACAGTTTCAGCAGTATCAAGTTGGAAAGATAAGTGTCCTGTTTGACACTGACCACCTATACATGTGAAACAGCCAATAGTTGAAAACAATAAGTAACCATACAGAAACTCAGTCAACTGATGACAGTTATCCTTAAATTCAAAGGACTAATAACAGTGATTTCAGTAACTTTATTATTTTAGATCTTGAAGTCTAAACAGACAATAATAGTAATTGTGTGAATATATATATATATATATATATATATATATATATATATATATATATATATATATATATATATATATATATATATATATATATATATATATATATATATATATATATATATATATATATATATATATATATATATATATATATATATATATATATATATATATATATATATATATATATATATATGTGTGTGTGTGTATGCGCTTTTCCAACAAGCAGAAATAGAATATTATTGTAATATTAACACTGTTTTAACTGTACCTGAGGATTTTTATTCACTTCTTCCATTTTGTGGGTTCAGTGAATGTTCATTTTACTTATCCCCTAGAATATAAGTAATCATAAGATAGTCATAGGGAGGAGACACCTTAAATCCTGGTACTACTTCTTACCAACTGGGCCAGGGTTTTTACAGTCTGACTATTTTTTATGATAACAATATACCAGTGCTTATTTCGAAGACTGGGGTATTACTTGTAAGGTCAGAACTCTTTACTGGCATACTCTTACATAATAAATACTTTTAAATAACCTCCCGCTACAGTGGGGGCTCGTCTGCGGGATATATCTTTAATATTCCTGAGCCAACTTTCTATTTCTGCTGTGTAGAAATTTTTTTTTTGATTTTTGGAAAGAGTTAACATAGTAGGAAATAATTATATTTTTAGGAGTACCATTGAGTACAGATAAAGAAAGCTGTTTCATATATGGTGAAGTCAGTTTAATTAACTTTAATTTTAACTAAGTTAATTATATTGTAGTAAATTAGTTTGAGTAAGATCGCTTGCCCTACTAGACTACAGATACATCATGGCTGACTTGGTCAAATTTAGGTCGGCTACACTGCAGGTGGGAAAAGAGCTTGGCATGGATGGTGATGCTCTGATCCGGTATGTCACGACGGAATGTGAAAAGTACACTGAGAGAGAAGCAAAGCAATTAGAAGCAGAGAGAGAAGCCAAGAAATTAGAAGCAGAGAGAGAAGCCAAGAAATTAGAATTAGAAGCAGAGAGAGAAGCCAAGAAATTAGAAGCGGAGAGAGAAGCCAAGAAATTAGAAGCTGAGAGAGAAGAAAGGAGGTTACAAGCAGAGAGAGACCATGAGCTGAAAATGAGACAGCTTGATCTTGAACTTCAGGCTGGGACTAGCACCCATGGTAATAGCTCACCTCATTCTGAGAATAGCTCTTTTCAGAACATGGCAAATGGAGCCATGAACTTCCACCTAGATCCATTTGTTGAAAAGGAGGACGCAATTGAGTCATACCTGGATAGGTATGAAAGACTAGCCTCTACATATGGACTGGAAAAGGAAAAATGGAGTCTAAAGTTATCCCAGGGATTGAGAGGTATTGCATATGATGTGTTTCTGAAACTCCCCAAAGAAGATCAGGAAAATTATGAAATACTAAAGCAAGCCTTACTGATCCGGTATGAAAAGAACTCTGAGGCATATAGGAAGAAATTTAGAACTTCTAAACCTCTACCTGGAGAAACATATAACCAGTTCTCAGCTAGGCTAGAAACGTATTTGTTGAAATGGAGTAGTTTAGGTAAGTATCAGAAAACCTACGAGGATCTGAAAGAAATGGTTATGTTAGAGCAAGTGAAAGATTCCATGTCTCAAGAAATGAGGAAATTCCTTATGGAACAAGGAGCAGAGAGGCTGGAAGACATTTTGAAATGTGCAGAGAGATACCAAGCAGCTCAAGCTGAATTGATAAGAACAAAAAGGAAGCAGGTAGAAGGATATAAGCCACCACCGCAGAATACCGATTTTGACCAGATGGATCAACCATACAGATACAAGCAAAGATTTGATAATAAGGACAAGAACCCTCAGACTCAGGAAACTAAACCCTATAAACAGGGAGCTAAGTGGTGCAAATTTTGTAAGATGAGCAATCACAACACTGATGAATGTGGGAGGAAAAAACCCCTTCATCATGCTGCATGTCTACAGGTGAGGACTTCTGTTAGGAAGGAACTGACTGTGAGTCAGAATAGCCTCCATCACCCACCTACACAGGAGATAGTGACTGTGAATGGCAAACCAGTCACAGGAATGTATGACACAGGTTTGTCCTATGACGCAGTCGTGTGTGCATCTCTGGTGAGCCCTGAACAAATCACCACAGAAACAGTAGACATTCAAGGGCCACTAAAAGGAACATCACCTCTTACTTTACCCATAGCAAAGATTCATGTCAGTTGTCGCTATGTGGAAGGGGAGATAAATGCAGCAGTGTTAGATGATCCCTTTTACCCCCTAATGTTGGGGCGTAAATATGTTTTCTTGGGAGACCCTGTAAAACCTATGGTTATGGCAGAAACCCAGACCAGGTCTGACTCCAGGAACATAGAGAGGGACACCAACTTAAAATTTCATTCGACTGAAATGCAACGGGCTCAAGAAGCAGACAGCACATTGAAGCCTTGTTTTGGCAAATTGTCAAAGACACATAACACACCAAGGAAAGGAGATTTCTATATGGAACATGGACTCTTGTACAGGAAAGCTGGCAGAGGGACGAAAAGTCATGGTCAAATTGTTGTACCATCCACCTATAGGAATAAGGTTATAGGCTGGGGACACATATCAACTTTGAGTGAACACCTGGGTAATGGTGCCACAAAACAAAGAATAGCCACCCAGTTCTACTGGCCAGGTGTTACGGAAGACATAAATCAGTATGTAAATTCCTGTCCAGAGTGCACCTATGTAGATTCAGAAAGTCGACGGAAGAGTCTTCATCAAAAATCTACAAGCAAACCAGCAATCAGGGGTACTCCCGAGATTTGCACGGGAGGGGAAAGGAAACATCCCACACAGGTTCAATTGCAGTCTGAACCCCATGCGCTGGAAAAAAGGAACAAATCATGTAGCGAAAATCAAAAACCTACGGATTTGCGAGGGAAAACCACATCCAACTATCATCGAAAAGAGGGCGGTAAACTTCATGGGAAACCTACCGACCCCGTTTCACCAGCAGTAAGAGCCTGGATGAAAAGCCGAACCGGAAGGAGAGAGATAGTAAAGGATGAATATATTATTGGAAAACAGAATGTGGGCGCAGATTTTCTTAGTCGCCATCCCACAGAGCTTGAGGAGGATAGAAAGTAGGAAAACTAACCTCGGAATGGTCGATTTGCAATTGTCTTGTACCCAATAGTTAAGCTAGATATCATCCAGCTTAAAATATGGGGGAGCTATGTCGCAGAATTGGTTTCAAGTCATTGCAAATGGGTTCAGTTAGATTTATAAACCCATCTACGATCGAGTGACCGCTTTCAAAATGGCGGCGTATCAGCGAAATGTATATCGGACAGAGGAAATCGCCAACGATAAATAAAAACAGAAGGGAATCCGTATGAAAAGGATTTTACATTTCAGTACAGGGAAGGATTGTGTATAACTGCATATAAGAAGGAACGGTAGGAAGTTCTCATTTTCGGAGATATATGCGTATTTCGGCTGCCCACAGTTACGCTAAAAGCATGTAAACCCACTTCTGTTCTAAATATTAAAATCAACAAATAACAGTTTGGGAAATTACATGGATAGGAAGATAGAGTTTTATCAGCTGTATAAAACTAGATAAGATGGAACTATATGGATATTATATATGCCGAGAATGATAAAGGCAAAATTTCAGTCGACGCACAGTTCGGCCGAAATCACTGTTCGGGAAGGATTTTTTCAGGCTTAGGTTTAAGCTGTGACGTCGGTACTCTCCGATACGTCCGCGCTATACGTATTTAAAGCGTATCGGTAAACTGAGCTACAGACAACGAAAGAGGGTTCAGACAGACTGGAGGCAGAGTTTCGCCACGACCCATGAATTGTGAGCGGATCGCCAGAAACATTTTTAAGTCCAGTATCTGAAGTCTGAGGGTCCATGAAATAACTCAAACCAGACTGTCCAGTATCAGAAGCCGGTGTAGTTCATCCGAGGCGATCCCACCAAAGTGCAGGACCCCAAAGAGTGAACTTCAACTGGTCATTGGCATCCCTACTGTTGGGCCTACCAAGTCTGATATCAGCAAAGGACAGTTTCAGCAGTATCAAGTTGGAAAGATAAGTGTCCTGTTTGACACTGACCACCTATACATGTGAAACAGCCAATAGTTGAAAACAATAAGTAACCATACAGAAACTCAGTCAACTGATGACAGTTATCCTTAAATTCAAAGGACTAATAACAGTGATTTCAGTAACTTTATTATTTTTAGATCTTGAAGTCTAAACAGACAATAATAGTAATTGTGTGAATACTTATATATATATATATATATATATATATATATATATATATATATATATATAGGAATATATATTTATTATAATCAATATATATATATATATAAATATTATATATATATATATAATATATATATATGTTGGAGTATATATATACTTATAATATATATATATATATATATATATATACTATAGAATATAATATATATATATAAGTATGAATATTGACCACAGGACACGATATATATATAGAATGCTTTATATAATATATATTATATATATATAAGATTATATTATATATATATATAGCTTTATATATATTATGGTGTGTATGCTCAGTTTTTCCAACTAGCAGAAATAGAATATTAGTGTAATTATTAAACTGTTTTAACTGTGAACCCCAGTCTTCGAAATAAGCACTGGTATATTGTTATCATAACAATAGTCAGACTGTGAAAACCCTGGCCCAGTTGGTAAGAAGTAGTACCAGGATTTAAGGTGTCTCCTCCCTGTAACTGTCTTATGATTAGTTATATGCTAGGGGATAAGTAAAATGTACATTCACTGAACCCACAAAATGGAAGAAGTGAATAAATCCTCAGGTACAGTTAAAACAGTTTAATAATTACACTAATATTCTATTTCTACTAGTTGGAAAAGAGCATACACACACATATATATATATGTGTGTGTATGCTCTTTTCCAACTAGCAGAAATAGAATATTAGTGTAATTATTAAACTGTTTTAACTGTACCTGAGGATTTATTCACTTCTTCCATTTTGTGGGTTCAGTGAATGTACATTTTACTTATCCCCTAGAATAAAGTAATCATAAGATAGTCACAGGGAGGAGACACCTTAAATCCTGGTACTACTTCTTACCAACTGGGCCAGGGTTTTCACAGTCTGACTATTGTTATGATAACAATATACCAGTGCTTATTTCGAAGACTGGGGTATTACTTGTAAGGTCAGAACTCTTTACTGGCTTACTCTTACATATAAATAATTTTAAATAACCTCCCGCTACACTTGTGTAGTCGCATTAAGATGACTTTGGCAAAAACCTTACCAACAATACTAAGAAAAGAGATGCCTCTGTAGTTATTGCAATCACTTCTGTCTCCTTTATTTTTATACAGTGTTTACAATCTTATCATCTCGCATGTCTTGAGGAATACTTGTCTCTTCCCAGCACTGGCACACCATCCTATGCAGGGGATGTAATAGCATGCTCTTACAGCATTTGATTAAATCAGGAGGAATCCCATCACTGCCTGGTGCTTTGCCAGAGGCCAAGCTATCAATGGTCTTGCAGAGTTACTTTAATGTTTGTTCGGCATCCAGCTCCTCCATAGTTGGCAGACATTTGACAGCATCAAGGGCTGCAGGTGTAACGGTATTTTCTCTAGCGCAAAGCTCAGAGTAGTGCTCGACCCACCTCTCCATCTGTTTACCCTTATCGGTTAGCTTCTCTCCGCTGATGGTTTTTAGCGGTGCTGTCCATACGCGCTGCCTAAACAATGATCGCCTATCAGTTAAATAGCTATTAATTGTCAGCATATGTTGGCTTTGCCGTATATGATTAAAATAATAGACACTATAACAAATATGCACAAATGAAATATAACGTTGTATCTATCTTTCACTATCAGTTTGCTGTCTATACGGGTTGCGTGATTTAACAAATTTAGTAGAATATCTGGTATGAAATCGCTACGCGTTACTTTATTTCACTCGTTTTACTATCGAGAAAAATCTAAGTGAAGAACAAATGTTAAAAGCTATCAGTTCTTAAAACATTAGCATTATTATCCTTTTTACCAGAAAATTCAGAAATGAAAATTCCCACGAACACTAGAAAACCATATTCCAACAATAAACACTGGTTCTAGGACTGCGCTAGACTATTCAAAATTCTGACTGACAACTGATGATGGGGTTAAGAAACCAACAGTATATATATCATTAGGATTCTCTGATCTCTGAATGCGTTAATTTCGCGTTCCGCTGTTACCCAGAATTCAGAAGCTAAGCGTATCAAGATAAAGGCTTTACGGTCGGTCTTCGTCGAGGTTTTCGACCGTCATCAAAACAAAAGACTTACTGTTCCCTAACGTGTTTCTCTGCAAGAATGCCCGCTTCTGAAAATCAAAGAGCCGAGGGGTTTCTAACTTCCCCTGAGTACGAAATTTCAAAGGGTCTGTGTTTTTGTCTTCCCCACGTGCCCGCCTGTATGAGAACTATTATGATTGACAGATGCTTGCGTGAGGGGACGAGGTAAACACAGCCTGATTTGCTTTCCTGTTATGACTGACAGGTTACGCAGTTTGTAAACATTGCGTTAGCTCGCGTTAAAACGAGGAGGCGGGACGAGAGAGTAAGCTTGTGTACATAAAGACAGACTGTATAATGCAGGTTTTTAGCTAGCAAATAAGCTGTCAGATTACTGTAGACTCTTTTTCCATTACATGTCACAGGTAGCCAGCCCCATGCATAACCTCATATTTGTCGCCTGTTACGACATGCTTGATGAAACAATATACCTTTTCCTTGTTTGTCTTCTCAGAGACCTCCCCAACTACACGAGCTATTCCTGATATCTAAAGTCCAGGAGGCCCCACCAAATGCTCCAAATCGGGTCCCGTAGTTATTTAGGCCGGCCCTAGCTATAACTATTTTAATTCATAGTTTCGTGTTTTTATTTCATGTTTCTTGTGATTTATGTTCGTTTTTATTTGCTTTTTATGGAAACTTTTATACATTTTGATTTTAATCTAAATTGCAGAAGCAACTCCCTAACTGTTCAGTGATGATTTTCTATGGGGAGAATGATCGCAGTTTACACTATAACTTGAAGTGAAATGTCAAGTCTTCTGAAACATGGATAACAACAACCCAAGAAGGTACAGCTGCTCATTAATGGGTGCTTGCGTAGAATGAAAAAAATGAAATCGTATGTCAAGAACACCACTATGGAAATGATGACAAGAACACCACTGTGGAACTGACGACAAGAACACCACTGTGGAACTGATGACATGAATACCACTGTTGTACTGATGAAAAGAACACTACTGTGGAAATGAAGAGCACCACTGCGCAGCTGATGACAAGAACATCACTGTGCAACAAATGACAAGAACACCACTGTGAAGCTAATGACAAGAATACCGCTGTGGAACTGATGACACGAACACCAGTGTGGAACTGAAGAACACCACAGTGGAACTGATGACAAGAACACCAATGTGGAACTGAAGAACACCACTGCGGAACTGATGACAAGAACACCACTGTGGAACTGATGACAAGAACACCACTGTGGAACTGATGACAAGAACACCACTGTGGAACTGATGACAAGAACACCACTATGGAACTGATGACAAGAACACCACTGTGGAACTGATGACAAGAACACCACTGTGGAACTGATGACAAGAACACTACTGTGGAACTGACGAGAAGAACATAAGTACCAGTGGAACGCGAGGTGAGATAAAGGCGCTGGGTTGATCAGCCAGATACTGATGAAGCCATCTGATAACAGTACAAGGCAATTCTTGTCCTGGAATCCATCTCCTTCCCCCTCCCCCCCCCCCCCCCCCCCCCCAAAAAAAAAATGCAGACATAAAACACGCGAGAAAGTAACTGACAGGACATATGGAAGGGATGACGAAGACACAGAAAGACCATGGATGACACAGGGCAAGAAGATCTGACACGAATTTCTTGAAGGCCTCTATTCCTCACGGATCAGTAGGGTAATAATGATGGTGACTTCAATCAATATATTCTCACTCTATCTGCTTTCTTATCATCTCTGTCGTTGTCTTCTTCTCGCGGACCAAATACAGAAATGGACCAGATTCTGTGGAATGCTCTTATCATAATTCTATCAAGGGTGAAAGAGAAAGGTAAATTTAGAATATAAGGTACTTGCGTTGTTCTAATTTTAACGCGGTATGAGTTCTTTAGGACTCGGCAATTCCATACGATAAGTGAGCGACGTGGTCTGGAAACTTTTAATTGACAATTCTGTGTGACATAGATACATTGGCTAATGAGAGTTCCTAACCAATGCTTAAACGGAAACCAGTGTTTTGTCGTAGGGGTTTCGAGGGTTCTAGTTTTGCACACAAAAAAGTTGGAAAACACTGCTTGTGTACATTCGTCTCTGTTATCAAAATCATTAAGAATCACATAGCTCTGTCGTGTTTAGATGAGAAAAATCTCCTCTGAAAGGAGTGTGTTTTCTGGAATACGTCTGTCGCAACTTCTCTCTTGACTATTCTGAACTTCCATTGATAAGGTCCTTACTTTTATGGTTGACCTCAAGTGTTAGATTTATAAGTCTTAATATTTCGTTTTATGTTCTTGTCTGTTTTTTTGTTTGTTTTTTTCGGGAAGATGCGACAAAAGTGTGGTGTGGCCGTGCTCGTCAATGAAACGCTCGGTCGCTAATCTGCGGGTTAATTTTTCTTTGTTTTCAAACTTGTTGGGATGCCTGTCTACCACGATTACATTCTTTTTTGAGTCATAATATCTCTGCTGATCTATTTATTTTCAGTTCTCAGCCCCTCCCTCCCCTACACACACAAATGTTAATACACTACTAAAGCAGTTGAACATTTGAATAACTCAGGTCGATATGAGATTATCTTTATCAATATGTACTCAATCATCTTTATCAATATGTAAACAATCATCTTTATCAATATGTACACAATCATCTTTATCATCATTGTCCTTTTCGCTGCGTATGGAGCATGGAACCACAGCTGCAACTGGTCCGGCTGCAAGAAGCCGGTACCAGGCAGTTCACATGTTCCTGCAGCGGCTGTTTAGGTAACCCAGTGGCGTCACTAGGGTTGGTGTCACCCAGTTAGAACGGTAACTCATAGTGTCACCCCCATGGACCTCCTCCCGTACTAGACCATATAGAATCCTTAGCAATGTTTCTTGTACTAATGTTACTCGTAAATCGTAATCCCCGTATATCCCTGAATGTAATGGCAATAGTAGTGACACAAACAACTAGCAAAATTAACATTACACCTTTAAATTATAATATCATACGCACAGCCTAAATGTATTTACATTTACATAGTTTCATTTGGTTAAAGTGAAAATTCGGCAAGAAAACAACAGAATTGGGTAATAATGACAGCTTTGACCGGAGCGCATGCGCATTAGAAGGGTCAAAAAGTAAATTAGCATAGAGTTTTAGCCTTGTAGGTGTATTAATACAGTACATGTAAGCTGGGCTTACGAAAAATGTTTTTGTGGTTATAACTAACTATAGGGATATTTTTTATAAAAAATAATAAATTTCTGCTGAAACACTGTACAAAAATGTTATAGACAGTCATTTTGGTGTCACCCCCTGTGATGGTCCCACCCGGTGCGGTCCGCACCCCCCTAGTGACGCCACTGTATGTACCAATTTGTTTTACATGATGAGGTTGCCAACCTCATGCTTAACCTCGTATTAGTTGCCTTGTACGACATGCATGCGGGAGTAGTAATCCAAATCTTTCTTTGTTTTATCAGAACCCCCGAGAAAACTACCAATTTAAATCGGATGTCAAAATCAATAATCAATAATATGGAGCTGATGGAAGGAAGCAAACACATACCAGTGAAACATTAGGTGAGAGAATATCTGTTATACACTTAAGGAAACATGTTGAAAGCTTTACAAGGCAGTACGTGTTCTTGAATCCCCAGGTAAGAGAAACAGGTGTAGACATGTAACCACTACATTGGAACATAAATGACGGTTAAGAGACATCAAGTACAACACACAAGATGAGAATTTTAACCCAGATGCCAAGGCAGGCGGTACTATTGCATGGCTGTGAAATATGGAGAATAGCAAAAACCACAACCATCAATGGGTGCTTTCACAGAATATAATTGACTGATATAATATGACACAATCAACAATGGGTGCTTTCACAGAATATAATTGACTGATATAATATGACACAATCAACAATGGGTGCTTTCACAGAATATAATTGACTGATATAATATGACACAATTAACAATGGGTGCTTTCACAGAATATAATTGACTGATATAATATGACACAATAAACAATGGGTGCTTTCACAGAATATAATTGACTGATATAATATGACACAATTAACAATGGGTGCTTTCACAGAATATAATTGACTGATATAATATGACACAATCAACAATGGGTGCTTTCACAGAATATAATTGACTGATATAATATGACACAATCAAGAATGGGTGCTTTCACAGAATATAATTGACTGATATAATATGACACAATCAACAATGGGTGCTTTCACAGAATATAATTGACTGATATAATATGACACAATCAACAATGGGTGCTTTCACAGAATATAATTGACTGATATAATATGACACAATCAACAATGGGTGCTTTCACAGAATATAATTGACTGATATAATATGACACAATCAACAATGGGTGCTTTCACAGAATATAATTGACTGATATAATATGACACAATCAACAATGGGTGCTTTCACAGAATATAATTGACTGATATAATATGACACAATCAACAATGGGTGCTTTCACAGAATATAATTGACTGATATAATTATATCTGGACATAAACAATCAACAATGGGTGCTTTCACAGAATATAATTGACTGATATAATATGACACAATCAACAATGGGTGCTTTCACAGAATATAATTGACTGATATAATATGACACAATCAACAATGGGTGCTTTCACAGAATATAATTGACTGATATAATATGACACAATCAACAATGGGTGCTTTCACAGAATATAATTGACTGATATAATATGACACAATCAACAATGGGTGCTTTCACAGAATATAATTGACTGATATAATATGACACAATCAACAATGGGTGCTTTCACAGAATATAATTGACTGATATAATATGACACAATCAACAATGGGTGCTTTCACAGAATATAATTGACTGATATAATATGACACAATCAACAATGGGTGCTTTCACAGAATATAATTGACTGATATAATATGACACAATCAACAATGGGTGCTTTCACAGAATATAATTGACTGATATAATATGACACAATCAACAATGGGTGCTTTCACAGAATATAATTGACTGATATAATAGACAACAATCAAACAATGGGTGCTTTCACAGAATATAATTGACTGATATAATATGCAACCATCAACAATGGGTGCTTTCACAGAATATAATTGACTGATATAATATGACACAATCAACAATGGGTGCTTTCACAGAATATAATTGACTGATATAATATGACACAATCAACAATGGGCAACAGATGGACAGAGGGAGATAAATACCACTGGAACAAGAGATGAAAAGAAGACAATGGCGTCGGATACAACACATATTTATGAAACCACCTGAAAGAAATACAAACTAGTCCTTATTATGGAATCTACAGCTGTATATGGGTACCTGACTCTGCTCTTTTAGTTAGGGAAGGAAAAGGCAGCGAGTAAGGGAACTGGTCACCCCCCCACCTCTCGAAGCTGAACCTATTATGGTGAAGTCTTTAACACTTCACTCTCCTACTACAGTATCAGCTTTCGGACAACCTTGACCTTCTACAGGGTAAAAGAAAATCATGAAATGTTAAAACACACACAAAAGAGAACTGGAAAGGGACATGAAAGGAATACAAGAGATAGAAAGACCTTGAACGAATTGCACTGGGGGGGGGGGGGGGGGGGGGGGGGGGGGGGGGGGGGGGCTTAGCGTGGATTTGTTGATTAAGACCTGACCTGCAGAAAGAGGTGAGATATAATGATTGACAGTTCATTAGAAAGGCTTGTTGCATTTAACCCGTCTTATTGATTCTCACATAGAGTCTGATAAATTACCACTCACGTGTACAACAGCTGAAGACCTGGCTTCAGGGCATGGGGAAAACAAAGAAGCAGATAGATAGACAGCATCACAGACATCCTACAACAACAGGATCTTATAGTATCTAGTGTGACACACTTGGCTCATGTACGTAAACATCAGCTCCCAGCGACGCTTCACGGCAACAGTAGAACGAAAAAGTCAATTACTAATTCTTATATTTCATTAAAACAAATGCAACCAACAGTAATGAGTTATAGAAACACTGTAAATAAGAGAAGATGTTTGAAGAGTGGAAAAAAATTGAAACTTGCGAAAAGTAACAAAGACGTCACAATATTCGACTGTTAAGCAAAATAAATAAATGCAACAAATAAATAAAACATTTTTTTTTCAATGGACGTTTCCGAAAAGTTCCATAAATTTTACATTTGGACACTTAAATTTTAGAAAAAAAAAAAAAAAAAAGCAAACAAACAAATTGAGCAGTCATGAAAATTGACAAACATTTCACACAAGTTTTTGCCATTTTTTTTTAAACATATACAGAATATGCAGAAATGTTACACAATTTTGACACTTAAATTTACTTTTTAAACAGACTATTACCAAA
Source organism: Oreohelix idahoensis (assembly GCA_024509875.1). NCBI lineage: Eukaryota > Metazoa > Mollusca > Gastropoda > Stylommatophora > Oreohelicidae > Oreohelix > Oreohelix idahoensis. Next base: position 75,625 of record JAMPIV010006659.1, read on the forward strand.
AGCAACACGCATTTAAATAAATGGACACTTGTAATACCACAAGCATGTTTAGAAGAAAAACACTCAAATGCAAAAATACGAAGGTGAAAAGAAATTGGCAATTGCGTGAAAGCGCTATAAGCAGGAATGAAAACAGCAAGAGATGGATTCAAAGTAATATGTCTGACTTTATAATCAAGACAACAGACGGGAAAATAGAAGTCTAATGTAGTCAAAATTCGATAATGTTTTTTTGTCACGTAGAAACAAAAGACCGTCTATTTAATCTTGTACGGGCAGTCTCAGCTATTTCCCTAAAGACTTCTATATTTCTCCCTTTCTCTCCACAAATTCTAAATGGAAGATGTGTATTTATCCATCAACATAAAATAGGCTGACGACCCAAGAGCGCCCCCTAAAGTCGTTTGTTGGATTTATTGCTGCATGGGTTTGAAACGGAAGAGATTAGTGCGGTAATTGATTGGCTGTTTATTGCCCTCGGCTGCCATTTTGTTGTTCTGACACTTTTATCGGAACTGAAAGTAATCTAAATACGTCATCAGAAAGTCCACTCCAACTAGTCACGTGGTAAATTGGACTGAAAATGCCGTCAGAAAAATAGTCAACAGCTTACGTCACGGTCTAAAACTGTTTGTAAACATTGTGTCACGTGGTTTCTTATGAGTCAGATGGGGTTATAACGTCTGATGTCTGTACCCTTTACCATTTGTAGTTTTGTGTGTGTCATTTCAAAATGTTTATGCACCACACAAAATAAAGCTTGGGGGTTGTTTCCTGTGGTCTCATACAAGACGAATAAAGAATAGTACTGCTTGGCCATCTGTCCTAAATCATGATATAATATCATATGTAGATTTTCACGATAATTTTACCTTGTACAATATTGATTACGATATGGTACTGTAAATGTGTGTCACTGTTATCGTACTGGTACAATGTTTGGATTTTATTTTATTGTGTTTTATTTTGTACAGTTTTTTTTTAAAACATAATATTTAAAATGCATGTGAGAATAAATGGATTCAGTGTGGAAGACGAGAGAAAGGACGGGCAGAATGTTAGACGGGCCTGCGTGCTCAATGTTAAACCATTTGAAAATAAAGTTCGTTCGTTCGTTCATGCTGTAAATGGCCAATAATGTGAGGGTGTGCGTGGAGGAAGTAGCGGCGTTATGTACAACAAATTGTTACAGAAATAGCTGTTGCAGAAGAATGTGTTTTAATGCAGGCTACTTGTAAGGGGATCAGCTACTGTGGCTGCTCTATGTTCGGTACCGAGTCAACAAAGAACTATAATGAACAAGACTGGAAAGAATATCAATTTCTCAGAAAATAAAGGCCCCCATCTAATATATCTTTGTAGAAGAAGAACATCGCGCCCCCTGTTAGTTCCCAGGTGTTACTTGTTCTTTATAAAACTGATGTGGAGAAGACCAAGTGTCATATCAAAACAAGTAGAAAATTGTCAGAGTATTAAACATGGCTCCACGATACATAAATTCTGACTTCTCTTGAATGTTTCACGATCATAATATATTCATCAAATTTGTCTACACGTGTCTACATTATGCAGAAGATGGCGCAGTGGTTAGTGCACTGGCTTCCTAGCTCGGTGGTCCATGGTTCGATCCCCAGTTGAGGTGGGATTTTTTAGACCACAAACGGCTCCAGGGTCGACCCAGCCTCATGAATTGGGCACCAGAGCAACTCTGGGAAGGTTAAGGCGGCCGACGTGATGTTGACCACATCACCCCTAGTGTGCCAATGGTCAAGAAAATATGGGCCTAACACCATATTCCCAATATGCCTCAATGGGCGTGTAACGGGATCCTTTACCATTTCCTTGACCGTACTAAGTTGTTGGTGGTTATCCATTATTAACTCCAATAATACATTGTGCGGTCTCGGTCTCTGAACATTTATAATTATCATGACATTCTTCAATAAAGTTCTATTTCTACAATGTTAAGGCAAACATTGGAAATTAATTTTAAACGCCTCGTAATATTTAACATATTTATACGCAATCTTTGATAATGTCACGGAGTGCTCGAAGATTTTGTCTAGATTATGTTAAAATTCCTTACTTTTCTTTTCCTTCACATTTGTCTGTGTTCTCTACGGAAATATTTGCACCTGCGATCTGTGCTTTAGCTGTTTTTCAAGTCTTCATTAAAGGTCCTGTCATACGATCCCAAATTCTATCAAGGCACTTAAAAGCATTTCTTTAAAGATGTCTATACGATTTATTCGCTTAGTGGAAACGACAGTGGTTCCCAGAGTATCTAATTTCAGTGTGCAGTGGTCAACTGGAGACCAGCACGATAAATCTTTTACGTGTCTTAGCATGAGACGGGACATAATTAACTTTTAGCTATCGTGGGAACGTTTAAAATGTAGCGGGTAAATCGAAATTAATTCTTTCTTTAACAAACTAGTTTTTTAGACTTCACTTGGTGTTAAGCAACTGTAAGAGAAAGACGCATTTCGTAGTCTTGTAAAGTAAAACTGTACATAGGGAGACTTGAGTTAAACACACCAAGTGCCCTCTCGTTTAAACTTAACAGACTAAAATCCCGGAGCGGGTATGTATTCGCTTTTTCCAGTAAATAGGAAATTAGCTCAAATATATAGATATGAAATATATTACTATCAGGGTGAAAGTCTAATGAAATATATTACTATCATGGTGAAAATCTAAGCGTATTATATAAACGGGTTTCCTTTACCATGTATGTATCATAAATGCTTACAAAAATTCATTTCTTTTCACTGCTTGTATTTTAAAAGCGATATTATGTTACAATGTTTGTATCATTCATAATTTTAATGATCATTTTACTTTTCAATGTTTGTAACATTAATGTATGAGCATATTATTATGAATGCGGAAAGGAATGACCGGTGGAAAGCACAGGAGGATTCTCTAGCGGACCCTCATGTAACTTTGTCTGACAGGGGAGGAAGCAACAGTCTTGTTATGGTGTAGTACTGGACTGGCCAGCTAATTCATTCACAGCAGACAGGAATGTTTAAGAATGGACCGACCTATTTTAGGAACGAGACGCATGCATGGATATCAACATGCCGAAGCTGGACACTGCTTAAATTGTTTCTGTTGTAATCTGCATGTTGCAGCAGAAGAGTAGTTACACATGTATTTTTGTTTTGTCTAACAGATTTACGCAGTGCAAAGTCTTGTCTCGTATTGCTGAAAAGAGGTTACCTTTGGCCAGTGGCCATATAGTCGTCGTCCACCAGTCACAATAATTCCCTTCAATTATTTCGATTATTTCAATCATTTCAATTACTTCAATTACTGCAATTATTGCAACGATTCTCAACACCAGATATTACCCTTAACACAACCGATCACCCTACCATACTCCACCCATTTTAACCTTCATCCCACCTTTGGAAGCAAATTCGTTATCTGTGGATATCGCATCAATGTGGATACGTTACACCTTTCTTGGATTTATAAAATCGAGTTCAGGATTCTGTGCCCTTTGTGGATACCTTATTCGAACAGTGAAGTCGTTACCCCAATCTTGGATTTATACCATCGGGTTCAGATTATGTGCCCCTTTGTGGATACCTTATTCGAACAGTGAAGTTAATTTCAAGCATTGGATTACGATATATTTTTTCCAAGAGACCCCAGGATATAAGTTGTTTCCAACATTCACACCAAGGGAACAAAGGAACAAACATTCATTTACACACAAACAGTATTTCACATATTTTCCAGCAAAAGCTTTATCAGGCCTGCCGGGAACTTTACTAACACAATTCATTCATAATCCGTGTTTTCACTATTTGTCTAATACTTTTCTCTCCTTTCAAATCCTCAAATCCTCGTGAGTTTGTTTTCTCGTGATAATCTTTATTATTATGTGCTGTAAAATCCTTATTGATTTATTTACATTTCTAAATTGAAATAAATTGAGTTAACCTCGATAGGATTGTTCTTTCAGTTCAGACTACCAAATCCTCAATCTAACTTTACTTCTTTACCCTACTATTTGTGAGTGACACAGTGTGTGCAAAAGAGTAATATTGTCGCCAGAGAAAACAAGAAGAGCTGTGTGTGTGGTTTTCTTAGTGAAGAACTCACTGACTCAGCCTGTGCCTTCTGCCTATCTCTCTTGCGCATCACATCACACGTCCGTGTGCACTATTGTCCATCACGCCTATACAGCTGTCAAGCTTTACCTACTATTAATTATATTTTCATGCGACAGATAAGCACACTGTACTTCAATAAATCTATGGATTGAAGGCGTCACTCATACCATATAGGAATATACACGTTGAAGAAAATACATCTTGATTTAATAACACATCTTGTCCATACGAACACAGGACATATACTGCTCTTCTGTCCACGAAACACTATTTTGTGTGTTGCCTAGTTGATAGTGTGATTCGCTTCTGTAACTAGGCGGTGTTGCCGTTCGGATGGTCGGGTTCGATTCTCCAGCGCGTGTCTATCATTTCTGTTGTCGACTTTTCTACTGCTTTATTTCTCACGAGTGCCTCAGACATACCTTTATGTGTGTCATATTTATTTATTAAGTTACTGAGATCGACAGTCTTTCAGGCGGGCTGTGATGAGAGCGACGTTCTGCAAAGGATATGCTACATGATGATGACTGTTTAAAGGTCTCCGGTTTCCCTGTCGTATTTGTTTAAAATGCATATACTTCTCACGTTGCTACACCAAACAAAATTACGTCATCATCACAACCACACATAGGTATATACGCATCGATGCCTTTGTGCGCGTCCACTAGCTTTCAAATATATAGTACTTTGCAAAAAAAATGGCAGTCATATTTTCGCAACGCAGCAAACTCATAGAAGCAAATAATAATAAAAACTGTATGTCCAGAGGAAGATTGGTATCTCCCCTATCTAATAATAGTGGTTTCAGTACAATATAATGTTGCCTTCTCCAGCAAGGCAAGCCTGGATGCGGCGAGGCATACTTCCCGCAAGTGTTTGTAGGTAATTGTGAGTCAGACTGTCCCAGTATTTTTCAGCTACCTTCTTCAATTGTTCAACGTCTCTGAGTCCACTCTTTTTTAAATGATTCTTGAGTAGTGCCCAAACGTTTTCAATTGGGTTTAGGTCGGGACTGTTGCTGGGCCACTTCAGCACTATCACATTCTTCTCTTGCAGCCATGCTTTGGTGGTATAAGCTGTATGCTTTGGGTCATTGTCATGTTGAAATGTGCACCCATCGGGGTACATGACCTGCATAAATGGCAGAAGGTGTCCGTCTAGTATGTCGATGTACCTTTCTTTCGTGAGAATTCCTGTGAAAACACACAGTGGGGTGGCACCTCTTGCTGCCACCCCTCCCCAAGATGGAATTTATGGGTATGTTTCGGTCGCTGGTACACAGGCGTTACAGAGTCTTTCATCCAAATATTTATTTGAGCAGGATAAGACCAAACAGAACATTCATCTGAAAAAATCACATTGTCCCATGACAAATTTTGGTGTTCGTGGCACCAGTTCAAGTGCATCAGTTTGTGAGTCTCTGTGAGAAATGGTGACGAAATTACCCGCTTTTTTGTGTAATTCATCCTGTGTAGCTCCCGGTTGACAGTAGCATTAGATACCTCTGGGTTTCCCAAATCAATCATGCGCTGCCGTATGTTGTCTACACTCTTCATTGGCCAAGCCCGAACGATTTTGGCGAGACGCTGATGGTCCTTTGTGTCCAAAATTCTTGACCCCCCCACTACCTTCTTTTCGCTCGATTCCATTACCTGCTTTTAATTTACTCACAACTCTGTAGACAGTCCGCTCAGGAATGTTCAAGGTTTTAGAAATGTTGGAACATGTTTGATTTCCTTCATTCCAAAGCTGTGAAATTAACATACACTTTGTCTTTGTATCCATTTTCTGCCACTAGCATTAGAAATTGTCGTCTGCTCTATTATCAAGGGACTGTACTCTACGCTAATTTTTTTTTACTTTTGGTAGTGTTTGCTCACTTAAGTGGAGTGTAAATTTGGGGCAGAACATGCATATTTAATTAGATTTCAGCATATTTAGCTGAGCAATATGACTGCCATTTTTTTTGCAAAGTACTGTAAGTCCCTATCTAGCGCGCAAAAATAGGATCGTAACACTGGGGGTTTCTGGGTAAGCAAGGAAAGAACAATCCTACTGTCTTTCCTCAGGCATGTCGCAAGAAGTGACCAATACTGTATTATGCATAGACGTGTCAACTTCATCATGTAAAAACATGTTACTATAGAAACTACCTCTAACAGCACTTGTATGTTTTGATGCAGGCTTTTTGCTAAGTGGTGGCCCCGTACTCCACAGGGGTCACAAAGAGAAAAGAAGTAAAGAAACAGCATACAGATAGAAAAAGAACCCGATGGATTAACAGAAATGAAAATTAAATGCCATAATACACTTTTTAGAATAACGAAATCTTAATGAATGAACGCAAAACCACAAACACCAACAGTTATTGTGATGGATTATTTAAATCTTCAATTCTAAAATAAATTACTTCCTCGTATAGCAAAACTGGCGCTACTTAAGTGAAATTCCTTCTTATACATTATACGTTTTGCGGTGAAAAGTGGAGACACTTATTTTCATATATACTGTAATGACGTCATCAAATAAACAAAGTGGCCAATCCTTTTGGCGCGTTTTCAGATGACGCAAGCTTTTCGATTATCAGAATGTGTTTGGTTTCTGGATTATTTTCTGGCCTTTTCAAGGTTTAATTTGTGTTTGTATTTTTTGTTCAAATTAATGCCACTACAAATGTTTCTCACAATTCCCTGTCAGTGATAGCTGTAATGAGGAGTAATAAAAACAAAGAATTAAACAACATCTTGGAATTACTAATGGAAATTATAATTATTATGTTGTTTACTAAAGTGAACGTGGTACTGTAGATTTCCGCCAAATGTCAGATAGCATGAAAGTGCGATGGTATTTTGACATGTCAAAGAAGGAGAAGGAAGCAACATTACAATTCTGGACCTGGCAACACGTTAAGAGAACGATTTAACAAAATAATTATAAAATGACAGAGAGAATATGAAGATTCAGATGTGACTTAATGACACTCGGGGTCGATTCTCGGGCGGTGTGGTTGCATCGGGCGTCGTGCTGGGAAGGGGCGTCGAAATGTTTTTATTTTTAAATGTTCATGACAATTTTAAAACAACAATTGAAACTGGATTATTGTCGTAGATTTTGGATAGGTGATTAAGATAGATTTAGGTCCCGTCTGAATAGAACTGAAAAAGGTGGTAACTCCGTGAGAGATAAGGTAAAGAAATAGATTTCACGAGTGAAATGGTGAAAAGGTAGAGTCTGTCCCTGGATTGAGAAGATACTCTAGTTCAGCCTATCTCCACAACTGATATTTGTTTATCAGACAGTTTACCTTTCTGTATATATTAACATATACACTATAACCAGTCACATACACACACACACACAGATAAGTGACGACAACTTGACGCACAAACGTGAAACTATAGTAATGAAGTAGGGATATTGGGCCGAGCTGACCAACACAGGTAATTAAGTTTTATGTTAAGTTGTTTATCATAAAGAAAACTTCACAACATCAGTATCAAATATCAAATATAAAATCAAAGGGTACAGAAATAATCAAGAAATAGACACATAAGAGCAATTCCCTCTATTGAGACAAGATCCCGTTAGAAGAAGTTATTAACCCCAAAAAGGTAAAAAAATTAGCACTGTGGTATAGAATTTGACTATACTGTAAAGAACAGAGTTTCTAATTAATCTATTCTGAAATGAACAGTATTAGCAAACCTAAGGAAAAAAAAAAACAAAGTGAGTACAATGATTGTGGTGAAAATACAGTGATACAACGTTAAAATATCTCCAATTATAAAGATAACGGGTAAAATAACACGTAGGGATAAAAATATAGGCAAGATATGCCGAGGCTTCTTCACCTACGCCAGCGCTTTCTACCGCCATTCAAACTAACTAGTTGGAACATGCAAACTAAACGACGTATCCTTTTAGACGGGGTAGAAACGGAGATAAAAGAAAAAAATTATGACGGTCTGAACACGTGTTTGAATCTAAATGCTAAAAAGACGCAATTTGTAGTTTTAAAGAAAAATTTACGCCACTAGTTGACACAATGTAAGGAAATGGACAAAAAAAGACCTTAGCTCTTATTAGAAACAGACGTATCTTAGACGTTTTACCGTAATTGGTCGTTTTAATTTGAATATAGCGGCAAATGCCATACCCGAAGGTTCAAAAACAAATTTCAAAACTAACCTTGAGAAAAGTAGGGTTTTCTTTAATAATAAAGTTATGAAAATAAAACCTAGCTAGTTTGATAGCCCATCTTGAGCAGAGAAATAATATACTTTTAATTACACAGACGGACAGATAACACGGAAGATATTGACGAAAGACTGTATTGTTCAATACAGACTAGCGAACAGTTTTTTGTGCATATTTTCACTAAAGTTACATTTTGGCGTCATTGAGCCTAAAAATGCAAAAATCAAACTGTAGTGGACTAGGGGCAAAGTCGGAGGATAGTAGCTAAAAATAACTTAGCATAGGATCTTAGAAGTAGGGGGAGACAAAAATTTGTGTAGTTTTTCTTGTAGTTTCGTCCAAAAACACGTGTAATTTTGGGAAAAGCCAAGTTGAGACGGACAGACCGCCAGAAAAATACTACATACTAGACTGAGACTGGACTGAAATTGGACATTTATATCTTGAATATTTGAAAAGGTAGAGGGGAAGTCCGCTGATTGGACAAAAGCATTTATATTATTGAAAGAGAGACGCACGCTTGTGCCATTTTATAGAAGACTGTCCATTGACACAGTACGTTACTGCTAGAGGTGATTTCCAGGAATTATTAAATAAAAATCAGTGGGACGCTGGAATATTCTAATCCACATATATAAATTATCAAGTAAATATGAAGCCTAACAAATAAAATTAATAAAGAGAAGAGCAATGGTAAAATAACAGTGCTGTCACAAAGAATGTACTAGAAATCCCCCTTGTTTTCTGCTACGTCTGCAAATTGTAACGCTTTCACGTTGATAGTAAAAGCTTACTGTATTATTACCCGCTTTCTTCAATGAAACGTGTGCTGCATTTCTAAGAAAAACATTGAGAGGCCCTGCGTAATGACCTAAATTAATCCTAACATTAATTATATTACGTTACCAAAACGAACGAACAGATGGACTCAAGTAGAAAAGGATAGCGGGAAGGGAGAGGCAGAAAGCCGAACACTAAACACGCTTCGCGCGATACACAAATGCTGCCATCACGCGTGTAAGACTACAAGCACTAACTTTTTTTCAGACGGACAGTGATAAAATATATTAACCATCCCAGAGTTAGGTTTTAAAATCATAAAAAAACTCTTATTAGGAAAGATAACAATAGATGGGTTTACGTTTGAAAACATAACAGTACCCAGACAGCACATCTTCGAAACAGGAGGTAGAAGAAATTGCATATTTTGAACGCAGCCACGTAGCTCCTTTAAATTTGTATTTTTGGGTTCCTTAGGGCTTGCTGACAAAGAATATGTAAAACGTTACGCAAATAGTCCAGGAATTAATAAATTATAACCAAAATAAAATATTGGGGATGCCTGACAGCATAAAATCATTTCTGCTCATAAGATTTTTTTTATAACGTGTTTGAAAAAAATTTACGTTACAGAAATACTCTACCATGTAAACTCCAAATTGATTGGAGCGCAACAAATGAAAGCCTAACCACGATTGGTCGGACTATAAATACTATCTTTCGTTGTCAAGGGAGACGGGGAAGGGTAACATTTTTTCAAACACTTGTCGAAACGTGGCTCATTGGCCAGTCTCGCTGATATACACACTTGGGAGCGTTAGTTCGAAACCACTTGTTTAAATAAGCTTGATAAAGCATCAGTGCGTTGAAGCCAGCTTATATTTTGCTAAATAAAAGCCTGGAACATAGGCAGATGGGAATTTGTGCCAGTTTGTGCCAGAATTCATTGCTAATCAACGTATCTGTGTTTATTCCTAGGAATTGTGGTAAGCTTGAACCATTCAATATCTTTTAATGAAAATTGAATGTGAATTGTTGATTTATGCCTGTATATATATATATATATGTGTAGTTCAGTGGCAAACGTGAGGTAAAGCCTATAATGCTCCAGCCTGAACAGAGGGTGTCGGAGGAAAGTCAAACGGCATGGAATGGCCAAACAGTACACTGACACCTGGATGATTGACTAGAAAGAAATAATGCTGGAAGTGCAGAGGCGTAGTAACCATTAAGAAGGGTAATACTGGAATAAAGTATTTCAAATGAAGCTGACAGTTGGCCTAACGCTCTGAACTCAATGTTTGTGCTGTGTTGTGATCAGTGTAAAAAGAAATTATAAGTTAGTTATGAAGTAGAAGGTACATCCTCCTTGATTTCAGGGACCGTGGTCTTGATGGTAGTGAGCAGCACCTGGTCAGAGCTTTGCTGAATCCAGAGTCGGACAGCATACTCCTTGGTCTTTTTAGCTATCAGTGAGGTGTCTCCTGAACCCAGAGGAGAATTCGAGCAGAGGAGTCCTTTCCTGCCGCCATCACGCCAGATAAGCGAATTGGCCAGCTGAGCTCAACATTATGTCCCCTCATCTTGAAATGACTTTATAAAAATAACATTCAGAGGGAAATTAATTGTCTTAATATCAGGAACTGAGAACATCTCCAATACTAGTTTCCTTAAGACAAACTATTGAAGTCATGATGACAACTACCAACAGAGCTTGAACAAAACAAAACCAGTATTACCTCATACTACTATTACACAACTGACACACATAGGATATTTTTAATAATATATGTCACTACCAGATTCATATTAATACATTCTGTACATAACTTGTAATTAACATTGATTGTGATTCCTGGTTCCTTTGTCTTTGAATCAGGACACACATATGCCTTTATGATAGAAATGAATACATATTGTTATTTGAAAAGTTACGAGTGTCTCCTGTAAGATATTCTCATAGAGTGTTATATGTATGTGAGTGTCACAGTGTTGTCAAGAGTAGTGGATTAAATTAAATTGTTTATCTGTCTGTTGTTGTGACTTACACTTCACCATACTCATACCCTAGACACATAACGTAGCATCACACTATTCCAGAATAATTCTGACTGAGATATATAGATATGTGGTAGCAAGTAAGGTTATCTATAATACACTACTCTTATAGATATAGATACCTTCACAGCTGATCTCAGTCAGTACACTAAGTCCCCTATAAATATTTATAACATCCCACTTCACCACATATATTGGGGGCTCGTCCGGGATTTTGAATCTTTAACTATTAAAAATATTGGGGGTAATTCACTTCAGGGAATATAAGAATTAAAAGGTATCCTTGGGTGGAATTAAATAAGGTTGAGCTCACGGTGCCTGTGTTGTCCATTAGAGATTGAATTGTTGGTTAGACATTATATAAATTTACCTGATAGACAATGGCGGACCTGGCCAAATTTCGATCTGCCGCTGTTCAGACTGCAAAAGAGTTAGGATTAGATGGGCAAGTTATGGTTGCCTATGTCACGACGGAATGTGACAAATTTATTGAACGCGAAGAAAGAAGGTTTGAAGCCGAAAGAAAGTTAGAGGCTGACAAGGAAATTAAGAGGTTGCAGATTGAGGCTGAGGCTAAGAGGCTAAAGCATTGGAAGCCGAGGAAAGAAGATTGACTGCAGAAAGAGAAGAAAAAAGATTACAAAGGGAAGCAGAAGATAAAAGATTACAAAGGGAAGCAGAAGATAAAAGATTACAAAGGGAACATGAGTTACGACTAAGGGAGTTTGAGTTTCAGGGCCATGCTCCTGAAAATGGTGCCAGCCCCTTTGCCTCTGATGCTACGGTTACTCAAGGAGCCTCAACCTCAGCTATGAACTTTCATTTAGATCATTTTGTTGAGAAAGACGATGATATTGAGAGCTATATAAATAGGTATGAACTATTAGCTACCACATATGGGTTAGAGAGAGAAAGGTGGAGCTTAAAGTTATCTCAGGGACTTCGTGGGGCAGCTTATGAAGTTTTTGCAAAAATGAGCAGAGGTGATCAGGAAAATTATGACATGCTAAAGCAGGCTCTTTTGTTAAGATATGAAAAGAATGCAGAATTTTATAGAAAAAATTTAGGAATGCTAAACTACTGTCAGGTGAAACCTATCACCAGTTCTCTGCACGAATAGAGACATACTTGGAGAAATGGACTTCTCTGGGGAAAACCCAAGATCTTAAGGAAATGGTCCTTATAGAGCAATTAAGAGAGTCCATGGCTCCAGACCTGAGAAAGTTTCTCATGGAACAAGGTGCAGAGAGGCTGGATGAGTTGCTAAATGTTGCTGAAAGGTATCAAGCAGCTCAAGCAGAGGTAACAGGTAATAAAAAGAAACAAGTGGATAACTTTAGGGCACCACAGAACTTTAATAAATTTGATCCTAAGGATCAAAATAAAGGTAAGCACCAATTTGATAGGCCACGGTATGAAAATAAAAATAAATTCCCACAATTCGATGAAAGGAAATATAATGAAAGAAAATCTTTCAACCAAGGAAAAAGGTGGTGTAAGAATTGTCAGATGGACAATCATGACACTGACCGTTGCAGAAGGAAACCTGTGTATATGGCAACCCTTCAGGTCAGGTCGACCTCAAGACAGGAGGAGGATATTATGTTAGATACCACTCCAGAAGAGATGAGGAAGGCACAGGCTGGGGATAAAACACTCAAGCCTTGTTTCAGAAAATTGTCAACTTGTCATACAACTCCAGGCAAGGGAGATTTTTACATGAAAAACAAGTTGATGTATAGGAAGACTGGAGCTAGATCCAAAGGTCAGGGACAGCTGGTACTTCCTAAAAGATATAGGACAGACTTAATAAGGAGCCTACATGTGAAACCAGATGGGGACCATGAGAAGATAGGTACCATCATTCAAAAGGTGGCTCACAATTATTATTGGCCCAAAGCAAGATGGGACATTGAGAATTTTGTAGAAAGGTGTAGCATAGCACATGAGGGAACACCCACAAGTGGGAACATGGATCAGGACCTGGACACGCCCCGGGGCAAAATTAGGCCTGATAATAAAAAGAAAAATAGATTTGATAAAGTGGACCAAATGGAATGGGAAGCCCCTTTTCACGGACAAGCTTCACTTAACTGTTTACAATGGCCACTATGCGGAGAGTGCAAAAAGATGTCTTACCCCAGGATAAGCCGACAATCCCTCAATCGGACTTAAACAAACTGGAGGAAGAAGATGTAGAGAGGAAATCTCTCATCAAGAATTTTAAGTGGGGAGAAAGCCCCAAGAAGAGAAAAATTGGTAGCGGTCGTTTTGTGAATGATAATTCGGGGAGGAAAAATCATCACTATAAAGCTTCGAGTGGAAGAGACCATACCGGTGCATGGACAAATAGGTCCACACAATAAAAGGTCCATATGTAGCTATGTTAAGAACGTGGACTGATGAAAAGGCAGAGGAAAACATTACATCTTCATACCAATATGTGAATGAGCTGACCACTCGGTTAAAAACTGGCTGGAAACTTGCCAATGAAAATTTGAAACAAGCCAGGAAGAAACATGCTGCCTATTATAACAGGAAGGCGAAAGACAGAAATTTGGCTGTGGGAGAGAAAGTACTGCTTCTTTTGCCTGAGAGTCAGAATAAGTTACAAATTGGATGGCAGGGTCCATATACAGTTTTAGAGAAGGTGTCTAGAACAAATTATAAGATAGATAAGAAGGGGAAAGAAAAAATCTATCATGTGAATCTCCTGAAGAAATATTTGGAAAGAGAACATCAGGAAGAGACACACTTGTTGACCTTGTCCATCGCCATGGAGATGAAAAAGGAACCACTTTCATCATTTGAATATCCATTACACCCCTGTGAGACAGCAGCACAGGTGAAAATCAGTACACATTTAACGAAAACTCAGAAAGAGAGAGTGCAACAGGTTCTAAATAATCATGCAGAGGTGTTAACAGACCGACCAGGGCATACAAACCTATTGGAATATGATATGAAACTAATAGACTCCACACCTGTCTGTATGAAACCATATTCGATTCCTTTTGCTAAGGAGAAAGCTTTGAAGGAAGAGATAGACTATCTATTGAAGGAAGGAATTATTTCGCACAGTGAGTCTTCGTATAGTTCCGGTGTTGTACTCTTAAGGAAGCCCTCTGGAGAACATAGACTCTGTATAGATTACAGGAGACTGAATGCTATTACAGAAGGACAGGTGGATCCATTGCCGGATACAAATCAGCTGTTTGCCAGACTAAATAAAGCTAAATATTTCTCAAAAGTGGATCTGAGTAAAGGATACTATCAGATTCCAGTAAAGCCTGAGGTTAGACCATACCTAGCTTTTAGTACCTCAGAAGGACACTATGAGTTTAATAGATTGCCATTTGGATTGAAGAATGCGCCTAGTGTCTTCTCTAGAATGATGAGAAAATTATTGGATCCTCTGAATAATCCCTGTATAACAAATGTTATGGATGATATCCTTATAGCAACAGAAACATTTGAGGAACACATTGACTCTCTGAACATGCTGTTTAATCGACTTAGGGAGGCAAATTTAACAGCCCGACCAACCAAATGTTGCGTTGGATGTAAAGAATGGAATTTTTGGGACACACAGTTTATCAGGGAAACATGACCCCTGACCCAAAGAATTTAGAGAAACTACAGAAAGCCCCGAGACCACAAACCAAGAAGGACGTGAGATCCTTTGTCTCATTATGTGGTTTCTACCAGAAGTATATCAAAAACTTTAATTCCATATGTGCACCGTTAACTGAATTGACACGTAAAGGACATCCAGATCGCATTACATGGACACCACAATGTGAAATGACTTACCAAGAGTTGAAGGAAAAGCTCACAAGTAAACCCATTTTGAAATTACCTGACTTAAGTCAAGAATTCATAGTAAGGACGGATGCAAGTAATATTGGGTTAGGTGCAACTCTACTACAGAAATCAGATGCATTGGATGGGGAATTAAGCCCAGTGGCATATGCTAGCAGAAAGTTGAATAAAGCTGAAATCAACTACTCAACTAGCGAAAAAGAATGTCTTGCAGTAATATGGGCAATAAAGAAATTCAATATTTATCTATATGGGAAGGCATTTAAGTTGCAAACTGACCACAAACCTTTATCGTTTCTAGCACAGGCTAAGCATGAGAACTCTAGGTTACTCCGATGGTCTTTACTTCTGGCTCCATATAATTTTAGCATTGAGTATATATCTGGAAAAACCAATTTGGGAGCGGATTTTTTAAGCCGCCATCCGTGTGATGAGAATCACCGTAAACCCCAGAAATAATAATAAATTTCTCTATGTGTATATAGAATAAAGGACTGACATATAATGTCTGTTTTAAGAGGGGAGGTGTCGTGGAATATTCTAATCCACATATATAAATTATTAGGTAAATATGAAGCCTAACAAATAAAATTAATAAAGAGAAGAGCAATGGTAAAATAACAGTGCTGTCACAAAGAATGTACTAGAAATCCCCCTTGTTTTCTGCTACGTCTGCAAATTGTAACGCTTTCACGTTGATAGTAAAAGCTTACTGTATTATTACCCGCTTTCTTCAATGAAACGTGTGCTGCATTTCTAAGAAAAACATTGAGAGGCCCTGCGTAATGACCTAAATTAATCCTAACATTAATTATATTACGTTACCAAAACGAACGAACAGATGGACTCAAGTAGAAAAGGATAGCGAGAAGGGAGAGGCAGAAAGCCGAACACTAAACACGCTTCGCGCGATACACAAATGCTGCCATCACGCGTGTAAGACTACAAGCACTAACTTTTTTTCAGACGGACAGTGATAAAATATATTAACCATCCCAGAGTTAGGTTTTAAAATCATAAAAAACTCTTATTAGGAAAGATAACAATAGATGGGTTTACGTTTGAAAACATAACAGTACCCAGACAGCACATCTTCGAAACAGGAGGTAGAAGAAATTGCATATTTTGAACGCAGCCACGTAGCTCCTTTAAATTTGTATTTTTGGGTTCCTTAGGGCTTGCTGACAAAGAATATGTAAAACGTTACGCAAATAGTCCAGGAATTAATAAATTATAACCAAAATAAAATATTGGGGATGCCTGACAGCATAAAATCATTTCTGCTCATAAGATTTTTTTTTATAACGTGTTTGAAAAAAATTTACGTTACAGAAATACTCTACCATGTAAACTCCAAATTGATTGGAGCGCAACAAATGAAAGCCTAACCACGATTGGTCGGACTATAAATACTATCTTTCGTTGTCAAGGGAGACGGGGAAGGGTAACATTTTTTCAAACACTTGTCGAAACGTGGCTCATTGGCCAGTCTCGCTGATATACACACTTGGGAGCGTTAGTTCGAAACCACTTGTTTAAATAAGCTTGATAAAGCATCAGTGCGTTGAAGCCAGCTTATATTTTGCTAAATAAAAGCCTGGAACATAGGCAGATGGGAATTTGTGCCAGTTTGTGCCAGAATTCATTGCTAATCAACGTATCTGTGTTTATTCCTAGGAATTGTGGTAAGCTTGAACCATTCAATATCTTTTAATGAAAATTGAATGTGAATTGTTGATTTATGCCTGTATATATATATATATGTGTAGTTCAGTGGCAAACGTGAGGTAAAGCCTATAATGCTCCAGCCTGAACAGAGGGTGTCGGAGGAAAGTCAAACGGCATGGAATGGCCAAACAGTACACTGACACCTGGATGATTGACTAGAAAGAAATAATGCTGGAAGTGCAGAGGCGTAGTAACCATTAAGAAGGGTAATACTGGAATAAAGTATTTCAAATGAAGCTGACAGTTGGCCTAACGCTCTGAACTCAATGTTTGTGCTGTGTTGTGATCAGTGTAAAAAGAAATTATAAGTTAGTTATGAAGTAGAAGGTACATCCTCCTTGATTTCAGGGACCGTGGTCTTGATGGTAGTGAGCAGCACCTGGTCAGAGCTTTGCTGAATCCAGAGTCGGACAGCATACTCCTTGGTCTTTTTAGCTATCAGTGAGGTGTCTCCTGAACCCAGAGGAGAATTCGAGCAGAGGAGTCCTTTCCTGCCGCCATCACGCCAGATAAGCGAATTGGCCAGCTGAGCTCAACATTATGTCCCCTCATCTTGAAATGACTTTGTAAAATTAACATTAAGAGGGGAAATTAATTGTCTTAATATCAGGAACTGAGAACATCTCCAATACTAGTTTCCTTAAGACAAACTATTGAAGTCATGATGACAACTACCAACAGAGCTTGAACAAAACAAAACCAGTATTACCTCATACTACTATTACACAACTGACACACATAGGATATTTTTAATAATATATGTCACTACCAGATTCATATTAATACATTCTGTACATAACTTGTAATTAACATTGATTGTGATTCCTGGTTCCTTTGTCTTTGAATCAGGACACACATATGCCTTTATGATAGAAATGAATACATATTGTTATTTGAAAAGTTACGAGTGTCTCCTGTAAGATATTCTCATAGAGTGTTATATGTATGTGAGTGTCACAGTGTTGTCAAGAGTAGTGGATTAAATTAAATTGTTTATCTGTCTGTTGTTGTGACTTACACTTCACCATACTCATACCCTAGACACATAACGTAGCATCACACTATTCCAGAATAATTCTGACTGAGATATAGAGATATGTGGTAGCAAGTAAAGTTATCTATAATACACTACTCTTAATAGATATAGATACCTTCACAGCTGATCTCAGTCAGTACACTAAGTCCCCTATAAATATTTATAACATCCCACTTCACCACAATTACGACAAGTGAGTGCTTACTCTAGGTCCCCAGCAGCTGTCCAGGGCCTAGAGACAACCAAATAATATATGAAAACCTATCTAAGACTATAGAAGGCGGATCTATAATTGAGATCAATGGGAACATATCACCCACCTTATTGAATGGAAGAGGAAACTATTGAACATATTTCGGATGCAATGCAGTCTTGGGAAACTGGTACTATTTGATAACAACTGGGTGAGATGTGCTAAGTTGGTCAGAGAGATCTGACCCAATCTGTGTAATGTTGTTTTGCTGTGTTGTGTGTAAGAGTGGCGCAGTAAACAGAGTGTTGACACATGGCACAAATTTTGGTTTCAGAGTTTCTGATCTGGCACTACGCTTGTGCCAGATGCTTTTGTAGAAGTACAAGAGCGGATGCCTGTGCGGCCTAACATTTTACTCTAGCTACTGAGAGGAGTGGGCCACAAGAATTCTGTACTACATCGTCACAGGCCAGTTAAGTGCAATTCTGGCCTGCTGTAGATTCATCAACTGTGTCCACCATCAATAAAGAAATAAAATCTTGTTATATAAACACTAATATCAGTCCATATGTCAAGGACAAGGAACTTTATAACCATAGATTGGGCATGATGACGCCACCCCAACTAAACATCCAGTGCTAGTTTTTCCCAAGACATTGTAGATATTATTAATATTAACCATTGTAATAATATACCTATGTAGAAAAATTTTATTTGATTATGCAATATATATATGCAATTTATTGATAAATACATATTATTTCATATGTTCTGACCAAAAGAAACAATTGGTTCAGGACTAACAAATTTAAAAAATTTTCAAACTTAAACTATAACAGCCAGTGTTAGTTCAGTGTATCATAGAGTTTATTATTATTATTAGACTTATTATTTACATGTGTGTGTCTGTGTATTTTATTACCTACACATTACATTTCAGTACCCTAGACTTTTAACGTAGCTAACATTCATTGTAGTAGAATAGGTCTGTTTGCGGTCGTAAGTGGTAGCAGAAAGGCCTTCTGTAACTCACATAAACTTTTATCTCAGGAGCCTTCACAGCTGACCTTATCCAGTACACTAGGTAACATAACAACCATACAATAACATCAAAAACCACTACAATGATTATACAATAGAAGAATTATTCACTCCTTCTTTCTCTCGCTTCTGACAAACATGTGGCCACATTTCAATCTCGCTTACCTAATAAGTGCTTTCACAACATCTGGAACATATCTCCATGATATACGTAACAAATCCAGTGATGGGTTTTTTGGCAAAATAAGCCCCAGCTCCTCCAAGACTGATTTAATCCTCTTATTGGGGAACGCTTACTTTGTTACTGTTAATTGAATCTGTTATGTCACAGTGTGGTGAACTTCTAAATACAATATCTAAATTAGAATATAACAGTATAGTGCATAAAGTCAAAGATAGGATAGTACTACAAAGTTTCGGCGAAAATGGTAGTCGTCGCCTACGCCTTCAACGTATTATTTGATAACGCATTGGCCGAACCAAAAAGGGTACCCTATTTTTCAAATTCGTCCTTGAGACAAACGTACCACTTTTCCAAGTTCAATGAAGTATTTGCCTAGAATACATTGTAGAAGGGAGGGGGACGGATAGATAACCAACGCAAATCACGCCTCACATTGTTTCTAAAAATAAAACCAACTTGCTAGCCTTGCCCTTAGGCGGTTTTCAAATTACGATGTAAACGTTAGAAAATGTGGACACTACGGTCAGGAAAACACGCTTAGCTCTTCTTGCGAATGACGTAATTCTCGTGTATTACGAGAGACTCTCGTATTTAGCTTGAAAGTACATGGAAAAAGAATTGAACAGGAGGTAGTTTAAAAATAAACAACTAACATAGAAAAAAGATAGAATTTTGAACCAAGCCACTTAGCCCTATAAAAATCATATATTCGTGTACCTGAAGACTTGTTGACCAAGAATATGTTGTTAGTTATCTAAATAGTCCATTAAATAATCAAATATTGGTAATAATACATAGAGAATCGGAGATACTGTCATGTCAAGTCATGTCTGCTTAGATTGGATAGCATATTTTTTTTTGAAAAAAATTAGGTGAATGAAAGGCTAAGATAGTACGATGAAGTGGATTGGATGAAATTTGAAGGAAGCCGAAATATTATTGGCTAACCTAAATATACAAATCTAGTTGGTAATAGTAACTTATAGAGGTTTGAGATATTTTTAAAAAAATAAAGTTTCATGCAAAAAAAGAGATGCTTGGTCTCATTGGCCAAAGCCTTCTACTTTAACGAAATAGTAAGCTGCTCGCTGCCATTTTTCAAAATATTCTGAGGAACAAGCAGCGATGAGCAGACTTGTGCTTTGTTTTAAACTAACTAACAACAGAAAGCATTCTGAACAGAGACAGTGATGAAAGTGTGCCATATTCTATTGCCTACGTCATCGTTACTTGTTTATATTTCCTTGATATGTGGTAAGATTGATTTTATTGACTTTTTAATTAAAAAGGGTTGTGTGAAAAAAAGAAAAGGCCATGTAAAAGATTGTAATTAAATGGTTCCATGGCAGACTTAGGCATAGCCTAGATGTTGATCCATCATATAAGGGACTATCTAAGAAGTTTAAAACTACAGGACTATATATATGATGGTCATACAGGAACATTACACCTATCTTATTGCATGGAAAAGATTACTGCAGGATTGACAGAGGCGTAGCATCCATTAGGGAAGAAAAAAAAAAGAAAACTGGTACAATTTGTTCCATCAAACTAAAGTGGAGAAGCAGGGTTGTCAGAGAGAGCTGACCATGTTATTTTGTATTGAATGTATGTTTACATGTAAATTAGTAAGAATTAGTTTGATATTAAGACAGAACCATAACTTGCATTGACAGGGGTTCCTGCTGGCACTTGTCTGGTGCTGGTACTCGATGATAGAGAAATTCAGCACTATTTCTAAGAGTCTCTGGTACCTGCTGGTATTAGAGAAGTTCAAGACCAGAGGAGACTAAAGTGTCTGGCAAAACCAACTACAACTGCTGTGATTCCAGGATCCAGATAAGTGCAATATCTGGCCTGGGACAACTTATCACGACTACAGAAAAATCTCCTGTATAGACAAAAACGTTCCTCCAAAAGACTAACATAAACAATCCTAGTGAAACAAAAGAACATTGGGATGATGATAATCCCCAACCTGCCTTCTAGTACCAGTAGTAAATAGAGTAATTAACATCAACTTGAAAATTTGTAACAATGTACTATGGACATATTGTCTGTTGTATGTAAATATCTTATATATATTTGTAAATATATCTATCCATCTAAATTGATTCTCAATGAACTGTAGTCCTGACCAAAACAACTTTAGGCTCAGGACCAATAAAGTTTAACAAAAGAAATTTTTAATATAAAATTTAACAGCTGGAGTTGGTTGAGTTTATCATAGTAATTAGTATATGTTTGTATATGTTTTTGTATTGAGATTCTTTAACAACACTCTTACAATACCCTAGACACTTTATGTAGCTTTCAGTCACGCTAGTCAATAAAGAATATAACTTAGAGTGAGATCGTAGGGTGGTAACAAGAAAGGTGCTCTGCAACACAGTTGTCCATTGTTTACCTCAGAGACCTTCACAGTTGATCTCACTTAAGTACAACTATACGCACACCATTCTTCTTAACATGTAAACCCACCACACACAGCAATTAGTCCAGGTAGGAAAACAATTTCGAGATCTAATGTTCACAGTGTACAGTAGCTTGAAATATTCGATAGTTAAAGAGAATGTCAGGTAGATAATCTCTCTTTTTCAATAAATCCTCGCCACAACACAGTTGTCGGTAGTCGGGTAGTGTTAATTTTGATATTTCTTCGCCACAGCGGGCTGAATGTAAATGAAAATGGAAAAACAATCTGGGTAGCTATCTGTCCAGTGAAATTAATTCTTATAGTCTTTGGTTGGTACTCTCTCTCTCTCTCTCTCTCTCTCTCTCTCTCTCTCTCTCTCTCTCTCTCTCTCTCTAGGTGAAACAAGAGGGCCAAACAGGTCAAACTCGAAGACCCGGTATTTATATAAGAATGGTTTTCTTGTATTTGTTGGACTAGACTTAGACCCTTTTCTCAGATTAAGGCCGCTGGTAGGTTTGGGTTTGTGATCCGTACTGTATATAGGAAGAAAATACAAACATTTAATCACTATATAGCATTCTACCCTAACCCGCGAAAATGTATGATCTATTATTCACTCGGTTATCAGATTTGATTAGACAACACAAGTGTATAGCTTATCTTATCGTTCTTATTAACCCGTGAAATAAATTCTAGTCATTTACAAAAATTACACATAATGGATTAGAGATAAATATATATTTCGTCAGTACTACATTGCCTAGTACATTTACTAGTCAATTAAAATATATCTTTTCTGGGTGATCGCGAGTAAT
Source organism: Oreohelix idahoensis (assembly GCA_024509875.1). Taxonomy (NCBI): domain Eukaryota; kingdom Metazoa; phylum Mollusca; class Gastropoda; order Stylommatophora; family Oreohelicidae; genus Oreohelix; species Oreohelix idahoensis. Next base: position 98,022 of record JAMPIV010006659.1, read on the forward strand.
TAATTTCACGTTACAGGCGTGATGGCCACTGACTGCTTTGACGGTCGGCGGCTAAGGATCAAAGAAGAAAGACAGTCGGAAAAATTAGCTAAAAATTATTTTAATTCCCTAGTCAATTAACACAAAAAAATCCTAGTGAAATATAATGACGGACTTTAACAATTAAATCACTCAACACAGAAAATCCTAATGAAATATATTTACCGCAACACAGAAATTAAAACTATCTCCAACAAAAAAGCTAAGTAATTCCACTTGTACAATGAATCTAGAATTCGAGCTAGATGTTCTGAAAATTCTGTGGCTAATAGATAAACTAAGTTTAAAGGATGAGGTATATATATGAAATAGGTAGAAATGCGCTAGCTCTTGCGAGATTTCACGCCTTAGCCCGCATTTTGGGAAAATCTGTTGTCGATTTCTGATTGAAAGTTTTATTTCTCACTTTTGCCGACCGTAGACGTTGTCCCACGAGCAAATCGAATCTGTGATCTCGTCTCGTCTGTAGCTAATTACGTTCACGAACAGATGAATGCGGTCGGTAACAGCGGTTATCGCCCCTTTCTGTTCTTCATTCGCTTATTCTCCCTGAGAAAGTGCAATCCATCAAAGGTACAACTGTTGCCTCTCTCTACACGCGTTCAGTCTGGCCTGTCACTATTACAACGGTTGTCCAATCGCTGGCGTTATAATTCAGTTAACGGCTCTACTCGCTAGCTGTTTACCTGTGCCGTCGTGGACTAGTTAATCGGTCTGTTTATAAACATTCCTAGTGCCTGTAAGACAATAGAGAAAAGAAAAATAGGCGTGGTTACAATTATGAGTTTGACAGATATAGAAGTACAGGGGTTCTGCGTTAACCAACGTGCATACTGATAAGGAAGCAAGGTGGGAGCCAGGTGGGAGCAAAGACGTGCTGATATATGTAATCTATTTACATAATCTATCACAATTATCTCGAAGTTAAAATTACAAACTATTATTGTATTTACATTTATTTCATTGCTTCAAATAAAACTTTTCTTTCGATTACCCAATATATGTATTATTCATGGCTAAGGGCTGTGGAAGTGGCTAAGAGGTATGGTGTACGCCTTTAATTCTAAAGGTACCGGGTTTGGTTCCCAGTACATGGAATATATTTGACGGAAGTTTTTTTTCAAAATCAGTGGGTTCTAATAGTGTTATACTCCCCCCCCCCCCTTACTCTGATCTCCTGTGTAGTGCCACAGCATGCCGTACTCTGCAAGGAGTACAGAGGCTCAGTCTTCTCGGATAAGGGTCAAAAATAGGAGGTTCCGTATGCAAGTTGCCCACATTAAAAATCCCTCGGAAGTTGGAAATCGTAAAGAGTAGGCCATATGGTCGCTGCCTTGGCAAAATTTAAAAATTAGGAAACCTACCCACCACAAATATATTTATAGAATGTGTGATTCCTGTATACACACACTGGGATCCTCACCGGGGCTACAGAGATCGTGCACTGTGCTGAAATCCTCCTTGTAGGATCTTTTTCATCTTCTTCGTACACTCTCAGACGTCTGCTTGAATGTTTTCAAAGAAAGCAGTAGTCAGTTTGAGGCTGTTTGCATCTCTGTAGAGCTTTTCCACGATTGTGTGATCTAAATGGGGTGGGGGGGGGGGGGGGATTTGAGCACTGATGGAGTTGTGCAATCAAGATGATCATTAATACCAAACCAAATTAAACCAAACTTTGTTATTTCTTTTTAAACAAAGCACACTAAACGCTCATCGTTAATTTAACATGAAATAAACAAAATTACCCTCTATAAGATTCTAAAAAACATAAGTATACCACGTTTTTGTAAAATACTGCAGTGAATACCTGCAGAAATTACATTGTGATCCAACTTAGTTGAGGGGATGTGAGTAGGTGGGCTATTACCAGACGTCAAACCACTCTCACAGATCTCTAGAGCCGGCTTTAGTTACATTATATCTTGCCACGATGAGATCAAGTGATACGTATTCGGAAATGGCCAGTGCAGACTCAAATACCACCTGTTAACCCAAATAAAACTTGGGCAGACAGACATGTTGTCCGTTTGGGACCAAAAAAAAAAAAACAGCTAACGGCTGAACATGTCCTCCATGAATATGAGCTTAACGAGACCAGCGAAGTGACAGCATGGTATTCGTTGACCCTTACATAGAAAAAAATTGTGCAGCGATGAGAGATGCGAATGTTATGAGAGAAATAGATGTGGTTATATGAGACTGATGACAGAAACTTATGACAGACCGTCAACTTTATGACAGAAGTAGATGTGATTACATAACAACAAACAGGATTGTTTAATTTTTTTTCTCCAAGAAATAATTACAGCCTACAAGTTTTCATCTTATGCGCACGGTTTCTTCACAAGTTTTTTCAACTTTCCTATTTTTCATCTTTTATGGTGTACCAGTATAATTAATATTCCTACACATTAAAAAAAAAAAAATTTTTAACATTAGATCCAGCTCACAGACACAGAAAAAATAATAGTGCTTATCTGATTTTTTTAGAAAGAAAAGAGATCATTATGATGATAATAGTAATGAGTATTTCTCGTGCACGAAAAAATATGAGAAAAGTGTCTCACGCCATATTCTCGGTAATATCTGTTAGTTTATGAGAACAGTCTACACAACACTGCGAGTTGGCAGGACTATGATGAGAAAATTCATTGTGACCCTTATATTATCGGCACATTTAAAGTTCTTGTATCCACCCGTGAGTCATTTTTGTAACATATTGTCCTACCAAGGTTGTAATCTTTTTCGGCGCATTTCTGGGCGGAGAACTATTTGCGCTAATGTTGAAACAACACGCTAGCTGTTTCCATCCTTAATAATGGCGGATGTTTGAATCTGACATAAGTTCTTGAATTTTTCCCATTTGCATTTCCTGTGAGCATGAATAAGTATCTTTTGTTTATCTTTAGCTATAGATGATAATGGAATTTGTTACATTAGCATTAACTTGGCCAATGTAGTCGCTCAAGCCAATACTCCTTTATATAATTATTTGGAGTAATATTACATTTTATTTATAATTTTCTCATTTGTGCTTTTTTTATAAGTAGCAAGGCAAGATTTTAAAAGATATCCGTACATTTACAAAACATGTTATAAAACAGCTGTTAAATAATTCATCAAATTTCAGTCCCTTGCCTTTTTCACTTCTCTTCAAGCCAATTTTGACGCGTTTCTCCATAGCTTCATAATCAATACATCCAGATAAATGATCACAGGAGATTTAGTGCCATCATCAAGACATGCAGCCGAAAAAGCACATCTTAATTATTTCCCGCCATATTTTGGCGGTTAACTCACTCCTATATGTTGATAATAGTAGGGAAAAAATCAATATCACATTACGTAATAATTACAGTATTAGAAAAATATCACAGTCTACGTCAAACAGTCACGTCTTCTTTTGAAAATTGATGAGAAATATGATTATATTGTAAACGGAGACCACAAGAAATAATTAACGACCATAGCTGGCCCATTGATTTACATGATCCCTGAGCTATTTTTGGCTCACCTGATGGCGCTGATATCCCCCGCGAAAAAGATTTCAGGTAATTTGAAGCAATGTAAATATTTCTATAATGAACGGGCCCGTGATAATTTATTTCATTTCCAGAATGGACCGTTAAGTTAGCAGTCCGGATGGCAGCATGCGTGTAAAACAAAAGCGTGCCAAAGGTATTCAAGATCTATAAGGTTGTCCCATAGCAGTTACTGACGTAGGACAGTAAATTGTTCGAGATTTTGTCATACTAGGTCCCTTCATCGCTACCAATGGCTGTTTCAGGCATAGAAAACGTAGGCTTTTTTGTTAAGACCTCACGCTTTTAGGGGTCTCGTGTATGTGCTTGTCCAGACAACAGGTATTTATCTGAAAAGGGCCGGGCAAGTAAACGCTCGTCTTAAGCCTTGAACTACATGTAACCGCCACTGGTCGTTGTCTTTGTCTATTCTAACTCTTGAACAGAGTTATATAACTATCAACAGAATTATAGATTGGAACTTGATCACCCAACGTTTCGAATAACTTATGTCGAGTCTACTGAAGATGGTCTTTAATGAGACACAGAAGTAGTAGACCTGCTATTCCCTCAAGCATATCGTACAAGGCCTCCATTATGTTGTTGTTGTTGCTGTTTGCGTTTGCTCGACCACATCTCACTCTCACATGTTGGCCTTTGTTGAGCGGTATGTACGTTGTATTGTAGTTTACAGCTGAGCTGCGGTATCTGCGCCTTTCGGCCCGTCACATTATCTCAGCACGCAACTTTTCCTGGTTTGCTTTCTTTGCCACTCCACGCGTATATATATATATATATATATATATATATATATATATATATATATATATATATATATATATATATATATATTATATATATATATATATATATATATATATATATATATATATATATATATATATATATATATTTATATATATGATGCATTACTTCACTTCATATATATTGTTGAAGGCGATCTTCTCTGTTGTTCTGGAACATTCAATTTGACAACAATGTTCCATATAATGTCAATAAAGTGGTTATAAATTCTGGCCATGTTAGTTGAGTTCTTATATAGTTTCATTCAATATTTTCATCGTGTCAATTGGTGTTGCTTTACGCGAATGCGGGGTGGGGTAGAAAACGTGTGAGCAAACATTTGAAAGTTGCAATTATATTGAACTTGTAATTCCATTGACTTGATAAGTCGGTTCATTGAGTCCACAAATATTTAATACAGTTTACACGTCAAGACGATTCATGCATGTTGATCACAAAAGTACATATTATAACTTGAAAATATATGGCATATATATGTAGATATCCTATCAGTCCTTGTCCAATAATCAAATTACTGTATGCAGATTGTCATAGCTGTATGCACGCGCGGTTGGGGTTTTCCAACGGACGACAGTGAGTCTATGAGTCTGGCAAAATCAAATACTATGGACTGTAATTCATCCTTCCTTAATTTTCACTTTCGTACTGACCTTTAATCATTTCAAATCTTCGTAATAGCAATGGACTGACCCATGTCCGTACTTGCATAAAATATATCTGTATGGCAATACCATGCCCAACATTGGAAGGAAAGTCAGACGCGTCTTAACAGCTTGACGGTCAATGTAAAAAGGGTAGCGTTTCTTAGTTACCGACTGTGTCCTAAACAACGCTATACACGTCATAATCGATCGTGTATGAAGCGTTCAGTAATTGAAACATCTATCGCAATATATTAAATGTCTTAACCTTTACAATTGCACGTCTGGTAACCTTTAGCAGACGGCGTTAATATCATATACCGTAACAATTCCCTGTACACCGGGGAAAAAAAAAAATCGATAGATTTTTTTTCAATATCTATCCGACTTAACAATTTTTCAAAAAAATTTAACACAATTGTGACATATGGCCGACGATGTTCTGAGTAGAACCGTGTTGCGGTCGTGTCAACTAACTATTTGTCATAGTCATCTAATCATAAATCACATTATATATCAATATTATACATATCATTATATCAACTAAATAAATGTCCAATGTTAATAGTGAATGATAAAATTAAATTAAAGTAAGGTCTGTCGTATTAGTATGTCATATAGGAATTAATTTGACTAATTAAAATTAAATTAATTAATTAAATTAAGAGTTAAATTATTAAGGTTCTAATGTAACGCGATGTTATGAGAGAAGAAAAGACAAACTAAGTGAGAAGAAATAGAAAGAAATTCGAATATAAGTTTTAACTTAATTGTGTGTGTTAAGTGTTAGTGAATAATAACTATCTAATTTAACTAACTAAATAATGTATAGGTACATTAAAAAAAAAATTATTAATCTAATACTTGTGTGAGATTTATTTTCTCTTTTCATAATTTCTTCTTTTAGTATTTCGTTCTCTTTTTTTTTGTTCTTTCATTTCATTTTTTTCTCACATTTCATTTTATTGATAATAATTCAATTAAGAAGTTAAGTTAACTAATTAATTAGTATAGGATATGATGATCCATCCGTAGTCTTGATTCTGATGAATTTTTTTAGGCAAAAATGTTCAAACGTTTACGTTGGAAAGAAATGTCATTTATCCCAGCATCCAAGAATTAAGTATACACAGGAACATCAGTTCGGTTTGTCGTCAGACATAAATCCATGATTGTTCAAAGAGTATTCATATCTCGTGTATGGACGTTAGACGAAGTTTGAATGTCTATATATACCTTGATTGTCTTTTAATTCAATTCTGTGATGCATATAGTGTTTATACAGTTTAAATTAAAGGCAAGGTTAGTTCCTTTATAGTTGATACTTCGTTCAATCCAATGTAGTGCTGATTAAAATAGGTTAAGAGTGTCAATGTTGATTATTCGTCGTCAATAGGATTACGTGACAATGCATCTGCCACACAATTTTCAGTGCCAGGAATATGTTCAATGGAGAACTCGAATGGCTGTAGGATGATTGAATATCTGGCAAGTTTCTGGCTGTTATGATTAGATCGACGCAAGGCTGCTACAGCACGTTGGTCCGTCTGTATGGTGAAGGGAGCACCGAGCAGGAATTTTTCAAGCTTCGTTATTGCCCAGATCACAGATAAAAGTTCCTTGTCGACTGTTGAATACTTCGTTTCTGCCGGCTTCAGCTTTCTTGAAATGTATAACGTAGGATGTAGAATGCCATCATGGTTCTGGAGCAGGCATGCACCAATGCCGTAGTTACTAGCATCTGTTCGTAAGAAAAATCTTTTGGAAGCATCGGGAAGTCTTAAAATTGGTTCATGTGAGAACAAATTTATAATTTTGTTGAAAGTTTCATTGCATGTACCTGTCCATGTCACCTTCACCGGCATATCTTTTTTTAACAATGAAGACAATACAGCCGTGATGGATGACAAGTTTGGTATGAATCTACTGTAATATTGAACAAGTCCTAACAAACTCCTGACCTGTTTCTTCGTCTGAGGAACTGCTATGTTTAGAATTTTGGAGACTGTACTAGGTAACGTTCGGATATATCCCGATCCAATGATATGTCCCAAAAAGGTTATCTCATTACACGCGATTTGCACCTTTGTAGGTTTAGCAGTTAGATGATAATTCCTTAGAGTGTCAAAAAACATATCTAAGTCCCGAAACATGTTCCTCAAACGACGAACTAAACAAGCATATGTCGTCAATATATGTAATAACGTCTGGTCTACCTGATAAAATTTGTCGCATCAGGCGAATGAAGGTAGCTGGCGCATTAACAAGCCCAAAAGGCATCACATTCCACTGGTATAGACCTTGTGGAGTGGAAAATGCGGTGTAGTACTTAGCCTTTTCGGTCAGTGGTATCTGCCAATAACCTTTAGTTAAGTCTATCTTACTAAATATAGTTGCGTTTGGATAGACGTGGTAGTAAGTCGTCAATAAGTGGATGTGGTTCGCTGTCAACTATAGTCTTAGCATTTAATTTTCTATAATCAACACATAGTCTGATGTTATTGTCCTTCTTCCGGACAATCACTAATGGAGAAGAGAATGGCGAATTACTAGTCTCAATGATTCCCAGAGACAACATCTGTTCAAGTTCCTTAGTAGTTTTAGCAAGGAAATGTAAAGGAACAGAATAGGGATGTACACGAATAGGTGTATCGTCATTGAGAGTAATGTCATGACTGATAGCCGATGTGCGACCCGGAACGTCGGTCAACACATCTGGATAAGATTGTAATAGATTAGCAATCTGTAGACGCTGTTGCGGTGTAACCGTTGAAGAGATGGTTACATCCCGCCAAGATTCAGTAGGTTGAACTACTGGTACAGGTAACGGTAACTGTACCTCAGGAAAAGAAGATTCTTCTTCCTGGATGACAGATAAGTTAGTATAATGACAAGTGGATACTGTGTTGTCATCTAGTTCATGAAAAAATTGACTGTAAGTGTTCAGGACGTGTATGAAATTGCTTGAGCATGTTAATATGAAATATCTTTTTGTGTCCCTTGATATCTAAGACGTAATCAACGTCGGAAATTTTATCAATGACTTTGTAAGGACCATTCCAAGATATCAATAATTTATTGTTATTGTGAGGAAGTAACACATAAGCTTCGTCGCCTGGGAATAATTGGCGTAATCGTCGAGACCTATTTTGTAGAGATCGAGCCTTAGCTTTTGCAGCCTCAGAAGAAGCTGTTGCCAACTGGCAAGACTCAATAATGTTCTTCCGAAGATTAATTACGTACTCGTAAGATGACTGAGTGTCCTGAGTCATCTCCTCGTCAATTAATAAGTTTTTTATTAGTCCCATAGGACCTCTTGGGGGAGCACCAAAAACTAATTCAAAGGGAGAGAGAAGCCAGTTTGTTCATGCGGTACCTCCCGATAAGCAAATAGAACAGCTGGGAGTGCTCTGTCCCAGTCATGAGGGTGCTTAGCAGTAACCTTATGTAGTAGTTGTTTAAGTGTACGGTTAAGTCTTTCAACCGCACCATTACTCATCGGATGATAAATACTACTTAAATTCCTGTCAATGTCCCAAGTTTTCATGACTTCCTTCATGGTGTCAGATATAAACTGTGACCCATGGTCTGATAAAAGTTTTCTAGGAAACCCTATTCTAGAAAAGATGAGATGTAGTGCATCAGCTACATCTGTGGTAGTGGTGGTCTTTAATGGGATAGCTTCTGGCCATCGTGTGCACAAATCAATGCACGTAAGGACGAATCTATGTCCTCTGGCCGATGGTAGCAATGGACCAATAATGTCTATTGCCATTTTGTCAAAAGGTCTCACTGAGATATCGCAAGCCTGAATAGGCGCCGTGTGAAAAGCTCCACGTGCTTTCACTTCTTGGCATGTAGTACAGGAACGTACATACTGCGAAATATCTCTTGACACCCCTGGCCAAAAGAATGAAGACAGTACTCGAGATCGTGTTCGAGTATATCCCATATGTCCAGCACAATGTGAGTCATGTGCATGTTGAAGAATGTACCGTCTAAAAGTATATGGGACCATATCTTGTTGTTTCATTTGTGATTTGTCATTAAAACATCTAATCAATATGTCATTTTTAATAACAAAACAATGTTTGTTATTATTACCTGAGGATAGATTGTCAACTTTATCAACCAATTTAAAAATTTTTTTTAAAGATTTATCCTCTTTTTGTTTGGTTGCAAATGTTTCCCTGTCAATAGGTGAATTGACTACACATTCCTCTTGGTTGTCTGCATCCATTTTATTATCATCAACTTTCTCCATGAGTTGAGTCTGCGCTCTAGTCGTCACGGCGTTTCCAGTGCATAGGTTATGTTTCTCCCATTCTATAATCTCATCTGGAGTACAATCTTTACTGCCGTGTATACGACCAACCATCAAATCAGCTATAGGCTTTTTTAGCATACATACTTTTACGTTCCCTGTGAAGAAAGGAGTGTTAACATGAATAATAGCTGTGGGGTAAAACTCTATTGTTCCACCAAAAGTCATGCAACGGACATATTCCCCTGTTGCACAGCTGGGATGTACCAGCGACTGTCGTACACCAATCGTTGTGGATCCCGAATCCCTCAACACTGAGACGACGGATCCATTAACTAATCCTCTGTTAAAAATTAATAGGCCTGTTCCATCGTTGACTGCAAGACCTACCTGTGGTATAATATGTCCGCAGTTAAGCACTGTTTCTTTCGCCTTCTGAAAAATAAGATTGCATTGCTGGCAACTATTTGCCACATTATAATTAATAGCAAAACATGCAGCAGAAGACTGTGTTGTATTATTGTCAAGTGGGACCTGAGCTATAGGGGTAGTATTATTTGTAACTGCCGCCCCTGTATTATGGTTGTAATGAGATGATCCCCGAGAATGAGATCGATTCCGAGTATAATTGTTAGAATTATCTCGTCGCCCTCTATAGTAACTATTATCTCGATGTCTCGAGCCATGATTATTACCATTCCAGTTATTATTATTATTGGGAGTATGTGATCGATTATAATGAGTGTTATGTTGACTATTGTGGTAGTTTGTTTGAGGTGAATAATTTCTATCTCGTGATCTACCTCTGTTGAACTCATTTTTATTGTTGAAATCATTATTATGTCCCTTCTGAAAGTTAACGTTATGATTTCTTTGGAACCTGCTTCTGTCTACACTGTGATGTCTTTGTTTGTTATTGTGATTGTAGGCCATATTAGACGCCACAGGTAGAGGTTCTCTTAATGAGGAGTTAGAAATGGTTGCATTCGGATGTGCCGAACAGTAGTTTAAAGAAATTTTTTCTAACTCATCCATAGTACCTGGTTTACGCTCCTGCAAATATGCAAAAAATGGCTGGCTAACTGAAGATAATACCTTATCCCGCAGTAGTAAATCAACTAATTTGTCGTATGATTTGTTGACTTCTGCCCGTTCAACCCATCTATTAAATGTATTGCGTATGTTCGCAATGAATCCTGCAAAATCCTTGGAGGTTCAGGTAAAATTCCCTTAAATTTTAACCTACAGTGTTCCTCGTCCAGGTGAAACCTTCGTAAAAGCAAGGACTTAATAGCACCGTAGTTATTAGCTATTGATGGGTCAGCATTTTGAGAAGCTGTCAGTGGTTCTCCAACCAAGAATTCATTTAACTTGAGTACCCATGACTCTTCAGGCAAATGGTTAGATTTGCAAGTCTGTTCAAAACGTGCCAGGAACGATGAAAGGTCGTCGACGAGACGTTTCAAGTTGAAAAATGGGTAATTTTAAAGTTGTAGAATTGTTTAGGTTGGCTGGATGATGACATTTTGTGCGTTATTATTCTGGTTTGCATCAGCACTTTGTGCTTGTAATCTTGCTGTCTCCAATTTAATACGCGCCAATTCCATTTCTTGTTGTAAAATAATTTCCTCTCGTTTCAATTTATTCTGTTCTTCCTGTTTGGCGATTGTTCTTTTTGCTCTTCTCTTTCACGTTGGAGCAATCTCTCTCAGTCTATTTTCCTTGTCAATTTGCTTCATCTCAAGTTCTGCTTCCTCTTTCTTTAATGCTGCCTTTTGTTCCTCTTCCTCTTTCTTTAATGCAGCCCTTTTCTCTTCTTCTTTTCTTTCATATTTTTCAGTTCTGATTCAGCAAACTGACGAAGTTCTTGAGATTTATAACCATATTCATGACCCAATCTTATAACGAAATGGTCTATAGTAAGCATTTTGACTTTTATCTGTAAGTAATTATTGATAATTACTGATTAAAATAGTCAATAGTAGCTTCAGAGTAATTATTATACTTACTCAACTTAGAAATATTCAATATAAGTAATCACAATAGTACTGAACTTAATGTCTAAGTTCAACTAATAGACAATATTTTGTAACAATATTGTATCTAAGTACTAACTATATCATAAATAGTTATGATATCTGTTAACTATAATGTAATTATATCACACAATTAATCTCAATATCCAATAATGTTGGGTATAATTCCTAGTAATTATATTGTTCAATGTACTAAGTCACTCTCTTAGTACCAGAAAAGTATATTAAATAATATACAATGGGTCTATTACCTCAAAGGTAGCTATAAGATTATTTTATTTTGTCAATATATATATTATATTATTATGCCCTAGGCATCTATTATAAATTGTAGTGCTACTTTCTTGGACTATCACTGCATAATTATGCAATGTCCCATATTAACCTTAAATTTCAGAAAAAATTAATTAATTTAAATTACAAGTTTATTATTGCCTATACTTATCATATTATTAATGTAATATTAATATATATTATGAGGTGTTTGACAAGCAATGTTGATGCAACTAAAGGGTACAAACAATGTCAAGACGCAAACAAGACATTTTCACAATTAAAAATGAATTTATGAACTAAATAAAACAAGCGGAGTGTCACAAGCCAAATGAAGGGTCAAGGTCTGACCCGAGGTCAACTTAATATTCAAAGTACACAAAAAAAATGACTGCAAAAAATGATGACATCACAGGACTCATAACGGACAAAAATTTAACAATCATCAAATAAATGATAGTCAGAGGAGAAAGGACGAAATAGTAACGAACATAGGACAGAACTGAATAAAATTATTAACTGAATACGAATAAAATAACCAATTATCTACGGACAGTACAGCTAAACGCAAATCGCCAAACGAAAGAAGCAGATTTGGACAACAAGTCCAATGTCAAACTCAATGGGGTTTTCCAAAGGTGCAATCGTTTAACTGCCCTAAGAAACGACCGAAATTAATTCAGGCATCGTGTGAGAGCCGCAGAATTTAATTTCAGTTCATCCCTCCCTACCTCCCACGAATTAACAACAAAATACATACGATGGAAAACAAATTTAAACATATATACATGAAAATACATAGACATGCCTGATCAAAAGCAAAATGGACTCAGCAACTTGTTATTTATCGACCGACAAAGGTCACACCTAAATGACTTATCTTTTGTGCTCAGTTCGGACTCCTGTCGATGACGGTATGCACCAACGGTGTAGAAGTGTGTCTGACTGTTTGCTCTTGATGCATATACAGGGTTTATTCGTTGACTTTGTTATTTTTTTCTCCGTAGAAACTAGGCGTGCTGCTGTCAACTTATGGCATTACACGAACTTTGGTGACGTCCACGTTGTTAGGGATTATACTGAGTACTGCGTCATAGGTTCATAATTCAGCACATCATGTGATCGTCCTTCAAATGTAAACAATTGTTAATTTCCGAATTTTTTTTTTTTCGATCCCCACACTGGCCACCATCTGTTGAAGGCGATCTTCTCTGTTGTTCTGGAACATTCAATTTGACAACAGTGTTCCATATAATGTCAATAAAGTGGTTATAAATTCTGGCCATGTTAGTTGAGTTCTTATATGGTTTCATTCAATATTTTCCTCGTGTCAATTGGTGTTGCCTTACGCGGATGCGGGGTGGGGTAGAAAACGAGTGAGCAAACATTTGAAAAGTTGCCAATTATATTGAACTTGTAATTCCATTGACTTGATAAGTCGGTTCATTGAGTCCACAAATATTTTAATAACTACAGTTTACAAGTCGACGATTCATGCATGTTGATCACAAAAGTACATATTATTAACTTGAAAGTTATATGGCATATATATGTTAGATATCCTATCAGTCCTTGTCCAATAATCAAATTACTGTATGCAGATTGTCATAGCTGTATGCACGCGCGGTTGGGGTTTTCCAACGGCCGACAGTGAGTCTATGAGTCTGGCAAAATCAAATACTATGGACTGTAATTCATCCTTCCTTAATTTTCATTTCACTTTCGTACTGACCTTTAATCATTTCAAATCTTCGTAATAGCAATGGACTGACCCATGTCCGTACTTGCATAAAATATATCTGTATGGCAATACCATGCCCAACATTGGAAGGAAAGTCAGACGCGTCTTAACATCATATATATATATATATATATATATATATATATATATATATATATATATATATATATATATATATATATATTGTGTGTGGTGCATTACTTCACTTCATATATATATATATATATATATATATATATATATATATATATATATATATATATATATATATATATATATATATATATATATATATATATATATATATATATATGAAGTGAAGTAATGCACCACATCGTTTTTCTCAGGTAATAATGAAGATAAAAGCATGACATTTTGCACACTTCAAATATGGCATGTGCCAATTGTGTGCACCAAATTGCACCGCAACCGGCCAAATTATACGGCGGCCCTAAACCGTTGGAATGGAGCGTGTTAGCATCTTGCGTTATAAGCAGCGAATTGTGATAGAATTTCTCGTTGCAGAGAAGGAAACTGTTGTGAACATTCACAAGCGTCTATGTGATGTGTATGGAAGTTTTGCAGTCGACAGGAGTACAGTCAGTCGCTGGGTTCAGAGAATCAAAGAATAAGGAAGTGGAGATACGGAGCTCCTTGATCGGCCGCGCTGTGGACGTCCTGCCACAGCCACCAACGCAGAAATGTTGAAATGCGCTGAGGACATTATTCTTACTGATAGGCGAATCACTACTCAACAATTGGCCTTACAGCAGTCAGTCAGCATTGGTACTGCAAATACAGTAATAAAAACTCTCGGATTTTCTAAGGTTTGCGCAAGATGGGTTCCTCGAAGTCTCACAAATGACCACCGATTGCAAAGGAAAGCAATTTCTTCTGAATTGTTGGTGCGTTTCAATGCTGATGGAGAGAACTTTTTGGCTAAGATCGTTGCAGGTGATGAAACCTGGGCACATCATTTTGAACCTGAGACAAAAAGACAGTCAATAGAGTGGTGTTGCTGTCATTTTTGATGGAGTCATCTGTCAAGTTATTTGCTTATGTTTTTATCGTAAGAATAATTGTGTCTTTACCTGCGATGTCAGGTTGATTAGGGGTTGTCTTCCCTTGTTTATTCATTCATTGTGTTTGACCTTTAGGGTCAAAGGTAAACAGTTCGGGCGTAGGCCCATGGGCAGGTTTTTTTAAGCGGGAGTTGAGTTAGACTTCCGGCAAGCCGGGAAGTGTCCTGGTTTCTGAAGGGACGAGAGTCCATTGTGTTTTTCGGGAAGAATCTTCGAAGTGACTGCACTGGCAGTTTTCCCTAGTGAATCTCTGTGCGTTGGAATGACAGCAGAGTTCCTTGTTAAGTTCTGTGGACTCGGTTACAGGTAATACCGACTTTTTCCATTACTATGCTTTCGGTAGCAGAACATGTTAGAAGATTGCCTAGTCTGTGAACTGCAGCTCACCGGTCCTCCATTACAGAACATATATGTTGTGCTCAAGGTAGCCATCCAAGACTATTAGTCTTCATACCATCCAGAAATCCAGTGACGAAGATATATTGTGGGAGCCGCAGATTGGCGGCATGTTTATGTCTACAATAAGCATTACTGCAGGGTTGATGGTAACCTGCTTATCAGAAGTACACAGCCGACGTCAGAACGAGGCCTGTGTTTTCGGCTATTATACTACAGCCTGATAATGTGCAATTGGCGGGGAATGCCAAGTTGCACCTATGTGTCAAAGTGATTAAGGTATCTGACGCGTTTAGTCAGTAATCCCAGGGCGACGCCACGAACTGTCCTTATTGAAGAACATTGTGTTGACCATGCACGAATATTCAAAGGTTTACCAGCTTGCTGAATGCCTAATGTATACCTATCGATTTCCGGTCAGCATGACCTTGTTTACACTGACTGTTCCTGTTGATACCATGTGTGTTCTCGTCAATAAATGTTTTGAAACGTGCCTGCAGTGTCCGAGCATCCTTGACTACTGCATGTGAGTGTATGGGTTGCAGGGTCTACATACATACGAGCCTAAACACATTCGCGCCTTCATTCGCACCCACACTCAGTTCATCATACGCTCGCACTACACACCTAACAACATGTATACTGTCTTGGGCCAGTGATCACCTCAACAAGAGAAAAAGTACAGATACATTTTTGGTGGACCAGTTACGTGGGCTGTTCTGATACATTTCAGCTGGACAGAGCGAGAAATTAACATTTCCGTGGACTTATGCTACATTTATTATGCCTCCAGTGTTGTCCAGAAATTTACATTTCTACATGTGCTACATGTCATGAGGAACAAAGTGGACAGCTGAGAATAACACACATACTCTATGCTTTCAAGTTTTGTCTACACAGGACAGAAATAGGTCATCAACTGTTGACCCAGATAAACAGTGCTAGCATTTATGTTATAATGCTGCATAAACCACAACAGGACAAGTACTGAAGTTAACATCTAGGCATTTGCTACGTGGACCACAACTGCAAGTCGAGTCCCTTTTTGTAAACGGTACCGCTGGTCGTTTACATGTTTCAGTCAACAACAGACTTTTCTACGCCCGAGCATTCAAGCTATATTGTTCGAGGTCAAGTGTTTGTAAACAGTACGTGGAAATTGTAAACATTCTATGTGCAAGTCCTAAGTCGAGAAGGTCATAGTAACTTTTGTTCGTGAATACCACTTTATGCTACAGTGGATTTGACATTCAGTGCGCGCTTGACATTTTGTTTCTGTGTTCGCAAGGAGCAAGAAATTTACTTTAGTTTCAGCTGTGACTGAACTTGTTTTGCAACACATTGAATTGATTGCTATTTATGTTAATTGTATTATTTTTGTGTATTTTTCTTGTGTTCTTTTGCGGGTTTTCGGTTGGTGGGTCTTACAGTAAATATGCCACTTAATCGAGGGTTACTGTAAGCGTTCTGTAGGGATTGCAATTTTCTTAATTGAAATTTGCTAGCGACTTTTGTTGCTATTTTTTTTTTTATAGCTGTGACGACATCAGTTAGTGTTGTTTTCGTTATTTTTCTGTTCTTTGATTTTCGATTAATTTTGTTTGTATCTGTTCTTCTCTCATTCCTTCCGTTTATTTCTTTACACCTTTTCGTTTATAACAGTGTTGCCATTTGTCTTGTTTATTTTTCGTGGTCATCATTACACATTTGTGTAACATTTTCTTTACTTTTTGCTGTATTGTTTATTTGACTTCCGCGAACGTTTTCGGTCATTGTTCTGTATCTTTGTGTTTGTATTTATGATTTTTCTACATTATTGTCATACACAGTCTACATACATACACTTGGTCATGTATTATTATTATTATTGATAAGGTACACTCTTCATTTAGAGATTGTTAATAAAATATTATTATCTAAGATATTTATACAAGTTCTTTGATAAAAGACTTGTTATCCACAAAGATTGAGACAAGGTGAAATACATGTTCAAGTTCTTTATAAAAAAGACTTGTGCCCATAGTGAGTGGGATATAAAGGAATTATTTTCCACAGGTACTCAAGTGATTTTTTGTTACATTGTAAACAAGAGGACCATACAAGGTCTTTGTCTAAGACTAAGAGAGTGAAATAAAGTGAAGTGAGTATACAAGTCTAGCATTTCAGACTTGTCTCCCATTGAAGTGGGATAAGGTAATTAGTTAATTTTTTCAGGTTACTGATCTCATTAGACAGAATGTCTACATTGGATTTCTTCATCCAGCAAGGGTTGACTCTGGGTAAGTCTGGTAAAGAATTGGAAGAATATTCATCTGCTCTATTCGCCACTGCATTAAAGTCAGAAGAAAAGAAACAAAAAGAGGAAATTAAATTGAAAGCAGAAGCTGAACAAAGGAGAGCAGATGCTGAACTAAAGAAGCTAGATGCTGAGAATAGAAGATTAGAACTTGAAGAGAAAAGGTATCAAAGAGAAGCTGCTGCTGAGGAGAGAAAAGCTCAGGCTGATGAAAGAAAATTCCAGATGGAAATGGAAGACAAAAAACTTCAAGCTCAAGCTGCTGCAGAGGAGAGGAAAGCTCAAGCTGCTGCTGAGGAGAGGAAAGCTCAAGCTGCTGCTGAGGAGAAAAAACTCCAACTTCAAGCTGCTGCTGAGGCTGAAATTAGAAAAATGGAACATGAGGAAAGAAAACAGAAAATGGAACTTGATGAAAGACTCGCAACTTTGGAGTTAGAGAAATTGAAATTGACGAGTCCAGGTGCTCATCAAATAACTTCGAGTACGACAAAGGAGTTTGTAAGTAGGATCAAACTACCTCATTTCAATCCTTTAAAGGATGACGTAGCAGATTATCTAGATAGATTCCAATTTTTATGCGATACGCATAACATAAAAAAGGAAAAAATATGTTGAACAACTGATGGAATTTTTTACAGGTGACACAGTGACTACTCTTATGACAATAGACGAACATGACAGGACTAATTATGATGTTGTCAGAGCAGCATTGCTAAAAAAAATACCAACTAAAAGAAGAAGACTATCGTCTTCGTTTTAGGACAATGTTGCCAGAAAATGGAGTAGATTTCTCTGATTTTGTTACAAAAATACGTCGTACATTTACACGATGGGTTGAGTTGTCTCAGACTGAGAAAACATATGAAGGTCTAATGGACTTATTATTGCGAGATAAGGTTTTGTCATCTGTTAATGATTCTTTTCTTGCATTCCTTCATGAGCGTAAGCCTAAAAACTTAAAAGATATGGAGGAATACTGTTGTCAGTATGCCACCGCGCATCCCCATGCTACAGTTAGCAATTCTAAAGTGAAAGAAGGGTTGCCAGCTGCTTCGGCAACACCATATGGCCCTAATTTCAAAAAAAAAATTTCAGGGTGCTCAACAAAACTGGAATAGGGGAAGTAATCAGAATTACACTCAGAAGCGGAGTAATCCAACACATGATGGTTCTTCGTCTATGAATTGGAGACAAGATGGTAGTTCTCGTAATTTTAATGGTAATAATCTTAGACACTTTCGCAAGGGTTATCGTAATAATAACCATTCGAGCTTTCGAGATAACCATTCTCGACGTCAAGATTATGACGATGGTGAATTTAGAAACCGGGATTCAAACCGGAATGATGATTACAATAGGCAATATGATAACAATTACAGGGGAAATGATAGTCGAAATAATTACAGGGGAAATGATAATCGAGGCAGACCTAGGTTTAACAAAAAAAGACCTTTCCAACAGGCAAACTCTGCACAACAAGAGTTTGATGGAGCCTGTAATACAGTAAATGATAGTGGTAACTCTAGGGCTATCACTGGTTGTGCTTTCGATTTTGGGAGAGCAACTGAATGCCCCCAATGCTTAACATTGTTCGACTCATCGACTGTATCTACTCTAAGTTGTGGTCACCCTCTTCCTGCTCTACCTGCTACAGTTGCGCATGATGGGAGAGGATCTCTCATCTTACATAAAGGTCTAATAAATGATAGGCTAGTCTCAGTACTCTTCGATTCGGGATGTACTACCGTCGGGGTTAGGGAATCTCTGATAGATCCTTGCTGTGCCACTGGAAAAACAATCAAATGTGTTACATTTGGTGGTACTATGGAAAGTTATCCTACTGCTATTATTAGGATTGACACTCCCTTCTTCACAGGAGATGTCCATGCATGTCTTCTTCCTAATCCTATTGCGGATCTTATAATCGGTCGTATTCATGGGGTTAAGGAATGCACCCCGCAACAAATTTCTAGTTGGGAGGAAAAAAACATTCAAACGGTCAATGCAGTGGTGACAAGAGCTCAAGCTCTTAATCCCCCAACTTCATCGGATAATAGTAATGAAGTTGATAGCCAAGACGAGCACTTGGTGATTTCCCATGACTCGTTTGTTAAACGTCAAGAAGAGGATCCTTCTTTGAAGAAATTTTTCCTTCTTGCAAAGAAAGGGGATCCCAATCAAAATACTAATCACAAATCGTATATTACTATGAAGAATGGTATATTGGTACGGATGGTACAACACTCGGACAAGTCTATGCACTCGCAAATTCTTGTGCCTAAGTGTGTGAGAGCCTTAATTCTTCAGCATGCACACGATTCTCAGTGTGCTGGACATATGGGTTTTTCCAGAACTAAAACTAGAGTCCTTGCGTCTTTCTTTTGGCCATTTGTTAATAAAGACATACGAATTTATTGCCGATCTTGCAAAATTTGTCAAGAGGTCAAGTCTAGAGGTCCGAGACATGCTGCTCCTATTCAGGCTGCAGATATTCCGATTCGGCCGTTTCAGAAAATGGCTATAGACATCATTGGTCCGTTCAAAATTAAGTCAGCCAGAGGACACCAATTTATCCTCACTTGCGTGGACATGTGCACGCGTTGGCCAGAGGCTATTCCTCTGAAGAGCATATCAACTGTCGATATCGCTGATGCTCTTTGGCTCATATTTTCTCGTCTGGGATTCCCCGGAGAAATACTGTCGGACCACGGCACTCAGTTAATTTCGGACGTTATGTCTCAGGTAATGGCTACGCTAGACATTAAAAGGTCTCTCAGTAGTATTTATCATCCAATGTCCAATGGATTGGTAGAACGTCTTAACAGGACACTAAAGAACTTACTTGGCAAGATAACGGAGGATCATCCTGAAGATTGGGACAGGGTTTTTACCTGCAGTCCTCTTTGCCTATAGAGAAGTTCCCAACGAGCATACAGGGTTTTCTCCTTTCGAACTTGTCTTTGGTGCGCAACCGCGCGGTCCGATGTCCTTGTTACACGATTTGATAACTTCTGATAATATTGACGATGATACACAATCGTCATATGAATATGTCATTGCTCTTAGAGAAAAGATTATCGAATCGTGCAGGTTAGCAACTTCATCTTCCGAATTTGCGAAAGAAAAAGCTAGGCGATTTGCTAACAAGAAAAGACGCCTACGTCAACTTTGTCCTGGAGACAAAGCATATGTCTTACTTCCCTCAAGAGAGAATAGACTTCTCATTTCATGGAAAGGTCCATACACTATAGTCTCCAAAATTTCCGATGTCGACTACATCGTCGATGTGGATGGAAAGCATAAAACCTTCCATATAAATATGCTAACAGAGTTTATTGAACGTCCAGACTATTTGCAGCCTATTTTCCAGGCGACGGACGACTCTCCAGTCCAACATGGTCACATCTCATCCCTGTCCGTTATACAGGATGAGGAAACTATTTTTTCTGACGTTAACTTACCTCTTCCTGCGATTCCACTGAATTCAACGGAATCGTGGAGGGACGTTACAATCTCTTCGAACTTGTCTTTTGAGGAGCAACGTCAAGTATCCTCTACGCTACAATCATATCAGGATGTCCTTACCGACATTCCTGGACACACAGATGTCATAGAACATGACATCATACTTACTGATCGTAATCCGATCAGAGTAAGACCATACCCAATACCTATTCATTTTCAAGCACAAGTCGAGAAAGAATTGGATGAAATGATTCAACTGCAAATAATTGAACCATCCACTTCAGCTTATTCTTCGTCGATAGTTATTGTTCGAAAGAAAGACAATAACATACGTCTTTGCGTTGACTATCGCAAATTAAATCAAGTTACGAAGTTCGATGCTGAACCTATGCCATTATTCGATGATCTACTTATTAGACTTTCTAAAGCTAAATTCTTTACTAAACTAGACTTGTCGAAAGGTTATTGGCAAGTCCCACTGACGGAACACGCCAAACCTCTCACTGCTTTTTCGACACCTAGGGGTCTGTTTCAATGGAATTTTATGCCTTTCGGGCTTATGAACGCCCCAGCGACTTTCGTGCGCATGATGCGACGAATTCTATCAGATCGTGCAGATGTCATCGCATATTTAGACGACATCTGTCTTTTCAGCGATACTTGGGAAGAACACTATTTGGGTCTAAAGGAATTGCTATCTACTCTACGTGAGCATAGTTTGACTGCAAAACCCTCTAAAGCTTTTGTTGGGTTTAGTGAAATTTCCTTCCTAGGTCATCGAGTTGGTCATGGTCTGTTGAAGACGGAGGACCAAAACATTTCGAAGATATTAAATATCTCGGTTCCGAAGACAAAAAAACAAGTGCGTAGTCTCTTGGGATTGATACAATTCTATGGAAGATTCATTGAGAATCTGTCCTCCATTATGGCACCACTTTCATCGTTATTGAAAAAAAGGTTCTCCTAATATGGTGCGTTGGTCCCAGGAATGCCAATCTTCATTGGATCAGGTTAAGAATTTGTTCTCATCTCATCCTATCTTAAGACTACCAACGATTGATAAGACTTTTGTTTTTCGTAGTGATGCCTCTTCCACTGGGATTGGAGCGGCGCTAATGCAGGAATATTCAGGAACTCTGCATCCTGTAATGTATATTTCTAGGAAGCTAAATGCGGCAGAAAGGAATTACTCGGTTTTAGACCGTGAATTGTTGGCTATGGTTTGGTCCATTCTTAAGCTACAAAGGTTCCTTCTGGGCGCGCATTTCTTTATGGAAACCGACCAAAAAGCTCTTACGGCTATGCAAAGTAAGGATTTGAAGAGCTCGAGATCTACTCGTTATGCTATTGCTCTTCAGCCTTTCCATTTCACGGTGCGAGCTATCCGTGGTTCGGATAATGTGATGGCGGACATATTGTCCAGATGCCCACATGATTCCAGTTAAATCTTGTGTCCTAGTTTTTCCTGATACACTTTCAGACTTTTGTCTGTCCTTAATATCCTAATATGTTGTAATACAAATGTAGTTGGATGATGTTTAGATAATTTAACAAATTTCATTTTGTCCATCCATCAGTGATATGTTGCTAATATAGCATTGTAATTCATGACATTTGTATATTGCTATAATTATAGTATTTAGTAATGATTGATATATGATTGGTATTGCCAGCAACTTAGGTTTCTTTAATGGTACCCCTTAGTTTGTTTGGCTTAAAGGAGATATTTTCTCCTATGTTGGGAGATGATTTGTATCCTCTTCAGACGTTTTCTTTATGCGTCTATTGTACCTGATATTAGGTTCATTTTTTCATGAGCACATAAGTGATACTTGTGCAATCTTGCTCATGGACATATTAAAAAAAAAAAATTCATTTTTTTTACAGGGGGGTGGTAGTAATATGTTGCTGTCATTTTTGACGGAGTCATCTGTCAAGTTATTTGCTTATGTTTTTATCATAAGAATAATTGTGTCTTTACCTGCGATGTCAGGTTGATTAGGGGTTGTCTTCCCTTGTTTATTCATTCATTGTGTTTGACCTTTAGGGTCAAAGGTAGACAGTTCGGGCGTAGGCCCATGGGCAGGTTTTTTTTAAGCGGGAGTTGAGTTAGACTTCCGGCAAGCCGGGAAGTGTCCTGGTTTCTGAAGGGACGAGAGTCCATTGTGTTTTTCGGGAAGAATCTTCGAAGTGACTGCACTGGCAGTTTTCCCTAGTGAATCTCTGTGCGTTGGAATGACAGCAGAGTTCCTTGTTAAGTTCTGTGGACTCGGTTACAGGTAATACCGACTTTTTCCATTACTATGCTTTCGGTAGCAGAACATGTTAGAAGATTGCCTAGTCTGTGAACTGCAGCTCACCGGTCCTCCATTACAGAACATATATGTTGTGCTCAAGGTAGCCATCCAAGACTATTAGTCTTCATACCATCCAGAAATCCAGTGACGAAGATATATTGTGGGAGCCGCAGATTGGCGGCATGTTTATGTCTACAATAAGCATTACTGCAGGGTTGATGGTAACCTGCTTATCAGAAGTACACAGCTGACGTCAGAACGAGGCCTGTGTTTTCGGCTATTATACTACAGCCTGATAATGTGCAATTGGCGGGGAATGCCAAGTTGCACCTATGTGTCAAAGTGATTAAGGTATCTGACGCGTTTAGTCAGTAATCCCAGGGCGACGCCACGAACTGTCCTTATTGAAGAACATTGTATTGACCATGCACGAATATTCAAAGGTTTACCAGCTTGCTGAATGCCTAATGTATACCTATCGATTTCCGGTCAGCATGACCTTGTTTACACTGACTGTTCCTGTTGATACCATGTGTGTTCTCGTCAATAAATGTTTTGAAACGTGCCTGCAGTGTCCGAGCATCCTTGACTACTGCATGTGAGTGTATGGGTTGCAGGGTCTACATACATACGAGCCTAAACACATTCGCGCCTTCATTCGCACCCACACTCAGTTCATCATACGCTCGCACTACACACCTAACAACATGTATACTGTCTTGGGCCAGTGATCACCTCAACAAGAGAAAAAGTACAGTTACAAGTGGCATCATCCGCAATCACCACGAAGAAAGAAATTCAAGACAATTCCTTCAGCTGGAAAGGTCATGATCACTGTCTTTTGGGACATTGAAGGTGTGATTCTTGTGGACGTTATGCAAAGAGGAGAGACAATCAATTCGCAAGCTTACATTAAGACATTGAAAAAAACTCAATCAACGTTTTCGCAGAGTTCGGCCGCGCAAGAATCCAGCAGACATGCTTCTCCTTCACGTCAATGCGTGACGTCACACAAGTCTGGCAACACGGGAAGAAATCACCAAATTGGGTTAGACTGTACTACCCCATCCACCCTATAGTCCCGATTTGGCACCCTCTGATTTTCATCTATTTGGTCCACTTAAAGATGCACTCCGTGGGACAAGGTTTGAAGATGATGAAGGAGTGATTCATGCAGCGAAGAAATGGCTACATGATCAAGACAAAATCTGGTACGGGCTAGGAATACATGCACTTGTTTCGCGCTGGCATAAAACCGTACAAGTTGATGGGGATTATGTTGAATAATACCGATGTTTACATGACGTATCCATGTATATTGTGTATAAATTTTATGCTTTTTGAATAAACAGCTCCTGAGAAAAACGATGTGGTGCATTACTTTCTGAACGCCCCTCGTATATATATATGCTTTAACTCATTTGCATACATTAGTGCAGTGGGATGACTGCGCCAGTGCACGTCGTTTGAGCTGACATGCAACTCTATCTCATCGCCCGTATTGGGAGGCACCCTTTCCGGGGACACCACACACATCCCTGTAAGGCAGCGTTCGCCGAAAGGAGTTAAAGAGTTTAAAGAGTGTCATTCCATTTACGGGGCCTCGAAAGAAAGAAATTATCATGGCGACCAATATGACGGTGTACATGAGGCTACATTGCTACAGGAACTACCGCTGCACGAGCTTCTGAATGTGTCATGCAGGCATCCTGCAAGGGCGGCCATCACTAGTGGTGACTTCATAGAGAGCAAAACATGATGACTGTTAATGAACTCTGCCTCGAGAGGGAGGATTTATAATCTATTCGGTTCTCATTCTAGATCAATAATGTCAAGGTCAACGCTCAGTCAAGATCTACCATCTGCAAAAAAAAGGAGAAATCTGCTCAAGAATTGTACACAAAAAAAGGCGCGAAAATGAAACGTAATGAGCGCCTGCAGGCAAACTAAGAAGACTAGTGAAAGTAAATTTGGAGGATAGAATAAGACAAGTAAAATCAACAATACACGAGAGGTACCAGAGTGATATACGCCAGCGGTGAAGTGATATACCCCAGCGGTGAAGTGATATACGCCAGCGGTGAAGTGATATACGCCAGCGGTGAAGTGATATACACCGGCGGTGAAGTGATATACGCCAGCGGTGAACTGGTATACGCTAACGGTGAAGTGATGTACACCAGCAGTGAAGTGATGTACGCCAGCGGTGAAGTGATATACGCCAGCGGTGAAGTGATTACGCGAGCGGTGAAGTGGTATACTCCAGCGGTGAAGTGGTATACGCCAGCGGTGAAGTGATATACGCCAGCGGTAAAGTGGTATTCGCCAGTGGTGAAGTGATATACGCCAGCGGTGAAGTGATATACGCCAGCTTTGAAGTGGTATACGCCAACGGTGAAGTGATATACGCCAGCGGTGAAGTGGAAAGCTGATGTGCGCACCAAAATATATGTTTATTCCACCAAAGTCCATGTGCGCAACAAAAGATATTATGTGACATCTACCCCCTTCCCCAGAAAAGAAAACGGAGTTTTCTTCTCTCTGAGAGTAGTAGATTGCACACCAAACAACAAAATATTAGACAAGTTCAACCAAAAAAAAACAATTTTACACTGGTGTACGTAGACGTCGTGCCTACGAACACATATATCTCATGTCCCAAAAATTACAATCTAGACAGAGCATCTGCCACGACATTAAGTCTACCCTCTAATGGGATCATTGTGAACTGGAACTGTTGTAGCAACAAGGCCCAACGAGTCAACCGTGAGCTTGTCGACTTCGAAGATTTCAAAAACAGTAGAGGTCGATGATCTGTCTGAAGTATAAACTGGGACCCTATCAAGTAACGGGACAGTTTTGACACTGCCCATACTATAGCCAAGCATTCTCTTTCGATTGTTGAGTACCTGGTCTCTGCCGGTAACAGTTTCCGACTAACATACATCACAGGATGTAGTGTACCCTCGTGGTCTTGCATAAGACATGCGCCAATTCCCACAGATGACGCGTCAGTCCGCAGTATAAAGGGTTTGCTCAAATCAGGCAAAAGAAGGATTGGTCGTCTGGAAAATAACTCCTTGATTTTTGATAATGCTTTCTCGCATTCTGCCGACCATACAACCCTGTTAGGCATCCCTTTAATAGTAAGAGAGGTTAAAGCATCAGAAATTGTAGAAAATTGAGGGATGAATTTGCGATAAAAATTGACAAGTCCCATCAGGCTTCTGAATGAAGCTAAAACCGATACAAATCTTACTAGGGCGTGCCGTTAAACCATGCTTACGTAAACAACGCAACAGGGAAGACAACCCCGACATATGTTGTTCCCATGTTTCATGGAACAGGCAGATGTCATCGATGTACGTAATCACATCCGTACAATGACCTAGTAACTTTCTCATCATTCTGACGAAAGTTGTGGGCGCATTAACTAGCCCGAAACACATAAAATTAAACTGAAATAAACCCCTTGGGGTTGAAAATGCCGTCAAAGGTTTAGCCGATTCGACAAGAGGAACCTGCCAGTATCCCCGAGATAAATCCAGTTTACTAAAAAACCTGGCATGGGAAAGTTGCGTAAGGAGGTCCTCTTGGTTCGGTATTGGCTCAGCGTCAATTACAGTGACACTATTTAATTTACGGAAGTCGATGCAGACCCGCAAGGATCCATTTTTCTTTCGTACCACGACCATAGGGAAGGAGTAAGTAGACTCCGATGGAGAAATGATCCCCAACCGTAACATGTCATCTAGTTCTTTCTCAATCGCCGACTTGAAATGTAATGGCTGCGGATACGGCTTTACCCTGATCGGTTGGTCGTCCGTCAGGATGATATTGTGGCAGATCAAATCGGTACGTCCCGGAAAATCAGTGAGAACATCCTTAAACTCTCTAATGACCGATCGTGCCTCCGATTTCTGTGTTATCGTTAGGTCGTTACATATCTGCACATTCTCCCAAGACTCAGAAGGAGCAAGGGGAACGAGAGACAGCTGGAGATTAATATCATCTCCCATGTCACCCAATTCATTAATGACCACAGAACATGCCATTTTCGGGGTCTCCCCAGACAACCTAGTGTCCACCCCTTTTAGAGCCTCTGGCCGTTCCATATAAGGTTTTAACATATTAATGTGGAATACCTTCTCCTTGTTCCGAACCTGGATTAAATAATCAACATCCGTTACCTTCTTAAGCACCTTAAACGGTCCCTGCCATGTAATGCTCAAACGGTCTTCCTTTGATGGCAGAAGAAGCCATACCTCTTCACCGGGAACCAAGAACAGTAGTTTTGATCCGCGGTTAGCGTATTGTCGGTACCGCGCCCCCCGCCACGGATAAATTATCACGTGCCACGGCACACGCTTTGACAATACGGTCACGCAGGTTTATGACGTATTCGTAACTGGAGACGGAGGACCCATCAGAACACCCACCAACCAGTATATCTTTCAGAATGTGCATTGGGCCCCTCGGATTCGCCCCGAATAATAGTTCAAATGGGGAGAACCCGGTGCTCTCCTGAGGTGCCTCTCTATAGGCAAATAATACTGCTGGAAGGAATTTATCCCATTCTTGGGGAAATTCAGCAGTGACTTTGGCCAACATATCCTTCAATGCACCATTAAAACGTTCACATACCCCGTTTGATTGGGGATTATAAGGGCTGGTGAACGATTGGGAAATGCCCAACAATTTAGTTATCTCGGACATTTCCTTGGAAATGAATTGACGTCCCCTATCTGACAATATTACCTCAGGAAACCCAAACCTACTGAACAACATCTGCAACGCATCCGCCACAGCCTGAGAGGTGATAGTCCTCATTGGCACAGCCTCGGGCCATCTTGTGCACAGATCCACCATTGTCAGAATAAAACGAAAGCCTCTCTCTGATGCAACAGAAAGAGGACCAACGATATCGATTGCAACTTTCTGGAAGGGGCGAACCGACAAATCAACAGCCTGCAACAGAGCCTTTGGTAATTTACCTTTATGTGTCACTGGCTGGCATACCCTGCAAGACCTGCAGTATACCTTAATGTCTTTGTTGTATGCCGGCCAATAGAATTGTGACAGAACTCTATGGCAAGTTCTTGCAACCCCCATATGTCCAGCAAACGGTGAATCGTGTGCCACCTGCAACACCTTTGATCTAAAGGCGACAGGCACAACCACCTGGCGCTTGAATTCGAATTGGCTGGAAAAGCATCTGGTAAGAACATCATTTTTCAACTCAAACCAGTAACGTGCCGATTTCGTGCACTTTACATCACCATTTTGGGCCAAAGTATAACATTTCCGCAATGTTCCATCAGCTCGCTGCTGTTGGACAAAGTTCGATGTTGGTCCATCGGGACCCGTGGAGACAACACATGGGACCGCGTAAGATGTCGGTAGTTCCCGCTGTATCGCCAATGAATTGTCGTCTGATCTGGTCTGCGCCCTTGTGACCACCACATTTGCCACAACTGACCGTTCGACCTGCCATTTTGTGATGTCAGCCTGAGTACAGTCGCGAACACCATGCACGTTCCCTATAATCAAATCGACCACTGGAGCCTCAAGAACACACGCCTGCACCCGACCAGAAATAAAGGGTGTATCCACCTCTATAATGGCTAGGGGGTAATATTCAACATTTCCCCCAAATGTCACGCATCCGACAGTCTTACCAATAAGGCACGATTCGTCAATACATGATCGGCGCACTCCTATCGTAGTGCACCCTGTGTCCCTCAACACAGACACCAACTGGTTCTGAACCATGCCCTGGTGTAACTCTAAGCTTCCGCTCCCATCAAGAGAAGAGAGGCAAGGCAGAGTATGACCACAAATTAGTAATGGTCTGCCATCAGGTTCAAACAAAGGCCTACATCCTTCGCAATCTTCGTTATTAAAGGTTTTCAGAACGCATGCAGCATTAGCCTTTTCTGAAGTGTTTGGACAGACTCTTGCAGCATGTCCCCTTCCGTCACACGCGCCACATCGAAGCTGACCACCATAATCTTTTGTAGGACTACCCTTTGGTGAATTGGGATGTTCTTGCTCCCGTTTGTCATCCCTGTCATTCCTTTTACTCGGACCACTTCTTCTATACCAGAGATGATCGGGATCGCTAGTAGTGTCCATTCGGACCTGCCTCCGAGTAGACCTGTCATGTCTACCTCCCGTGTATCTAAACGGAGATCTATCTTGACGGTAGAACGATTGTTTTTTCGGAGATCTGTATCCCTTAAAATTATCATAGTTCCCATGAGATCCATGCCCACTAGAGTATTGCCGATCAAACCATCTCCTGGCAAACCTGTCCGCACTCTTGGACCGATGTTGCCGGAAAGGTTTCCCAATAACCTTGCCAACACATGACGCGAAAGGCTCAGGGACAATTGACTTGTGAATTGTCTTACCAGGGTGAGCGGTAACGTACTGCCGCCCCAACTCTGACATAGCAGTAATGTCTCTGGGTTTGCGTTCTTGAAAAAATGCAACCATGTCAGAACAACATGAGGACAACACCTTGTCCCGCAACATGAGATCAAAGAGTCCATCAAAATCCCTAGTTATTCCCTCCAGCTCTGTCCATCTATTAAGGAGAAGTTTAATTTTGGTGACAAAAGAGCCGAAATCTTGGTCGGCACTAGGCATCGCATCTCTGAAACAAGAGCGATACCCTTCAGCTGTCAGCTTAAATTCTCTCAGCAATGTTGGCTTTACGGTATCATAATTAGTTCTGTCAGCCACAGGCAAACTATATACGGTGTTTAAAGCAGAGCCGGAAAGCAATGCAGATAAAAGTGAAGGCCATTCCTCCTTCCTTGCCCTCCATGCAAGAGCCGCTGATTCAAATCTCTCCAAAAAGAAGTCCATGCTATCTACTTCCTCCCGAAAATTCGGTAATCGTAGCCTATAAGGGCGAGCTGGCTCCCTAGAAGTCGAACTAGGATTGCCAGAATCAAGCTCCAACTTTTTTATAGCAATTTCCTTGTCCGCCTTAATCTTCATTTTTTCTAACTCCATCCGTCTTAGATCTGCCTTAATTTTTTTTATTTTCTGTATCTGCTTGAATCTGTCTCAGTTCCTTATCCCTATCTGCTTCAATCTGTTTCAGTTCTTTATCTGCTTCAATCTTCAATTTTTGTAGTTGACGCTCCTCATAGCGTTCTCGTCTGTCATCTTCTTGTTTTTTCTGTAACTCATACTCTTTGTGTTCGGCCTTTGCCCACTCAAGCAAAGAATCCCCCGACTTTCCTGTCTTCTCTCCAATTTCTATAAAATCCTTAAGGCTAGACATAGTATAGATCTATGTGCAATACAAATGCGGTGGCAAGCTAAGAAATAAGTAAAAGTATGAAGGTTCCCAATTCCTCAAATTGTACCCATACCCCTACAAAATTAATAATAAATATATTGTTGCACACGACCAATATATATTTGCAGACGATGGGTACGATGTACCTGCAGTCACGAATACACCTGATTAAAAAAACAAGCAGGTGAAAATACAGTATGACAAGACAGTTCCAAATAAGGGATCCGATGAAACGAATCCTTGCTTGTCTATACCCAATCAATGTCAAGATACAATGACATAAATCTCAAGCTATCTGCTGTTGCCCTAAGACGCCACTAGGCGTAATGGCCACTGACTGCTTTGACGGTCGGTGGCTAAGGACGGAAGAAGAAGAAGAAGGTGAAGTGGTATACGCTAACGGTGAAGTGAAGTACGCCATCAGTGAAGTGATGTACGCCAGTAGTGAAGTGATGTACGCCAGCAGTGAAGTGAGTACGCACGGCTGGAGCAACAGGGATAGGCAACTGGTCGTTCTTATCTACTGATAAATTCCAGGAGAGCATTTAGCCTCGGTAGATCTCAAAGTGACTGGGGGAAAAGAAGAAAATAATTGTTCATCACGGTCAAATGAGAATTAGCCCTTTCTTTCCATCACTTAAGCGTGTGATGTCTCCAGGTATGGACTGTCACAACATTGCTATTGAAAACTTGAAATCTAGCTGACTAAAATTCGCATTATTCATGAACTGTATAAGACAGGAAGTCCCTGTTGCAAGGCAACACAACTGAAAACGCTTATTTAATCAAAAACCATTGTTATATATCTTCATTACGTGTTTGCAGTGTCTATGTTTTTTTCCTTAACCTGTTTATATTTCTTGTCCTTGTTGCCTATTTGCAACTGTGGCTGACGAAGGGTGAAATCCAACACGTCCTTTGTTTCCCGTGTACCGTTAATTTGTAAAACTGATTCAACACCGTTTTATTTGTATATAAAAATAAATAAATAAATATATATATTAATAGTATAACAACACAAATAAACCACACGCAAGCGAAATAGCTAGCATTAAAAACGTAGCAATAAAAACGTAGCATTAAAAACGTAGCAATAAAAACAAAATGAAAGAACAAAACTACAAATCAAACAAATAATTAGACATTGGCACGTGGGAAGATACAACAAAAGGAAATAACAAGAGAAAATCTGGTACTCTGGAAAATAGCAAACTTAGACTATATCAAGAACAGGAGAATAATAAACAATGTGTGTAAACAGTCATGGGAGGTGTTCCTGTACTTTCCCGTGCTACCGGAAGTATCAAACAGGAAATAATTAGGTAAACTATGGCGAGAGATATGAAAAATAGAAAAGAACTACATGGAAAGATTAAAGCGAAACAGACCGTACTGTCGTCAATACTGCTTGTAAAAATACATTTTACGTTTGAAGCATTTCCTACAGGCACTTATTTCATGACTAGCGAGACCAGAATTTCTGGGATCATTCCAAAACTCATCTTCTTGTTTGTCTCAGATTACAGATTATCTAGTTCTCATCTTCCAGGGTAATTATTCCATCACCGACTGGCGATCTACGATTCACCCTGGTTCCAGCAAAGCGCTAATAGACATTGATAAACAGATGAGAAATATCGAATTGGTAACACGATGCGGTCGATCACAGTCCGATGCAAGGAAATTATTCAAAATTAAAACAGGATAAAGCAAGATGGTCAATATGAGAATCAGCAGTAAGATTAAGCTACACTAACAACAGGTGTGGTACCAGGGCCTGTTAGGGGAAGAAAGAATAGTAACACTGACATCTACCACGCACGCAGTAAGAGGTAATTAAGGATGGTTGGGAATGAGGCCGGTAACCAAATCCTGTAGATAATTCTTAAAAACACACAAACTTCAACGAAAGATCTTAAGATGATGGCACTGGACATAAAGACTTTGGTTTGTTGAAGGACTATGTCCTGTGGTGAGCTGAAGGACTATGTCCTGTGGTGAGCTGAAGGACTATGTCCTGTGGGGAGCTGAAGGACTATGTCCTGTGGTGAGCTGAAGGACTATGCCCTGTGGTGAGCTGAAGGCTGATGATGATGAATAACTGGTTTATTATGAATAGCAGCAACAGCAGAACGATCCAGCAACATCAGGAAATACATTTTATTCTAAAAGCTTGCACAATGCTATAACGCCATCAAGTAACATTTTTTTATTCTGTACAACAATCCAACATCGCTGCCAACAACTTCAAGAAACATACAATTCCAAACTTGTATGGCTCTGTTTATTTAGTATCGGATCATATATAAAACGAACAATAAACTGCTTGCAAGTTATACAATAAAGTGGTCCAACACCGGAATCAGAGTT
Organism: Oreohelix idahoensis; assembly: GCA_024509875.1. Taxonomy (NCBI): domain Eukaryota; kingdom Metazoa; phylum Mollusca; class Gastropoda; order Stylommatophora; family Oreohelicidae; genus Oreohelix; species Oreohelix idahoensis. Next base: position 130,583 of record JAMPIV010006659.1, read on the forward strand.
TTTAATTCAAATGTCAAATCAGTCCTATTATGTGGCTCAGCCTTGAGACTTGGAGAGCAGCATAACCTACAACCAAAACGTTACAGATTTTCGTAAATGGATGCTTGCGTAGAATAGAGGGGTTGAAGTGGAATGACGCAATCACTATGGTGGAACTGATAACAAGAACCGGACAAGCGATGGCGGAACAAGAGATGAGAAGAAGACGCTAGAGATGGAGAGGATCCATATTGGGGAACCTGTTGATAGCATTACAAGGCAGTCCTTTATCTGGAATCCACAGGATAAGATAGACAGACGAAGACCACAGAAAACATGGAAAAGAGAACTGGAGACGAATATAAGGGCATAAAGACGATATAGAAAATCCTTGAGCTAGTGGTACGGACCAGGACGACTTGATATAAGCTTGATGGAGGCCATTGCTCCTTGAACAGTTGAAAGGTGATCAATGAATCTCAGCTAATAATGAAGATAGAAGCATGAAATTTTGCACACTTCAAATATGGCATGTGCCAATTGTGTGCACCAAATTGCACCGCAACCGGCCTTATAATACGGCTGCCCTAAACCGTTGAAATGGAGCGTGTTAGCAACTTGCGTTATAAGCTGCGAATTGTGATAGAATTTCTCGTTGCAGAGAAGGAAACTGTTGTGATCATTCACAAGCGTCTATGTGATGTGTATGGAAGTTTTGCAGTCGACAGGAGTACAGTCAGTCGCTGGGTTCAGAAAATCAAAGAATCAGGAAGTGGAGATACGGAGCTGCTTGATCGGCCGCGCGGTGGACGTCCTGCCACAGCCACCAACGCAGAAATGTTGAAATGCGCTGAGGGCATTATTCTTACTGATAGGTGAATCACTACTCAACAATTGGCCTTACAGCTGTCAGTCAGCATTGGTAGTGGAAATGCAGTTATAAAAACTCTCGGATTTTCTAAGGTTTGCGCAAGATGGGTTCCTCGAAACCTCACAAATGACCACCGATTGCAAAGGAAAGCAATTTCTTCTGAATTGTTGGAGCATTTCAATGCTGATGGAGAGAACTTTTTGGCTAAGATCGTTACAGGTGACGAAACCTGGGCACATATTTTTGAACCTGAGACAAAAAGACGGTCAATGGAGTGGCATCATCCGCAATCACCACGAAGAAAGAAATTCAAGACAATTCCATCAGCTGGAAAGGTCATGATCACTGTCTTCTGGGACATCGAAGGTGTGATTCTAGTGGACGTTATGCCAAGAGGAGAGACAATCAATTCGCAAGCTTACATTAAGACATTGAAAAGACTCAATCAACGTTTTCGCAGAGTTCGGCCGCACAAGAATCCAGCAGACCTGTTTCTCCTTTACGACAATGCGCGACCTCACACAAGTCTGGCAACACGGGAAGCAATCACCAATATGGGTTGGACTGTACTACCCCATCCACCCTATAGTCCCGATTTGGCACCCTCTGATTTTCATCTATTTGGTCCACTTAAAGATGCACTCTGTGGGACAAGGTTTGAAGATGATGAAGGAGTGATTCATGCAGCGAAGAAATGGCTACATGATCAAGACAAAATCTGGTACGGGCTAGGAATACATGCACTTGTTTCGCGCTGGCATAAAGCCGTACAAGTTGATGGGGATTATGTTGAATAATACCGATGTTTACATGACATATCCATGTATATTGTGTATAAATTTCATGCTTTTTGAATAAACAGCTCCTGAGAAAAACGATGTGGTGCATTACTTTCTGAACGCCCCTCGTAACAATGCAGTGATGTCACGCACCGTTTCCGGAGAATTCAGTCAGTCAGTATAATAACATAATAATAAGAGCAGTCACAAAAGGACACACACACACGCACACGTATATACATATATATATATAGTTCTGGTGGTCTCTGAAGAAACAATGAAAAATTAGGACTACTGCACCTTCAGATATGTCGTAGAAGGCGACAAACATCAGATGTATTGGGATGTCAAGCTCATCATGTCAAAAGAAATTGCCATATAAATCACCGCTGCTAGAGCATGTTACTTATTGCTGCAGGCTTCCCGCGAAACTAGCCACAGGTGACTACAAACTCTGTAGGTTAAGGACAAATCCGAACAGAGAAAGATAACTAAAGCTCGATCTAATTACTGAACCACCAGGCTATTCGTGTCATGGAATCCACAGCGAAAGATTAGAAGAGAAAAGATTGTCAACACATTCAGAAGAACCGTGGAACACGAACAAAGAGAAGAACTAAAAATACTCAAGTGTTACACTTAATTACTAAATGGGTGCTTGCGTAGAATAGAGGGATTAAAATGGTATGACAAGGTTACCAACGTGGAACTGATGACAAGAACTAGACAAGTACCAGTGGAACAAGAGATGAGAAGAAGACGATGGCGATGGATAGGACATACGCTGAGGAAACCTGTTGATAGCATTACAAGGCAGTCCTTGTTCTGGAATCCCCAGGGCAAGAGAGGCAGAGGTAGACCAAGAAGCACATGGAGAAGGGAGCTGGAAACAGAGGTGAAAATGATGAGGAGAACGTGGAAAGAACTTGAGATGATGGCACGTGACAGGAGGACTTGGCATGTGTTTGTTGAAGGCCTATGCTCCTTTGGGAGTGGAGGGTTATGAATGAACACTTAATTACCGCTTCTCCAAGTTATAGAGGAGAAAAAAAACGAAACACTTTTGTGCTCACATTCTGACTCCCAAAAACATGAGGTTACGTCACTAAGTCTGTCAATTTTTGTATCAGCTGAGACTTGATGTTTGTCAAGTGGTGTTCTACACAAAGACCCGATAAGTGACACCATTTAATGGAACAGTCCCAGTTAAGATGGTTTGGCCATGTCTGCAGAATGGAAGAAAACCGGCTCAGTCCTCAATGACGACCCAGAGTTCGCTGGGAGGACAGCATCAGACAGTCTCTGAAGGACCAAGAACTAGACTAGATCCAGACCAAAGGGAAGGCAGCCGATATGAAAGCATGGCGCTATGTCTGGCTAATCTCTACATCCCAAGGTAGAGAAGGAACCACCAAGTAAGTAAGTGAAAACATACGCAGATGGTTACCAGCCCTTTTCACAAATTAACATAGAGGTCTCATACGACATGCATGGGGGTAGGCAGGAAACCAGTGTAACATGCCTTAAGAAATGTCGGTTCAATGAGAGGGGCAGGTTGACGGTATTACTCTAACCAACTGTTTGAAGGGAGAACGTATTTCGGGTTTGTTTGGTTTATACTTCGTAATATAACACTCTATTATTGATTAAGTCTATCAATGTCTGGGTTGTTTTACGGGTTTAACTTCCATAGTTGGGTATAGTGTCGTGAAAGATTACCACGGTAATCAAGGCAAATTGTGTGTGTGTGTGTGTGTGTGTGTGTGTGTGTGTGCGTGTGCGTGCGTGCGTGCGCGCGCGCGTGCGCGCGCTGGAGTTCATTTCTTTTCTTATAGCAGTGTAATCTGACTAAACAGCTTGATGATCTGGATTTTGCAGATGACTTGGCTCTTCTGTCCCATAACCATAATCAGATGCAAGAGAATATGAAAATTCTCGATGAGAGATCACAACAAGTGGGCCTGAAAAATACACAGGGAAAAGACAAAGATTATGAGAATAAATGCAAGAAATGATAACAAGATTGAACTTGAAGAAACACCACTAAAGGATGTAGAATCGTACACATATCTTGGTAGTAATGTAGACAAAGTTAAAGGGACAGACAATGATATCAAAATAAGAATACAAAAAGCAAGAGGCGCTTTCATTGCATTGAGAAACATATGAAGGTCAAGAGAAATCAAGTCCAACACGAAAATAACAATCTTCAACTCGTGTCAAGTCAGTCCTATTGTATGGCGCTGAGACATGGAGAGCAACAAAAACAACAACCAAAAAGCTACAGACTTTTATAAACGGGTGCTTGCGTAGAATAGAAGGACTGAAATGGTATGACAAAGTCACAAATGTGGAATTGATGACACGAACCAGAAAAGTGCCAGTGGAACAAGAGTTGAGAAGAAGACGCTGGTGATGGATAGGACACCACATTGAGGAAACCTGTTGATAGCATTACAAGTCAGTCCTTGTTCTGTAATCCACAGGGAAAGAGAGGCAGAGGTAGACCAAAAAACACACGGAGAAGAGAACTGGAAACAGAGGTGAAAATGATGAGGAAAAAATGGACAGAACTTGAGCGGATGGCACGGGACAGGAAGACTTGACATGTGTTTGTTGAAGGCATATGCTACTCGGGGAGCTAAAGGGTATTGATTGATTTATTGTGTGCTGGAGTTGTTTCGTGTATATTTCGCCTTTCACTCACACAGAGATGAGATAGCACCATTTAGATTGGTCCCTAGCTGGATTTCCCGCTGAGCCCATCAATATATTTATTTGATATTTTCTGGTGTCCTTCCGTCTCTCTTGTGAGTCGCTGTAATTTATCTAATTAATTAATGTAGACAGATAATTATATGATAATAATAAAGAGGCATTACATATTTGTCATTCCTCTCATATTATATCGATTGTTTATGCCGTAAAGCACAATGTAGTGAGCTGATTGTTGGTTTACTATCCCATAGGTCCTGCCTCATGGTGTGCTGTCAGTATGTATTTCTTTACTAAGTCTGCCATCCCTCGATACATCTCCTGTTTTGTCTTCTATTCCTGCTAGCAGCTATTATGAGGTTATAAGCCAAAAACAAAAACCCTAAACATGTTATTTACCGCGAATACCACACACGGCGTTCTATAAAACTTATTCCCCTAAAAGGACTAAGCAGAAAAAGTATTCATAGATTACCAAGAAGACACGGAACAAAACCAGACGTCTAGAAGCATCGATGTATCACGATAGTTTCAATAGAACGACGTCAGCAGAGCCATTTTGCGGGCGCTTCTCATAAAGCACGCAGACACAGGGAACTGTAACTTTGAAATTGATCACTAGCAAATGTATTATATTTATTAATTTTAGCCTGGCAACGTCATTGGCTGTTGTGGATAAAGACCAGACGTAAGTCAGCTTGTTTCTGAGCGGAAATATTTATCAGATTTCTAGCGTACATCTCAAACCTGACATTTCCATAGATGTTCTGTAACAGCCGTGCTTGAATGGATGCTGGCAGACAATAAATATTGGAAATCTCTCTACATTGATTCCCTATCTTTTTTTAAACGCCTTTCTAACCATGTCTGAAATATTCTGTAGAACTTCACGTTCTGGCTTTAATTCCCTGTTCAACGGAATAAAGTATTGAGAGTCAACCTTTAGCTTGAAATTCTATTGTGTACAGTCAGGCAATGCTTAGACCAGCATTTGCATTTATTGCATCTTGTGGATGCTAATTCTCTGCAGACATAAAGGAAATGTGTTAAAAAAGCCTTTCATGACTATATTAGAAAAAAGTAATAATACGCTAATTTAAGATATTCATAATTAAAAATTTAATGTAGTCCTCGTTCAACCTAGACATAAATTCCATCAGTTATTTTATTGTATATAGCCAAACAGTATCAGATATTTCTTTATTTTCTACTGTATTTAAAAGATGGTAGGGGATTTTCAGATGTCGCCATACACAGTTATTTTAAATTAAAAACGCTAAAGCAATGTACATTTGAAGTTTGGTCAAACGCTGGATAAACCATTTTTTCACAAGAGTTGACATTTCACGCCAAGTCACTTATTTTAAATGGGTGCTTGCGTAGAATGGAATGGCTGAAATGGAGCGACAAGGTCAACAATGCAAAACTGATGACACGAACCACATAAGTGACCTTTGAACTAGAGATGAGAAGAAGACGATGGAGATGGATGGGACACATACTGAGGAAACATGTTGGTAGTATTACAAGGCTTTTAACAAACTTTTAATAGCATGGATAAAAAAACTTTGTTCAATAGAAATGTGTTGTAATGAATCTGATTATCACTAAGAGCTGAGTGATGGCGGACCAAAGACTAGGCAACCAGTTTGATTTGTCATTTTTATTAACAATGTAACATATCACAAATCAGACAGTAGGCTTTCTTCACGGTCCAAAAAATACATGTTTTCCTGACGCAATTCAGTCCAACACCCCTTCCCCCTACTCACATAGGGGTCGTCCACAAATGGCGTCACGCAGTTAGGAAGGGGAAATTAATATGAAACAAATATAAAGGTATGTTATCAGGCACTCGCAGGAAATAAAGAAGTAGAACACCAGACAACAGAAAAACAACAGACATGAGTGGCTTACCCAGGATTTGAACACTGGACCTTCCGTGCGACAACCCCGCCTAGCCATGCAAGCGAATCACACTATCCGCCCTGCCATCTACGCATCATCAAAAAATGATGTTTCAATGGCAGGTCAACAGTGCGAACCACAATACACGACACCAGAAGTCCGCCTTGGGCAGTTCAGCCTATTAATGACGCAATCACTTATGTTGTATTTCTATCAAGCAGTATAGGCCGAATCCAACAAGACAAGGACCTTAATACTGTGTCCAGTAAATGATAGTAGACTAGAACAGTGAGAACAGGATAGTGGGTAGGTTTGGTATTGTATAAACATTTATTACACATAAAGGAGGGAAACCCGAGGCCTATAAACAGTAAATTAATATGAAACAAATATAAAGGTATGTTATCAGAAGGGGGGAAGGAGTGTCAAAATTTTGTGACGTTGTGTGACGATAGGGGGAGTTTTGAAAAATGTGACGTCATATTCGCGTCTTTCATAAATAATGTTTCTACTTTTCACACAATAATTTTTATTCGCAAACTTTCATCTACAATAGTTAACTTCCATCTAAAATAGTTAACTTTCATCTACAATAGTTAACTTTCATCTAAGATAGTTAACTTTCATCCACAATAGTTAGCTTTCATCCACAATAGTTAACTTTCATCTACAATAGTTAGCTTTCATCCACAATAGTTAACTTTCATCTACAATAGTTAGCTTTCATCTGCAATAATTAACTTTCATCTACAATAGTTAACTTTCGTCTTCAATAGTTAACTTTCATCCGCAATAGTTAACTTTCATCTACAATAGGTAACTTTCATCCGCAATAGTTAACTATCATCTACAATAGTTACCTGTCACCTACAATAGTTAACTTTCGTCTATAATAGTTAACTTTCATCCACAATAGTTAACTGTCATCCGCAATAGTTAAGTTTCATCCACAATAGTTAACTTTCATCCGCACCATTTCACAACTCCATCGTGGACGACTCATGTTAATATTATAATCTCAGCTGCAGTATCGGATAATTGTTATAATCTTTAACTGGTTTCAATTGTTGTTTAATTATTTACTTTTTACATAATGTAATGCACAAATTAAAAATCAAAATGCAGATTAAATAAACTGTACTGTGTAAAATTAGATTTGAAAAAAAAACATGAACAACAGCCTGATGAGATCAAAGATACTAACGTTTCGCTAGTTGAATAAACAGTGCGTGTGTATACATGTGCGTGCGTGTGTGTGTGTGTGTGTGGGGGGGGGGGGGGGGAAGACAATAAAATGCAAATGCTTTTATTTGAGTACTGCAAAGGTTTGACCCTGCCTCGTACTGGGACTCAACACATGAAAGGAAAGATCTGTGTAAAAACCGGATTAATTAAACAATATTTCACTGAAAAGATTAAGTTATCTGCATTAGTTAACGCACAGTAAACAGTTCTGCCAACGAACTGTCTCTTCTGTACATAACCGTAAGCAGATGCAAGACAATATGCAAATACTCACAACTGCTGGATCTGAAAATACACAGGAAGAAAACACAGATAATGAGGGTAAATGGAAGAAACGATAACAATACAGCACTTGAAGAAACATCATCACAAGATGTAGAATCATACATATAACTGGGACCCAAAGACGCAGCAATAGAGACCGCAGTCAGCGACTCATAGCTTGACTGCTTGCGTCAGGACAAGCGAACCAGAGCTGGTCAAGACCGTACTCCAACTCCACGTGGTGGTCCTGGAAACAGTCTGCAGCAGTGCAGTCTGGCTGAGCGAGCACGGATCGAAGAGGGAAGGCAAACCCGGTCCCCAAAAATGCCGTGCAGAAGTCGGATGTGTCGACCGAAAGGTGCAGATATCACAGCTTAGGCGTAAACAGACACAACGCAACCACCGTCCTGATGCGTGATGCCATATGATGATGGATGGTATCCGCATGTCTGGTTTTGTGTAGTGTGCAGATGTGTTCAGTCAAAACAATGTTCATACAAAAATAACAGGGCAATCCACATAGGACGTCAGTAAACTCACGACGTATAAAGTCAATGATTCTTGAAACAGCCGTTGACGTTTTTCTTCATTATTTATTGTGGACGCCACAGTGACAAAATGGTTACGCGAATATGTAGACACATCAAACAGTCATTATCACAGCAACATTCAATACAGCAATAGACGGTAGACAGCATTACAATGATGAGTCAGATGCATGTTATATTTCATAGTGCTGTAAATGTAGTCAGGTGGAAAACTCCATCCCTTTCTATAACAGCCAGGAGATAACCAGATGTATGAGATCAGTTCACTCTCCTTAGTTTGACTTCAGCAAGACAGACACGTCTGCCGAAGTATAAATAATGTCCTCAAAAATATCCTCTAGATAATAAAGGTTTTCTAAACCTAGTTCATTTAACAAAGTAGCAAGTAATGGTCCTTGGTACATGCATCAACCGATGCAGTACAATGCAGCGACATGTGAGCTGGAAAAGAACATCTCGTGACGACGACTTTCGCAGACAGGCTATGAATCGAAATCGCTCACGACCCAAAATCGATAGAGTTAATGAAAAAGTCAATTTACCTTGCTTTCAAGAAATACAGAAATATCACGCCTCCCGGCATGTGCAAATACACTAGAGGTATTATCCCGAATAAACGAAATATCCATAAGAGGACTACACATCCCTGACAGAACAAAAAATAGCGGAGATCCCCTCTTCAACGAGGCATCTCTTTCGCCATTCCAAATCGCTCACTCCACTAGTGGTGGGCGGAAACCGATCGACCAAGAAGCAAGACAAGTCATGCGCAGTCCAGCGCAAAATGACCACAGCTCAAACTTAACTGCATTCGATACCAACGCGAGAAGACAAATGCTTACCGAGAAAAGTGACTATAAATTTCAAGCAGTTGTTGCCCTTGCGTTATAAAATAGATATTGAAATAAAACGATGTTGCAAGAATTTATCACGCAACACGTCCTTTTCAGGGCGAACGAAGAAGAAGGAAGACGAAGATACATATAACTTAGCAGCAATATAGAGACAGTTGGTGGAACAGACAGTGATATCAAAATAAGAATATACAGAAGACTAGAGAAGATTTCATTGGATTTGAAAATATCTGGAGATAAAAAAAAAGTCACGTCCTACACAAAAATCAGAATCTTCAATTCAAGTGTCAAGTCTCTACTACTGTTTGGCTCTGAGTATTGAGAACAACAACAAAAAAAGAAACAACAACTGATAACACGAAACAGGCAAGTGCCAGAAGAATCAGATATGAGAAGACGCTGAAGATGGAAAGGAAACACATTGAGACAACTTGCTCATAGCTTTACTTGGCAGTCCTTGTTCTGATCAGAATCGACGCCATTACACTGCAGGCAAACCCATCGGTGCTCAGTTTCCCTCAGCAAACGTCGAAGGGTATGAGTTCAAATTATTCCTGTTTGCACCCCGGATGCATCCTCTCAGACGTCCATTCATGCGGGCCTTACGTTTGATGCCTAATTCCATAAATCTTAGCCTTCATGATTCATTGAATGCAGTGTCATTCTATAATAGGCGATCATTAATTTCCCTCAGTATCTCTCCCTTACTCAAATCCAATGCACCTTCTATGGATGCTCTTGAAGCTAGTTTGTCAGCTCTTTGCCGCCTACCCCTGCATGACCAGGTCAGTAGATCCACACCAGTTCCTGAAGATTCGAGACCTGTATGGAGGTTTTCAATTCATGCCGGACCATAAACTTTGGACCTTACGAAGCATGGACTGCGACTCTGATTCAATAACTGCCCTTGTTAATGATGTTTCAGACAGCAATCTTAAAGCTACAGTAGCGGCCTCTACATCCATTCTCATGCTGAAGGTTGTTATCATGTAAGTCCGCTATGTTCAGCGATGATTCTGCCCTTTACTCTAGCAGAGAAGCCCTATCCTGATTTCTAACCACGGATTACAGACCCATCAGTGTACACAATGGCATCGTCATCCACAGTATGATCATTTATCCGCTGATCAATTTCCAGCCCTGCTCTCCCATTGGTCCCATTTCTGCACTCTCTACCATGGCTGATAATGACTTAGTAGTTCATCCAGTTCTCACCTGACTTATTCCACTCTTCTCCCTTGAATATATTTTCAACTGTAGGTACTTGTCTAATAGTTGCCTCTGCCTGCGCAATCCATGACATATCCCTCTTTATTTTTGCTTCTTTGATGTCAGCTATGTTCCCATGCAGGGACTGCCTTTTGTCTGTGGTTAATCGCATATAAGCCATGTATCTTTAGAATTATTTCGACCTCATCTGAAAAAGTTACGTATACTTTAAAAACCAGTACAAACACTGCCCCGGGTCCTGATGGTGTACATCAGTGCTTCTTAACCACGGGTACAATTATACGCTGGGGGTGCGAGACCTACCGTCAGGGGGTGCTAGACATACCAGTTATTTTAGAAGGCGAACCATCATAAACACAAAATGATACATAGAACTGAAATGTGCTTGTACGAAATAGATTACCGACAACATGAATTCAATATCGAACCTTAGTCACATTTCGTAAATAACACTTTCTCTAAACATAATTTTATCCCTTTTTTCGCTTTACTTGCATATTTTGTGAGTTAGAAGATAATGAGGTCCGTAAAGATGCTGTAAAGGGGTTCGGGGCTTCTTAAGTTGCTGTAAAGAGGTACGAGGCTTCTTAAGATGCTGTAAAGGAGTGCGATGCTTCTTAAGTTGCTGTGAAGGAGTGCGAGGCTTCTTAAGATGTTGTAAAGGGGTGCGAGGCTTCTGGAAAGGGGTGCGAGGCTTCTTAAGATGCTGTAAAGGGGTGCGAGGCTTCTTAAGGTGTTGTAAAGGGGTGCGAGGCTTCTGGAAAGGGGTGCGAGGCTTCTTAAGGTGTTGTAAAGGGGTGCGAGGCTTTTGGAAAGGGGTGCGAGGCTTCTGGAAAGGGGTGCGAGGCTTCTGGAAAGGGGTGCGAGGCTTCTGGAAAGGGGTGCGAGGCTTCTGGAAAGGGGTGCGGGGCTTCTTAAGATGCTGTAAGATGCTGCAGTAATGGTTCCATGCTCCACAGAAGCTAAAAGGGAAATAATGACAGTGATGATGAAAGCTTATCTTTACGGCTGTAAACAATTGTTTCCCTCCCTTTGATGGTTTCCTACCTATGGCTTCAGAATATATTAAAACGTTTTCAAAGTAAAATGTAATAATAATAATAATAAAATAAAATTATAAATTAAGTCGGAGTCAGTATTACCAACTGAAAAATAGACAAGAGATACGGGACGTTTCAAGATTAGCTTTCGTCAGCGACAGTTGCTAACAGGGAACAAAATATGAGAATTACAGAAAGGCTATAAGAAACTGGGAAAGGACAAATCATACACGTAGAGAAAAATCTAATAATTAATTAAAAAATAAAAGCCTGTAGGAATTCAGAACCTAAACACTACGTCCTTTTTCAGTGGCAGTGTCTATAATCATTTTTTAACATGGTCGGGTTGCCAAACCGTTGCACTAGATCAGCCTAGTAGCCCCTTACGGCATTCTTGGTCGGACAGTGGTTTTAATCTGTATCTACTGTAATGTTTGTGAGGGTTTTAACTTATTAATGTATTGTACTTCCAGTCGTTTCTTGTTAAACTTCACAAATCCAGGTGCTTCTTTTTTGCTCCCCCCATCCCTTCTTCAGCTAATGAAAGCACCAGTTAATTACTGTCCATTGACAGCGAATGTTCATATTCTTCTTTTTCTTTGAAACTTAGTCGCCGACTGTCAAAGCACTCAATGGCCATCACGACTGGTGGCGTCTTGTAGGGCAGCAACAAACTGCTGTGACTATTCTCAGTCGGAGGCCATCCTTCGTGCAGTGTCCCAGTTCTGGTTCATTCTTTGCATCTCGGATCTCTGCCCGCTTTCCAGAATGTTCAAATTAATCACACAGACATTTTTAAAAAAGGACAATACTTACCGTGACATTGGTGAGCGTAGAATAATTTTAGTAAGACACTCATTGTTATGCTAAGATACATATTACTCATTGTTATGCTAAGATACATATTACTCATTGTTATGCTAAGATACATGTTTATGGCCCTCAATCGAATCAATCATCACCGGACCTAAATGCTGATGGCATGGCATTGCTCACTGATAAAACGCAGATTTTGGAACGCTGGGCACAACACTTCAACGCCATCTTAAATCGTCCATCAACCGTCAACGACCAGGCCATTGCAAGTATACCGCAAGTTACAGTCAATGTCAGACTTGACCTTCCACCCAGCATGGAAGAGGTCAAGAAAGCAGCCAGTCTACTGTCCAGCGGCAAAGCCCCTGGATCAGATGCTATTCCTGCTGAGATTTATAAGGCTGGAGGCAGCATGCTGCTGCAGAGACTAACAGACCTCTTCCACTCAGTATGGGATGAAGAACAGATACCACAGGAATTAAAAGATGCCACCATCCTTCACATATACAAGGAAAAGGGAAATCATCAATCATGTGACAACCATAGGGGAATCTCCCTATTATCTATTGCGGGCAAAATCCTGGCTCGAGTCCTGCTCAATCGCTTGACTGTTCATCTCGAATCGCAGGACTTACTTCCAGAGAGTCAGTGTGGTTTCCGAGCAGGCCGCGGGACCGTCGATATGATATTTGGTGCTCGCCAACTTCAGGAGAAATGCCAGGAACAGCACAGTGACCTATACACAACATCCCTTGACTTGACCAAGGCCTTTGATGAACAATATGAGGAGGCTTCCTTGCGTGTGATGAATTCGGCCTTACCATCAATACGAAGAAATCTGAAGTAATGTTGCAGCCTGCTCCTGGGAAACCTTACTGTGAACCAAATATCACAGTAAAGAACCAACGTCTCCAAGTGGTGGACAGCTTCACTTATCTAGGCAGTACCCTTACCAAAGATGCGAATATCGACTCCGAGGTCAACAACAGAATTGCAAAGGCAAGTGCAGCTTTCGGAAGACTAAGAGTAAATGTCTGGGATCGACAAGGAATTAGTGCAGCCACCAAGATAAAAGTATATCATGCAATAGTACTCACTACCCTCCTGTATGCCTGTGAAACATGGACAGTGTATAGCAGACATGCCAAGAAGCTTAATCATTTCCACATGAGCTGTCTTCGCAGGATCCTCAGGATCAAGTGGCATGATAGAGTATCTAATTCTGAGGTCCTCAACAGAGCACATATCTCAAGCATCTACACATTGCTGCAGAGGGCCCAAACTAGATGGGCCGGACATGTTGTTCGCATGCCCGAAAAACGCATCCCAAAGCAGTTGATGTACAGCGAACTCTCCCCGGGTAAGCGAACAGCAGGGGACAAAAGAAACGCTTCAAAGACACACTGAAAGCATCGTTGAGCAGCTTCAAAATTGATGTCTCCTCCTGGGAGACTATCGCACAGGATCGCTGTGCCTGGCGGACAAACATTACTCAAGGTGCTCGCATTGCAGAACAGAATTTAGCTGATAAGGCAGAAGGCAAGCGTGCTGCAAGAAAGGCCAGCATGCACAGCAACACTACTATCGACTCTAACCATGTGTGCCCCGTATGTGGCAGGGCCTGTAGGGCCAAAATATGATTAATTAGTCACACGAGATCACGGCACAGATGTGTCACAACTCAAGTCTGAAGCTGTCGCCATCTTCGCTTGCGATGGGCAACTATTATTATTATTATTAAGATACATATTAGTCATTGTTATGCTAAGATACATATTACTCATTGTTATGCTAAGATACATATTACTCATTGTTATACTAAGGTACATATTACTCATTGTTATGCTAAGATACATATTAGTCATTGTTATGCTAAGGTACATATTACTCATTGTTATGCTAAGATACATATTACTCATTGTTATGCTAAGATACATATTACTCATTGTTATGCTAAGATACATATTACTCATTGTTATGCTAAGGTACATATTACTCATTGTTATGCTAAGGTACATATTACTCATTGTTATGCTAAGATACATATTACTCATTGTTATGCTAAGATACATATTACTCATTGTTATGCTAAGATACATATTACTCATTGTTATGCTAAGATACATATTACTCATTGTTATGCTAAGATACATATTACTCATTGTTATGCTAAGATACATATTACTCATTGTTATGCTAAGATACATATTATTCATTGTTATGCTAAAATACATATTACTCATTGTTATGCTAAGATACATATTACTCATTGTTATGCTAAGGTACGTATTACTCATTGTTATGCTAAGGTACATATTACTCATTGTTATGCTAAGATACATATTACTCATTGTTATGCTAAGATACATATTACTCATTGTTATGCTAAGATACATATTACTCATTGTTATGCTAAGATACATATTACTCATTGTTATGCTAAGATACATATTATTCATTGTTATGCTAAGGTACGTATTACTCATTGTTATGCTAAGGTACATATTACTCATTGTTATGCTAAGATACATATTACTCATTGTTATGCTAAAATACATATTACTCATTGTTATGCTAAGATACATATTACTCATTGTTATGCTAAGGTACGTATTACTCATTGTTATGCTAAGGTACATATTACTCATTGTTATGCTAAGATACATATTACTCATTGTTATGCTAAAATACATATTACTCATTGTTATGCTAAGATACATATTACTCATTGTTATGCTAAGGTACGTATTACTCATTGTTATGCTAAGGTACATATTACTCATTGTTATGCTAAGATACATATTACTCATTGTTATGCTAAGATACATATTACTCATTGTTATGCTAAGGTACATATTACTCATTGTTATGCTAAGGTACATATTACTCATTGTTATGCTAAGATACATATTACTCATTGTTATGCTAAGATACATATTACTCATTGTTATGCTAAGATACATATTACTCATTGTTATGCTAAGATACATATTACTCATTGTTATGCTAAGATACATATTATTCATTGTTATGCTAAGGTACGTATTACTCATTGTTATGCTAAGGTACATATTACTCATTGTTATGCTAAGATACATATTACTCATTGTTATGCTAAAATACATATTACTCATTGTTATGCTAAGATACATATTACTCATTGTTATGCTAAGGTACATATTACTCATTGTTATGCTAAGATACATATTACTCATTGTTATGCTAAAATACATATTACTCATTGTTATGCTAAGATACATATTACTCATTGTTATGCTAAGGTACATATTACTCATTGTTATGCTAAGATACATATTACTCATTGTTATGCTAAAATACATATTACTCATTGTTATGCTAAGATACATATTACTCATTGTTATGCTAAGGTACGTATTACTCATTGTTATGCTAAGGTGCATATTACTCATTGTTATGCTAAGATACATATTACTCATTGTTATGCTAAAATACATATTACTCATTGTTATGCTAAGATACATATTACTCATTGTTATGCTAAGATACATATTATTCATTGTTATGCTAAGGTACGTATTACTCATTGTTATGCTAAGGTACATATTACTCATTGTTATGCTAAGGTGCATATTACTCATTGTTATGCTAAGATACATATTACTCATTGTTATGCTAAAATACATATTACTCATTGTTATGCTAAGATACATATTACTCATTGTTATGCTAAGATACATATTATTCATTGTTATGCTAAGGTACATATTACTCATTGTTATGCTAAGGTACATATTACTCATTGTTATGCTAAGATACATATTACTCATTGTTATGCTAAGATACATATTACTCATTGTTATGCTAAGGTACATATTACTCATTGTTATGCTAAGGTACATATTACTCATTGTTATGCTAAGATACATATTACTCATTGTTATGCTAAGATACATATTACTCATTGTTATGCTAAGATACATATTACTCATTGTTATGCTAAGATACATATTACTCATTGTTATGCTAAGATACATATTATTCATTGTTATGCTAAGGTACGTATTACTCATTGTTATGCTAAGGTACATATTACTCATTGTTATGCTAAGATACATATTACTCATTGTTATGCTAAAATACATATTACTCATTGTTATGCTAAGATACATATTACTCATTGTTATGCTAAGGTACATATTACTCATTGTTATGCTAAGATACATATTACTCATTGTTATGCTAAAATACATATTACTCATTGTTATGCTAAGATACATATTACTCATTGTTATGCTAAGGTACATATTACTCATTGTTATGCTAAGATACATATTACTCATTGTTATGCTAAAATACATATTACTCATTGTTATGCTAAGATACATATTACTCATTGTTATGCTAAGATACATATTACTCATTGTTATGCTAAGATACATATTACTCATTGTTATGCTAAAATACATATTACTCATTGTTATGCTAAGATACATATTACTCATTACTCATTGTTATGCTAAGATACATATTATTCATTGTTATGCTAAGATACATATTACTCATTGTTATGCTAAGATACATATTACTCATTGTTATGCTAAGATACATATTATTCATTGTTATGCTAAAATACATATTACTCATTGTTATGCTAAGAACCATTTTTCAAAAGATTATTTCAAAGCTAGTATGCGTACCATCTCTTTTTTTTTGTTTGCTCCTTACTGAGCTATGGACCACTACTGTCACCTGTGCAGGCAGCCTGCATCGAAGTCACTGATCATGCAGCGATTGATTTCTGTAAAAAATGTATATTCTGAGATTGCCAGCCCAATTCACAATGTCATATTTGTCGGCTTGTACGACATGTCTGAGCGAACAACGGCCCTATTGTTTCTTTGTGTCGCCATATACCCCTTGGAATTATTATCGGCCTAGAAATGTATATAGATTTAATATATTTGTAAACTTGTGTAAACAAAAATAAATGAAAAATTTGGTATCCATCTTGAAGTCTGCTGCGTCAGAAAATGTACCACCCTAAGCTACATGCCACCTTAGCTCATTCCTAAATACAACCAAGGTAACAAGAGGAGAAGAAAAAGAAAAAAAAACTACAGGAATGTCAGGTTGAATTCTGGAACCAGATGTGACGTCATAGGACTGGCCTGCACCATGTAACCTACGCAATTATTGAAATATCCCTCCAGTTAGTTGATGGGATATGTAAAATCTTTCTTAAGTGCGGAGTAAGGTTAGTGTGTTCCCCTGTTAATGTGTAATGTTATCAGTATGACGTCATTGTAATAGGCGCGTTATACTTCATGTTGAGACTTCAAAATAATCCGTAGCATGTGTTAAAAAAAATACAAATGCTGATAAAGACAAAACTTTGACTTTAAACAAATTAAAATAAGTAACGAAACAATAAATACTGCTTCACAAGTATTTGTTTTTTTTCTTCGTCTGCAGGGTCATTAGCTATGATATATCCACATCTCTTTTTCTCATTGAGCTGGCGGCGTGTCTCAGGCTTCTTCTTATTGCCATAAAGTTACTCCCCCACAAACACCCATTAGAAAAAAAAAGCACGCAAGTCTTTCAATTATTTTTACTGCTTATTGACACAAATATACAATGACATTGAGCTGGCGGCGTGTCTCAGGCTTCTGCTTATTGACACAAATATATAATGACATTGAGTTGGAATAGAAGGGAATGAGAAGAGCACATGATATAATTAATACCGTCATCAGGGTATGCAGCATAACGAGCCTGTGAGAATACGCTACAGTCTTACATTTATGTTCTCCGAGAACACATACCCCGACTTAACAAGTCTTACATTTATGTTTTCCGAGAACACATACCCCGACTTAACAAGTCTTACATTTATGTTCTCCGAGAACACATACCCCGACTTAACAAGTCTTACATTTATGTTTTCCGAGAACACATACCCCGACTTAACAAGTCTTACATTTATGTTCTCCGAGAACACATACCCCGAGTTAACCAGTCTTACATTTATGTTCTCCGACAACACATACCCCGACTTAACAAGTCTTACATTTATGTTCTCCGACAACACATACCCCGACTTAACAAGTCTTACATTTATGTTCTCCGAGAACACATACCCCGACTTAACAAGTGTTACTTTGAGGAAACTAGTCTTGAATTACGCGACTATTGAATTATGCGACATCTTCAGGAATGTATGCCTCTCATAAAATGCGACCTCTACCGACAGAAGTAGAGGCTGTGACAGACCCAACAAGTAGGCAGCGAATTTTGCATTGCTCTAAGTCACTGATTCTTAATCTATTGGTGGCGATCCAAAATCGGGTGGCGAGAAACATTGTGATAGATCGCGTCCCTTACGTTTTACTTACTCAAAGATTTAACCGGCATGCCTTTGGCTGGATACGTTTAGTCACTGCTGTGGTAGCTAGCGTCACCAACTGGGAATTTTGAGTCGTCGTTGTCCTAAGTTTGAGAACCACTGCTCTAAAGAAAATACCACAACTGATACGACAAGAAAGAACTTGCCTGCTGCTAACTCAGGCATGAGCGACGACTGACACCAAATTGTGTATAGGGCTGGCTATCTGACCCTGTAAAACCAATTATTACAAAAACAGTAGAGTAAAACTTTGATAGGAGTATCCTGCAATAAGACCAGACGTTTTGGTGTCGATATGGCGACACAGGGCGTGAGAAGGAGAAATCATGATTAGTGGAACAAAGGAAAATAAACAGACGTGGAAACGTCAATGAATAAAACGTTATATCAAAAGTAAACGTGGAACACGGAATGTGGATGAGATCACACATATGAAGTCATGGCTGATAGAAATCACGAACACTCGACAGGTGGTTGACAAAACCCTGGAATGGTATTTCTGAGAGTGGAACTGAAGGATGCTCGCTGCTCAGGGTAACCTCACTCTCCGGTAAGAAGAGTGCACTGAAGAAAACGTGTAAGAAACATAACTTTAACTAGTGTAAAAAACAGAAGGTAAACACACGAGGACAACAGAAGGTAACCGAGTGTACAAAACAGAAGGTAACCGAGTGTACAAAACAGAAGGTAACCGAGTGTAGAAAACAGAAGGTAACCTAGTGTAGAAAACAGAAAGTAAATTGTGTAGAAAACAAGAAATTAAACAAGTGCAGAAAATAGAAAATGAAGAGGTATAGAAAACAAATTTGTGTTGAAAGCAAAAAATATTCGAACAGAAATTATCAAGTATATAAAACAAAAACTAAACAATTAACACCAATGAAATCTTAGAAACATGCGCAGTAATTTTCAATTAGAAAATCATTACTAAAAATTATCTTTTCCTCTAAGAAATAATTCTATCGTATTATACAAAGATTTTACGACACCCAAATCGTTACAGACTTTCATGACAAAGTGCTTACGTAGAATAGAAGGATTAAAATGTTATGACAAGGTCACCAGTGTGGAACCAATAACCAGACAAGTGTCAGTGGAACAAGAGATGAGAAGAAGACGCTGGGGATGGATAGGACATACATTGAGGAAACCAGTTGATAGCATTACACAACAGTCCTTGTTCTGAAACCCTCAGGGTAAGCGAGGCAGAGGTAGACCAAGTAACACATGGAGAAAGGAACTGAAGACAGAATATGATGAGGAAAACGTGGAAAGAGCTAGAAAGTACGGCACGTGACATGACTCGGCATGTGTTTATTAAAGGCATATGCTCCTTGGGGAGCTAGATGGTGATTGGTTGATTGATACGAAGATTTTAAAACATATTTCTCTGTAATTTGAAAAGTTGTCAAAGTTGTATGGTCGATACACACACACACACACACACACACACACACACACACACACACACACACACACACACACACACACACACACACACACACACACACACACACACACACACACACACATGTCACAGAGAGTTTTATGATCTATAAATTTTCTATATTCTCTTCTTTTTTCTACCCGTGTCCTCTATTTTATTATCACTCTTTATCCTTTTCCTGTGTTTTTCGCATTCGTACGTTTGCGACTATAAACATTACTATTTTCCCATTCAAACTTTCGCCTGGTTTCGTTTTCTCATTTAGAAACGCAGTAGATTACCTAACGTGTCAGTCCCTTGCACGAGATAATTTTAGGTGGGAATTCAGTCTATCAGACATGAGAGCAGACATTTGCACCTGTCACGCGTGTTTCCTTGGCTGAGTTGAATTTCTAGCTTAAAATCATGCAGCTATAAATGAATTTAATTTAACTGCTAAATAATCAGACGTATATATTTTTAAACTAACTTATAGGGGTCTATGTAGGGTTCGGGCTCTGACGTCCCACCTACATCAATGGATGTTGATGCGAACACACAGCCTCTCATATCCAGGTGCAGTGAGCGCCGCGGAAGCTATTGTCTTGTAGTAAGCTCCTAGCATATGGCCTCTCCTGTACAAATGTGTCCATAGCAGCACCTTCACGTGGTGACCCCGTTTTCACAGAGTTTGCTATGGGGGCGACCGAGTGCCTGGCGGTATAACTGGGTCGGGAGTTGTTTGGGACTCCTCCTAAGGTGTAGGCGCAATACACCGGCAAGTGGACCATGCTCTGGTCAACACCAACCCAAACCCCACTCATGGGTTAAATGCTACCTTCTCTCTTCTCTACTTGCCTACCGATCTTTCTTTGTCCAATCCACAATACACCTCACCAAGGATCCTGAAGCGGTGATGGTAAAAGATAGGTCTTTACCTAGAAGGGATCCGGGCCCTGCCCAACGTCCCAGCTGCAGCGAGAGTGCCATGCGACCTGACATTGCACCCATCGTCAGATTTTGTCCAACTCCTGAGACACGGGAAGCAAAGCCACTAAAACTCAATGGAAATTTAGAACCACTGTGCTGGGAAAAATCGTGAAGGCATAGGATGCAGGACGTGACACAGCCACAGCAAAAGCTCAGCCACAGAACGAAGAAATGAGGCCTGCATCGTGAGCGCTTGTGACTAGCGGGGAATGCATCTCTGTGAACCCCACCTGAACCCCCAGAGCGAAGTGATCTTTAGAGCCACAAAGGTGAGTGGCCAAGCAAATCAACCCAATACTCATGGAGGAAGATACACCCATTGCATTCTTTGGGAGGGAGATGTCTGCAGCAAACACCCAATACCTCCAATGCCAGTCAAACAACATATTTCATACGAGCTCGGGAGTCGCCTCGGTTACCAAGGCCCGCGCAAGAGAGATAAATCCCCTGCTCCTTGTGAAAAGTCAGCGAAGGGGAACCTTAACATTTTACAGCTAAATATAGCTGGACTACAGAACAAGACAATTGAGCTTACAAAAATACTACACGAACATCAAGTACAAGTAGCCCTTCTGCAAGAAACAATACTCCCACGGAGACAAATTAACATCATGGGTTATACACAGTACAAATGTGAATGCCTGAAGTGCCAAGGCATCATGACCTTAATCAGAAATGATACCCAAGCCATAGTAACCAACAACCCTGCGGGGGATATCGACCACCAAGTAATAAAGCTATGGGGCAAAGATAGCACCAAGTACACACTACACAACATTTACTGTCCCCCGACCTCATCAAAAGGTCTGCCTGAGTTCGAGCCCATACTAAAGAAAACTGTCGTAGCTGGTGATTTTAATGCTCACATTCCTGCTCTAGGATACAGGCGGTTTAACAGTAGGGGTCTAGAGGTTGAGGAGCTGTGCAGCAGTACCAACTTAATGCTGCTGCAGAACTTGGAAACTCCACCAACACTCCTACACAGGGCACACGGCTCGACCAGCCGGCCAGATCTGACATTTGTTTCAGCTGACATAGCAGAAAATAGTATCATTAAAGTCTTAGAAGATGTGGGAAGTGACCACCGCCCTGTTTTAACAACTATTTTAACACCACAGAAGACGCAGAAGTCCCTGTGTAAACCATCCTGGAACTTCAGGAAAGCAGACTGGGACCGCTACGGCCGAGAAACTGACGCTGGGTTCAGTCAAATCATTAGAACTGATAACATTAATACTACATACAACAACATGTGTACCACAATCCTAACAGCTGCCAAAAAGTGCATCCCAAGGGGGAAGCATAAGAAGTATAAACCTTACTGGACATCTGAACTAGCTGAAGCAGTCAAAGAAAGGAGAGAAGCTAGAAAGAAGGCTGAAAAATACCCTACCACCCTAAATAAAACAGAGTACAACAGGTGGACAGCAAAAGTAAGGTATGTCACCAAGAAGAATAAACGGGAGACTTGGAGGGAAAATTGCAACAAATTAGATTTAAAAAGAGAAGGGAACAAAGTTTGGAGACTCCTCAGTAATCTCGAGGGAAGCAAGAAAAAGACAAACCCAACACCCATGGTGGATGGAAGTGGTGATGAAGTAACATCAAGCAGCAAGAAAGCCGATGTCTTCAACAATTTTTATGCCAGTGTAAATAAAACACAACAGAGAAAGAAACTAGACAAAATGCTCCTAAAGAACACATCCACGCGTAACATAGATCAGACCAATATTGCTGCGTTCGATGATCCGTTCCGTCCGCAAGAACTGAGAATGGCACTACGGAAACTGGCCAAAAATAAAGCTCCAGGACCAGATAAAATTAAAAATGAGATGATTTGTCAACTAGGGCCAAAGGCAAAAGAGACACTTCTATGGTTCATCAATAGAACGTGGAACGAGGGACAGCTACCATCAGCATGGCTGACAGCAACCATCTTGCCTATATTGAAGAAAGGGAAACCACCAGGAACACCAAAAAGCTATAGGCCCATATCCCTCACTTCATGCTTGGGCAAGCTGGTCGAGAGAATGGTAAACAACAGACTATACTGGTGGTTGGAAAGCTGGAACCTTCTGGACAACAACCAGGCAGGCTTCAGACGTAAGTGTCGCACAGATGACCCCCTCTTCAGGTTTACACAGAATGTGATGGATGGCTTTCAAGAGGGAAAAAGCACAATAGCTGTGTTCATCGACCTTGAGCAAGCCTACGACAGAGTTTGGAGAAAGGGACTTTTGCTAAAGATGAGAAGAATGGGAATAGGAGGGAAAATGATTAGATGGATACAGGCCTTCCTAACAAATAGAACCATAGCTACCAACTATGCCGGTGCAATTTCACGGAAAAGAACGCTGGAAGAAGGACTGCCTCAAGGCTCTCCTTTAAGTTGCACCCTTTTCCTCATCTTCATTAATGACCTTGCCAAACATCTGAATGTGTCGAAGGCGCTGTTTGCTGATGACCTTGCCATCTGGACTACTGACAAATATCCCATCCTGGCAAAAGCCAAGATCAACAGAGCTCTCCTTACAATGTCAGTATATTGTGAGCTGTGGAAACTTAAAATCAATACGCAGAAAACTGTATACACCACTTTCTCCCGCAGCCACAAAATAGCAAAAAGACACATCAACATCAAACTGAGTGGGGAAACACTAACAAAAGAAGAGCACCCAGTCTATCTAGGAGTAAAACTGGACAGACAATTGAAACTAGATGGACACATCCACAACCTCAGGGAAAAAGCATGTAAGCGCCTAAACCTCATCAAACGGCTAGCTAGTACAAATTGGGGAGCGGATAAACAAACCCTTCGTCAACTATATCTTGGCTATGTGAGATCAGCGATAGACTATAACCTCCCCCTCCAGACCATTGTGAGTACTAATACCATCTCAGCTCTGGACCGTGTGCAGAACCAAGCTCTCAGGTTAATTTGCGGAGGGATGAGATCAACACCCACAGCCGTATGTGAGATAGATGCCAATATAGAGCCGCTGGATATCAGGCGTAAAAGAGCATTGACTGAAGCTGTAGAAAGATACAGGAGACAAGAGAAAGACCACCCAAACAAAGTACTTATTGACACTTGGAAACAAACACGAAGACTGAAACAACTATCTCTCCTGGACATAGCCAAAGAGGAAAATGATAAACACCATCTCCCGCAAGAGAGAGAATTGGAAAACAAATACTTTGGACCGCCCCCTTGGGAAAACTTCCATCAACCAACTGTCAAAACACAACTGATAGATGAAACGGCCAACAAGGAAACACTACCGACAATCTTGAAGACGTGTGCCTTGGAGACCATAAACAGCTACCCAACGTCAGCAATACAGGCCTACACAGATGGTTCAGCTTTCAAGACCACCTCTTTTGCAGGATACGGCGTCTGCATATGGTACCTGGATGGATCCTCTTATGAGTTCTGCGACTCCTGTGGTGAGATTGTTCAAATTATGAAGCGGAGGCTGAGGCCATCAAGACAGCCATTGAATTACTACACCAACAGTTTGACCTTATGGAACGAAAGCCATCAGATATAGTGATCTTCAGTGACTCCATGTCTGTTCTGGAAGCACTTAAACAGACTCCATATGAAAACAAAGACATTTTTCTTATAGGAAGAGCGGTTCACAACTTGATCACAGCCTACTCCATCAGTGTAACCCTACAACCCTACAGTGGATCCCTGGACACAGTGATCTAACTGGAAATGAGACAGCTGATAGACTTGCAAAAGCAGGAGCCTCTAAACAACAAAAGGACAGACCCTGCAGCATGAGAACAGTCAAACAGATTCTCAGAAACAACACAAGGGAAATCTGGCTGAACAGATGGGCGAACGGGCCGACTGGCCGAAATGTCTTTAATGAAATGACCTGCCCAAAAGACAACGACAACATAAACAGACTCAGCAGGAGAAATCAAAGTCTTATCTTTCAGTTCCGAACAGGACACGCCAGAGTCAATAGCCATCTAAACCGTATCAACCCTCAGCACCTACCCATGTGTAGACACTGCTCTCATCCCTATGAAACAACCAGACACCTCCTCATGGAGTGTCCATCACTCACAAACGCTAGGAAAAAACTTTTACAGACACCTCTGACAGTCACCAACTCACTATATGGAACGTTAAAACAACTGCAGAAAACCTGCACTTTTTTAAGAATGGCATTGGGCTGCCAAGAGTAGATATGCTCAGCAGCTATGGGATATTAATTCTTCCTGAGCAACAACTCAATACATTTTTAGCCTGTGGGCAAGTAACATATTAACGTCAGTAACATTCCGACGGAGTTTTGACTCGTGGTGTGGTGACGAAATATAGTCCTTTCCTGAAGGTAGACACCGATCTGACATTCCGCAATTCTAGAAACCTAAGCTATTGACACTGTGCTCGTTGTTAATGTTCGTGCCTGGACAATTTTAATGTGACCTAAACAGACATCTAAAAAATAAGAACACCCAAGGAATCGTTCCCTGAAGCAGAGAATTCATCCCGTCTTTTTGGAACTGGGGATTTCTTGGTCAAAGACTGCCATTGACGATTCTGTATGTGAATGTCCTAAAAATTATGTTTCCAGAAGTGGCTATCAAAGCTGTGAGTATGAACAAATGCACGTGATCACGGCTGAATGAATAGAGTGAATGCAGGACTGAGTGATTTCTTTATTGTTGTAATTTGGCGCCCATTTTGCTGTCTTAACTTTCTTTATGCAAGTATTGCTAATCATATTTCCCTTAAAATAGAGCAGAGATATCAAGTCTGTCCATACCTTAAAAGGGGGAAATATTAGACCTAATCGTATGTATCCGTGACTCTTTGGGGCTATCAGCTTTCTCCTAACGGGACTGTGGGCTAAACATCGAGAGAAGATCATAATTTCTTGTAGCAATTCCTTGATTTTTTTATGACTATTTGTATATGCTTTGATGTAATTTAATGTGTTGTGATGGAATTTTTCTGATAAATTAAAAAATCCCTCGAACTTAATCAGTGTGTCGGGTCAGCTCGTTCTAGATTATCTGTATAATCATTGTTATAGTTTCCCACGTCTGTACGTCTAACTGTCGTCTTGTATGTGCGTGCACGTGAGTGGATAGAACTATATATAAGTAATATATATATATATATATGTGTGTGTGTGTGTGTGTGTGTGTGTGTGTTTAGACTGTCTGACTCCTCTAAATCTGTCGTAGAAGATAGGTGAAAAAGAGAAGATTTCTCGATTTCAGAGACAGCCTCTATCACAGCCTACCATCTCACTCGTGGAAATCTATTGCTATTACTATCTCTCACTGTGACTATCATTTATTCAAATCTAATCAGAAGGGACCAACCCAAGTGTTGCTGTCATTTTCGACGGAGTCATTTGTCAAGTTATTTGCCTATGTTTTATCATAAGTATAATTGTGTCTTTACCTGCGATGTCAGGTTGATTAGGGGTTGTCTTCCCTTGTTTCATTGTGTTTTGACCTTTAGGGTCAAAGGTTGACAGTTCGGGCGTAGGCCTATGGGAAGGTTTTTTAAGCGGGGGAGAGTTATACTTCCGGCGAGCCGGGAAGGTCCTGTTTTTCTGAAGGGACCAAGAGTCCATTGTTTTTCGGGGAGAATTTTCGAAGTAACTGCTATGGCAGTTTTCCCCAGTGAATCTCTGTGCGTCGGGATGACGACAGAATTCCTTGTTATGTTCTGAGGATTCATTTTCCAGGTAATACCGACCTTTATGCATTATTACGCTTTTCGGTGGCAGAACATGTAAAAGGATTACTTAGTGTGAACTGCAGCTCACCGATCCTATATATTACAGAACTTATATTTTGTGCTCGAGGTAGCCATCCAAGACTGTTAGTCTTTATATTGTCCAGAAATCCAGTGACGAAGATATATTGTGGGAACCGCAGATTGGCGGGATTTATGTCTACAATAAGCATTACTGCAGGATTGATGATAACCTATTTAACAGAAGTACAAGCCGACGTCAGAACGAGGCCTGTGTCGGCTATTAAACTACAGCTCTGATAATGTGCACATTTCTGGGGACTAGTTAAACCTAGGTGTCAAAGTGACTAAGGTCATTGACCCGTTTACGTCAAGATGCCAAGGGCATCACGCTACGAACTGTCATTATTGAAGAACTTTGCTATTGACCATGCACGTCTATTCCGATGTTTACCATTTTGAATGCCTCTAAAATGTATGACCTGGTTCGATCCCCCTCCTATCAAAAATCTACGACAACACACATACACACACACACACACACACACACACACACACACACACACACACACACACACACACACACACACACACGCACGCACGCACGCACGCACGCACGCACGCTCGCACGCACGCACGCACACACACACACTCATTCACTCACTCACTCTCACACACACACACTCATACACTCACACACACTCACACTCACTCACACTCACACTCACACACACACACAAAAATAAACACATTGCCTTGTGTAGTTCCCAGGGGTAGTTGGAGAAAAAACAAAACAAAGACAGAACTTCTTCATCGGGTATTGTCCGGCTAACGTGAAATTGCCCGTGGCTGTGGCGACCTTATCACGTCAAATAAATTGATTCAGAAACCAGCGCAGGAAGAGTGTACAAGTGCTCTGTGCACGTGTCCTTGTAATGGCCCCGTGCTCCAAAAATAATGAGAAGAGCATGCTAAACATGACACACATGAGAGAAATCAAGATGGAGATTCAAACTTGACCTCAGGGGACAATGATCTCGGACACAATGTTTTCAAGGTCATAACACAATGAAAGAGGGCAGTAGAGCCGGGGTTTGGTAGATGAACATGAGTGACTCTATATGTAGGGACATATACTACTGGAGAAAAGTTAAGGGCCACCATTCAGTTTAGACAAGGTTTATATAATTGATTGGCAGACTGTAAAGACAAGTGAAAATGTCATTAAAACTGAGCTCAGAGAAATGTGTATACATTTCTGTGTGCACTAGGTTAATTTTTTTAAATGTCCAAAAACTGGGTCACGTTAACCCGCACGTGAAAATTGCCATTTTTGCATCACGCCCCACTAGTTCAAAAGGTGAAAAAGTGAGTTGAATTTGAATGCACGTGGAAAATGATCATCGGTAAAGAGTGTTCACCGTTGGTATGCAATAAATCAGTATGACAAGTGGTCGAAATGATCACTGCATTAGCCATGCCACCAAGGAGAAGTCTCAGCACTGTAGACCGTGGTCGAGCTATGGCATGGATTCAGGATGGTCAATCTGTTCGTCATGTTGCAAGACGTTTAGCAGTGTCCCACTCTACCATTCAGAGACTTCTTGAGAGATTTCAAGCTACCGGACATTTGGAACATCGACCCTGCTCAGAAGAATTATATAAACCTTGTCTAAACTGAATGGCGGCCCCTAACTTTTGTCCAGTAGTATACTATGAGACATGCTTCAATGACACACTGATGAAAGACAAGAATACCACAATAAACGCGGGTGACTAAAAAATGGACAAAAAATCAGACACACGAGCGGACGGACAGATGGACGGATAGATAAATACACAGACAGATAGACAGACAGACTACCCCACCGACCGACCGAACGTCAGAGACAGACAGACAGGAAAAAAGGGAAACAAATATGTATGCAGTCAACAGAAGGTTTCACCATACTCCTGTTATAGAGTAGATAAGACTATAACACGTTTCACTAGCTTTGACCAACTTCAAAATGCTATATCTCAGCGAATGTATAACGCATATAAGTGAAATTTTGTGTGTGAATTTGAAATGGTATAGCCCCTATGAATTAAATTTTTCATTAAAATGCAGCTATTGGTTTCAATTTTCGTTTCTTTGCGATATAATATCAAAAGTCAACTTGCCAACACACATCACACACACACATTTTGAAATGTCTACAGTAAATTATACGACCTCATTTGCACACGACTGGTTTATCAAACAATTGGCAGGATTTTAGCGTGAAATTGCACTTCTTGAACATAAAACAGTTTATATCCGGTGTTACTCACACATTGTCAATCAGAGGTGTGTCTACAAAACGTATTGTGTGATTAAGGAGGAAAAACGAGTCTGCGAGTACATTTTATGACATTACAGCAAATCACAAAATAGGATTTTTAAGTATTTCTGCAATGAAGCTACTCGAGGAAAACCATATCATTCTATTTCAAACCCACAAAAGAGGACTACTCATGCCTTGGGGATAAGCAAACGATCATTGCACCGCTGGATAGCGACATCTGAAATTTCTAATTCCAGTGTTTTACACACGAAAATTAGGCCAAGAGTGGTGGATAATTTTGACAGAGAATTGATCCGCAGAGAAATTTACAATATGTTTCACAATAATGAGGCAGTGACTTTAAGGAAATTGACAATTTGGTTAAGAAAGAATAATGACATTGATATTTCCAAATCTACGCTATGGAGGACTATTAGGAGTTTGGGATTCACTTTTAGAAAATATGTTGGTGGTAGAAACCTTATTTGTGAGAAGCCTCATATAGTTGCAATGAGAAGCAAATATTTACGCGAGGTCAGAGAAATGAGAAGAGATTGTTATGATTTTGTGTATTTAGATGAAACTTGGATCAATGCCACCACAGTAATGAACGAGAATGGCAATCATCTGATGGGACAACTAAGAGACTAGTACCAAGCAGCAAAGGACAGCGCCTAATAATTGTACATGCAGGAAGCAGCCATCATGGACTTCTAAATAATACTGAACTCATATTTGTTTCAAAATCCACAGATAATAGGGATTATCATACAGAGATGAATGGCAAGATATTTCAAGATTGGATTGTGAATCATGTATTTCCTTCCTTGGATAGACCGTCGTGTTTGATAATGGACAATGCTTCATATCACAACGTTGTGGCACCAGAAGATAAAGTTCCTAATTCATCAAGTACTAAAGATGTAATAAAGATTTGGCTGACCAAAAACGACATTCCATTCAACGAAATGTCCCTGAAGCCTGAATTACTTGGAATTGTAAAAAAGACACAGCAAAGATACAAATGACATGGTCACAGATGTTTAAGATTGCCTCCTTACCATTCTACTTAAACTCAATAGAAAGGCTGGGCTAAAATAAGGAACAGGTGGTCACAAATGTTTAAAAGAAAATACTTGCCTCCTTAGCCATGGAAGAAATGTTAACCATGTGTTACAATAGAATTAGAGATTGATTATCATTTGTCTCAGGCTAAAATTTAAATTCGGGAAGTTTAACAGATAGCGTTAACAAGCACATTAGATAGAACGTTTTCCATTATGATATTTATGAACCGCAAAGAAACCTATTGAAATAAAAGAATGTTGGTATAAACAAAAGACAAACAAGCCATGCTGATCAGAAATCATAGCCAGGGTATTCATTTGAAGAAATGTGAGAACCATGTGCGGAAAAATTTTACAATAATCAATATGCCGACAAAGAGAAATATTCAAAGAGTTTAATGAATGGTTTGTCCTTCTACTTCAGATCGAAGATGTTATATTATCAGTGTTTTCTCAGATAACCATACTGATATATATGATTCAGATGAGAGTTTTTAATTTTCTTTAAAGTAGTGACCTTAACCGTTATTTACAAGCCAGTTAGTATGTGTATGATGAAGTGTAAGTCATAACAACAACAGACAGATAAACAATTTAATTTATTCCACCACACTTGACAACACTGTGACACACTCACATACATAAAACACTCTACAAGGATATCTTAAAGGAGTAGATAACTTTTCAAATAACAATATGTATTCATTGCTGCAACGTTCCAATTTTAATTATGACATATTTATGAAATACTGGTTTTGTTTTGTTCAAGCTCTGTTGGTATGTGTCAAGAGTTTGTGAACTAGTATTGGAGATGTTCTCAGTTCCTGATATTAAAACAATTTTGAAATGTTACAATGTTATTAAGATGGGGTCATTTTGAGCTCAGTCCATCTTGCGTGATGGCGGCAGGAAAAGACTCCTCTTCGATTTCTAGCGCTCTGGAGACATATGAATTAAATGTCAAATGTCCGACTCTGGAAAGCAAAGCTCTGACCATGTACCACGACCAGTCCCTGAAAACAAGAAGGATACTCGCTAATGATACTCTGATCAATATTTAAGGAAATCTGAAATACTTCAACAGTATTAACATTTAATGGTTACTGCCTCTGCAAACCTTTCTAGTCAATCATCTAGGTGTCAGTGTACTGTTTGGCCATTCCACGTTTTATTGTAATCTGTAGACTTTACATCATGTTTGCTACGAAACTACACATATAAAATCAATTCATTCAGTCATTAAATGTGACTGAAGCTTACCACAATTTATGGAAATAAACACAGATACGTTGACTAGCTGCTCGATACAAATTCCCATCTGCTTATGTTCCAGGCTTTTATTTAGATGAGCTGGCTTCAACGCACTGTTGCTTTATCAAATGAACTATTTCTAATCCGTTTATGGGGCCACGTTTCGACTGGACAAGATGCACAGATATAAAGTAAATATTTGTTGGGTCTAACCCAATATAACATCGTATGCAAAAAATGGCATTAATACGTTGGACGGTTAATTAGATAATTACATTTGTTTGAGGGCATAGCTAATGAAACGTGCTAATAGTTTAATTTTAACACCGGTATTTAAAACATTTCCAAGTATTTTAATATTAGCACAAGTATGTAACATAAATAGGACTAGATTAATATTAACACAAGTAAGTAACATAAACAGGACTAGATTAATGTTAACACAAGTATGTAACATAAACAGGACTAGATTAATATTATAGTGCGTTTCAAAAAGATTGGTCGACGATTGACTTCAAATATCTCCACATTCCTTGCACTGATAAACATGATTTTTTGCATGTGGTCTTATATTTTCAATGTCCCAATGTTTTTATAAAATTCAGTGTTGCAGGTAGTGTTCTTTTCTTGCAACGGCTAATTCCTTTGATCTTTTTTAACGAAGTAATTATTTTGTCCTGGAAGAAAATAATTTACCGTAAATGAAGGAAGTTGCATATTTTCGGCATTGGCGTCTATACAATTCGAATGTTAGAGGGGGTTTGTTTACTGATTACTACGTGAGGTCCTTTTTTATTTCTTCGAAATATTTGAGAGAATAATAATGCCTATTTGTTGTAAATATTACTTTTTATACTAAAACGTGAATGGATGCATGAAGAGGTGAAAGTACTGTGTATGTTAAAAATAGTAGTGAAATCGCGGAGATAAAAAGGAAATGAATTGGTTTACATATATACATAGATGGAGGAGAAAACATATAAAACATATAAGGTATTTGCACACTTATTCTGAGTCAGACGAGTCTAACATATTGATGACTATTCTCGGCTGAACGAACGACAGTCCATCTTTTTTCCAATAGTCATTTTCCTCTTTTAAGACATGGTCTACACATTTACACCAATAATCTTTGTCTATCTGCGAGAGGGCGGCATATGTTAATTCTTTCATATTGCATAGTTTAAAAGTTTTATTTTCAGCTGCCACCTGTCCTTTAACTTTTGCCCAAACGAGTTCAAGTGGTTTAAATGTGAATGATAAGGTGGCAGTCTCAAACACATATATCCATGCTGTTGAATAAACTTGTCTTTATGGAATATCTTGGTCTGTTGTGATTTCTTATCAAGGGACAGTAATTCAGGTTTCAGAAACCCCTTGTTAAATGGAATGTCTTCTTTTCTGAGCCAAATCTTTATAGCATCTTTTATACTCGAAGATGTCGGGATTTTGTCTTCTTCTGCCACAGCGTTGTGGTATGATGCGTTGTCTATTATCAGACAGGATGGTCTGCCTAGGGACGGAAGAAGAGTATGTTCAATCCACTCTCTAAATATGTTACCGTTCATCTCGGTATGATAGTCCCGGTTGTCCGTATAATTGGAAGTGAAAATAAGTTCAGCATTTTTCACTAGCCCAATATGTCTGCTGCCTGCATGTGCCATTATCAGACGTTGTCCTTTTCCACTGGGTACACATCTTTTAATCGTTCCATCTGATAACGGCCATTCCTTTTCACTTGTGTGGTGAGCATTGATCCAAGTTTCATCCACATACACAATATCTTAATCTTGATTACGCATTTCCGTACTTCACGTAAATATTTACTTCTCATAGATACTAAGTGCGGCTTCTTGCAGATGACGTTTCTTCCACTAGCGTACTTCCTAAACGTAAAGCCAATGCTTCTAACAGTTCTCCACAATGTTGATTTCGACACATCAATGTCATTGTGTGTGCTCAGCCGAATTTTCAGTTTTCTTAGTGTCACAGTTTCTTTGGAATTGAACAGTCTACAAATCTCTCTTCTAATCACATCCCTGTCAAAACTATCTACTACTTCCTTTCTTCCTTGCGTCCTGGTATTGATTGAACTGAAAATTTCATTAGCTTTGAGTAATTGATTAAATGAGCGTTTACTTAAACCCAAAGCGTGAATAATTCTCTTTTCAGGATTTGAGAGACTCCGAAACAGTTTACCACGCTTAGCTTCTCTGCAGAAATATTTATACATCTTCACTGCCATTGTATGCAGTGTAAGGAACTTGACTTTCATACCCATTGTATTACAGACCTAGAATACCGCAAGATACACCTATGCACGGTAACTGAACCCACCGGAAGGATCAATGTAATGTTCAAAACAGTGCGGTAGTGAGCTGAAACACGGGGAAAATTACGTGAAATACGTTCAATTAGTTAAATCGAAATAGCTCACAAATATGAAGGGGTAAGCCCTGTCAATACACGGTTGGACTAGGAGGTGGTCGATTTTGTATACTTTAAATAAAGAAAATTTAAAACCATAAGTTTGTTAACGAGGAAAAAAATGTCCCCCTCAGGACATAGCGATCATTAGGTCATATGCAAAGTTGCAACAATTACAATCAAGTGGTTGCAGAGATATTGAATATTAAACAGCGGCAAACATTGTGAAACGCACTATAACACAAGTACGTAACGTAAACAGGACTAGATTAATATTAACACAAGTATGTAATATAAACAGGACTAGATTAATATTAACGCAAGTACGTAACGTAAATAGGACTAGATTAATATTAACACAAGTATGTAACGTAAATTGGACTAGATTAATATTAACACAAGTATGTAACTGTAAAAGTATGTTTGTTCGTGTTAAAGTGTCGTAGAGTGGGCGTGTCGTTTTGTCACCTGGACAGTTCAATGTTGCGGTGAATATCTGGGTCACCAGCATGAGGCGCTGTCAGGGTGTAATGAAGACACTCACACACAAACAGCATACATGTATTCAGGCGTGTAGTATTTGTAATATCATGTGGGATGATGTGGTAAGTGTGGGTGTAGGCGAATGCGTCTAGGCTCTTGGACAGCTGCACACTGAACCCACCCACCCACATGCAGAAGTCAGTGAAGGTAGGTAATGCTGCTGACGTTTCACAATATTTATTATACGACGTTTCATAGTATGGACGACACAGTCAATGGCATAATAATCATGGACATTATATGATGGTAATTGTACTTAACCCTTTGCATCAGCTCAGATACATGATGCCAACAATGATGAATTGTCAATCTACTTTCTGCTCTCATCTACTGAAGTTCTGGTACCCTGACAGAACCCGTCAGGTACCCCTCTGCAAATATACCGCACGGGAAGGGCGGTTTCAATGGCTTAACAAAAGGCTATGACTTTTTCTGGCATCACATGCTAGGCACTTCTTCTCATGAAGAATTAAGGCCGTAACCACGGACCTTTATGGCGACAGCATCAGGCCCCAAGTAGCGGACCTCAAATATTAGGTAACCTTGGTGTTTTAACTTTTCGTGTACATATTCCTGCCAATCCTCTACTAAAGTAGATAACTTTATCTGGGCTCTAATGTTCAAAAGACGCTTGGTCTTAGCTCCCGTATCAAGCACCAACAATGAGGCTCTATATAATATATCAGCTGTGAGCTGTTCAACATGTCACCGAACTGTATTTCTATACTCTAGGCATACGAAAGATCATAAATGACTTTATTACCATTGTTCAAAATCCTAGAAAAACACTAAACACCACACTGCCATTCCTGGCATACAGAATGAACTGGGGAAGGAAAGATGACATCTCAGTCATACAATGAACTTCCAATTCCCCGAAAAAGATGGCAAGGAAAATCTTCGGACCTCTGTCCGATCACAACGCCCAGAGTACACTGGTACAAGACGGAAGTCCCGGTCTTTGCGCCAAAAACCTGCGCATGTGCAAACAGCACAGACCTGAGCGAAACTTAAACACAAGACCAGGGCGTTTCCTCAAGCGAGAGGCAAAGCCACTCCGTATATGGTCATGTGAATAGTAACTTAAGACATGACGGCAATTTAAGACACAGGTCAGCATAAGACAAGGGGAAGACAACCAGGAATCAATCCTGTCATTAACGTAAATCCCCAGTTCCCTTTCTTAGACTATCAAAATAATTAAACAGGTTGATGTATTTAATATATATGCTAAATAGACAGCAACAGTAACATAATCAGGACGAGATTAATATTAACACAAGTACGTAACGTAAATAGGACTAGATTAATATTAACACTAGTATGTAACATAAACAGGACTAGATTAATATTAACACAAGTATGTAACGTAAACCGGACTTAGATTAATATTTTCATAAGCATTTACAATAAACAGATAACCAGGAGTGGTTTCATTAACAATTAATGATTAGGTGAATGAACTGCGTATGTTGGATTCTTACAGATCACGTGCCCACCACACTGCGTGTAAGAAGCCTGCAAGAAATATTTGCATTAACACTTGTAGTTTCTGTGGCATTGTGATGTACAAGACGAGGTTGCAAGGCATTTACAGTAACCCTGGTGTGTTTTGTCTCGGATATCATAATAACACACATGAGATAGGATCGATTAAAATCAAATTTTAAAGGAAAGCAATTGTTAACGAGACTCGATTAATATGTTTTATGTAAACTGACTGTACTAAGTCATTATTTCAATCACGAACCATCAACTATCAACTCTATCGGAGAGCCGCGGTAGCATAGTGGTTAGTGCACTGGCTTCCTAGCTCAGTGGTCTATGGTTCGATCCCCAGATGAGGTGGGATTTTTTAGGCCGCAAACGGCTCCTGGGTCGACCCAGCCCCAACTGGGTACCACAGCAACTCTGGGAAGGTTAAGGTGGCCGGCGTAATGTTGACCACATCATCCCTAGTGATGATCAAGAAAATATTCCCAATATGCCTCAATGGGCGTGTAACGGGGTTTTTTTTCAATCGGAGAGTAAGCCCTTAGAAACTTAACAGGCTCATGCTACGCCTTGTTCAAAATCTTTCCATGTCTCCCCTGTTCTCTTTTCAGTCTGTCGCCATGTACGAGTACCTCCACGGCTTCCCTTCTCCACGGCTTCCCTTCTCCACGGCTTCCCCCATTTTCATGTCTTCCTTGGAATTTTAGAGCAAGGCTGCCATGTAATGCTACCAGCTGGTTTGATCAATGTATTTTGAATATATATCTTATCTAACGCCAACATGTTCCCTTTAATTGTTGTTCAACTGTTATTTGTCTGGTTCTTTCAACCAGTTACACAAATGTCAAGTTGTCATAAAATCTCAATACTTCTGTTCTTTGGCATGGAGAAGAGAGCTGGAGTCATACATAGATGGCATGAAGGAAACAGCGAAAAACCTTGAGATGATGGCACGACTTGACGTACGTTTGGCATACTTTCTATGTTCCTTGGAGAACTGAAAGGTTATGATGATTTTGATGCTTGTGACAGAGATTATGTTATCGATTTCATGTATCTTTCTCTTTGTCTTTATTTTCGTCTTCTACGTCTTCGTCACCCACTCCTGTAGGAATTGAACCCTTCTATACTCAAACCTTTGTCTTCTTATAATTTAGCAGCATTTAATTGCATTTTCTTTGATGTAGGTTTACGAGCAGACGTAATGAGTAACGCGAGTCGGTTTCACGTTAATTTTAAACGCCAGAGATCGAATCGTGTTAACTCGTTCCAGACAAGTGATATAAGGGAATCTTAGATCTAAGACGAGTTCGCGTGAATTACGTTTTATGGCCATAGTCTGCAAGCAGTATTCGTGTGATCCTGTAAGTTGAGGAAATCTTCGCACGGGGTCTGGTCTTTTACGTTACGTCGGTTCTCAAATGAGTCCGTACGCAACAGAGTGAATCTGGTTTGGCAGGAGGGCGAAGAAATTTGTTTGATGCGCAGAACGAGTTTAAGGAATATGTAGATTTTCCCTAGGTGTAAACATCTGGAATTTGAGTCTGTCTCGGGGTTTTAGACGTAACCATTTTCCTTTCATCAGAGAGATATTTATACCAGAGCAGTTTTAGACTTCATTCACTCAAGACTCCGCAGTTTCTCTAGACTCATTCTAGCTTCGTTCTAGAAATCACTTTATTTAAGTAGAATCTCAGTTTTCGTTGGAGAATAGTCTTAGTAGGCTGTGCGAGGTAAATATATATCTAGTAGTGATTGAGTGATTTAAGTGATGATCGCCTATTATATTTCACTAGTTAATTTCTGTGTAGAGAGCTTAAATGATAAGTCAGTTATATTGTCTGTAAGTTACTGCGTTACAGTGGAAAGCAGAATAAATTATAATTTCTAGCTAAACTCATTCGGCTATTAATAAATTTAATAAAATTGCTAGTAACCAGCAAGAGAATAATTTGACTAACTTATAACTGCACTGATTCATCATTGAGTATTGACGAAATACGTATGTATTTCTAATTCATGATGATTGATTTTTCATGAATAAAATTTATTTCACGGAAGTTTTGAATAATGAGGCAAGTGTCGTGAGAAATTCTAATCCACATATATAAATGAGAAAATCAATGTAAAGCCTAACGAAGTAATTCAATAGAAATAAAGAAGAATGGTGAAAGACCAGTGCTTTCCAATAGCGTACGCTGTGTTGTAGAATGCTATAATAAATGTAACGCTTCCACGTTTGATAGTAAAAGCCTACTGCATAAACTACACGCGTTTCTAAAAATAAAACTGGTACTGTGTTTCTTAGAAAACCTTGAGATACGCAAACTGCTTAATGACCTAGATATAATACTAGAATTAATGTCATTATATACACTGCGTTAACCTAAAAGACAGACGGGCTTAGAAGAGACAGCGAGAGAGATGCACGGAGGAACGCATGCAATGCTACCACGTCGCCTCGCGATTTAAAAATTAATGCCACCCCACGCGAAAGGCATGCAGGCTTGATTTTTTTCAAATAGACAGTGATAAAAAACACTAACGATACGAGGTAAGGTTTTAAAAAACATGTTTAATGCTTATTAGGAAACATGACACAATACTGTTTTACGTCGGACATCCTGACTTTATACTGACAGAACAGTCGAAAAGGCAGGACAGGTGGCGGTTCGAAAAATAAAAAACAAATACACGACTATCCTAAAATAATACATATTTTGAACGAAGCCACTTAACCCCATTAAACTTATATATTCTTGTACCTTAAGACTTGCTGACAAAGAATATGTTATGTGTTACGCAAATGGTCTAGTACTTAATAAATTATAGCCAAAATACTGTAGTGAGGTTGTCTGACAGCACAAGATCATATTTGCTCATAATGGCTGTTTGAACAACACTGCCTTAGGGGAATTAGGCCAACAAGTTAGATACGATTTGATTGGCTGTAGAAATATGTAAGGCAAAACCTGATTAGTCGGACTGCAAATACTATTTGGTTGTTAATGGTTACGGTAGGATGGGGTAAAGTTTTTTCAAAGGCTCTTGTAAACATGGTCTCATTGGTTAGAGCATTCGATATAGTCAAATAGAAGCGTCAGTTCAGGGCCAGTTTTGAAAATAAACTTTATGAGAAGACAGTGCGTTGAGAGCAAGCTTATATTTTTCTAAATAAAAGCCTGGGATAAGGCAGATCAAAATTGTGCCAGAATTCATCGCCAGTCAACGTACTTGTGTATATTTCCTTGAATTGTGGTAAGCTGGACATATTTCATATATATGTATGTATATATTATATGAAAATTGAATATGAATTGATAAATTGTGTCTGTATGTGTGTGGGTTCAGTAGCAAATAGAAGGCAAAGCCTAGGTATTGCTCCACCATGTAAAAGGTGTCAGAGAGGAGTATAACTGCATTGGCATATATGGGATTGCCATTTAGTAACATGACACCTATCTTATTGTATAGAAGGAAGTACAGCTGGAATTGCAGAGGCGTTGTAACCATTAGGGAGAGGAATACTGGTATATTGTAACATGAGAAGCTAGTAGTTGGCATACAGCGCTGAACTCTGTGTTTGTAATGGCCTGTACTTCAGTGTGGAAATAGATATTATATATTAGTTCTGAAGAAGGAGGTACAACCTTCTTGTTTCAGGGACCGTGATACTGAAGTATTAGAGCAGCACCTGGTCTGAGTTTTGCTGGATCCATAGGGCTGACAGCAGACTCCTTGTCCAAGATATCGACCAGTGGGGTATCTCAAGATAACTGAGAAGCAAGCGAGCAGAGGAGACAGTTTTCCTGCCGCAGACACCTAAGTTAAGACTGTGTCAGCAAGAGCAGCTCATCCTTGTATAAACCCCTTTAAAAATTGACTGTAATACTAAATCAAGAGGGGCAGTTATTGTTTACAAATAAAAAGAACTGTGAACCCTTCAAGATTTTTTCCACTATTAACAAACACATGAAGTCGTGATGACAAACAACAACATAGCTTCAAAAGCCAGTATTACCTCTTAATACCAGAGCATAAAACTACACACATATTGTAATAATATTCTATATCAGGACAAAGATCCTTTGTATAATTTTTGTACATAGGCATTGAGTTTACAGTTGATTGTGATTCCTGATTCACTCTGTAGTTGGATCAGGATATCTATTCTTGAAGGAAATTAATACATAATTTAAACGTTAACACTTGACTTACTTAAGCTAGTCTTCTAGAGTGTTATATGTATGTGCTTGTCATAGTGTTGTAAAGTGTTGTGAATCTTAAATAAAGTATTTATCTGTATGTTGTTGTTGTGAACTTACACTTCATCATTATCATAACCCTAGACATTCAACGTAGTCATCACAATATTCCAGAATAAGTCTGACTGAGGTCTAAATGTGGTAGCAAAGTAAGGTCATCTGTAACACACCACACATATTAGATACAGATACCTTCACAGCTGATCTCAGTCAGTACACTAAGTCCTCTATAAATATTTATATAATCCCAACTTACCACATATATTGGGGTCTCGCTCCCGGGATATTGAACCCTCCCCTAGCATATATATTGGGAGTAATTCACTTCTGGAAATAATAAAAATTAAAAAGGTATTCTTGGGTGGAAAAATAAGGTTGAGCTCTCAGTGCTTCTGGTTGACCTTAGTTAATTACTCATAGATAAAATTGTTTAGTTAAATATTGTTCACATTTGCCTGTTAGAAAATGGCGGACCTGGCAAAATTTCGATCTGCTGCTATGCAGGCTGCTAAAGAGTTAGGAATGGACGAGCAAGTTATGATTGCTTATGTCACTACTGAATGTGACAAATATATTGAACGTGAAGAAAGAAAATTTGAAGCAGAAAGAAAATTAGAATCGGAAAGATTAGAAAAAGAGGCTGAAAGAAAGTTAGAGGCTGAAAAGGAAATTAAGAGGTTGCAGATTGAGGCTGACAAAGAGGCTAGGGCATTGGAGGCTGAGGCTAAGAAGTTACAATTGGAGGCTGAGACTAAGAAGTTACAATTGGAGGCAGAAAGAGAAGAAAAGAGACAGGCTGCGGAAAGGGAAGCAGAAGAAAGAAGGCAAGCTACTGAAAAAGAGGAACGAAGGCAAGCTACCGAAAAAGAGGAAAGAAGATTGACTGCAGAAAGGGAAGCAGAAAAGGAGGAGAAAAGATTACAAAGGGAGCACGAGTTACGACTAAGGGAGTTGGAATTTCAAGGCCATGCTCCTGAAAATGGTGCCAGTCCCTTTACCTCCGATGCCACTGCTAGTCAGGGAGCCTCAACCTCAGCTATGAATTTTCATCTAGATCATTTTGTTGAGAAAGAAGATGATATTGAGAGCTATCTAAATAGATATGAACTGTTAGCTACCACGTATGGGTTAGAGAGAGAAAGGTGGAGCTTAAAGTTATCTCAAGGGCTTCGTGGTACAGCTTATGAAGTTTTCGCCAAGATGAGCAGAGATGATCAAGAAAATTATGACATGTTAAAGCAGGCTCTTTTGTTAAGATATGAAAAGAATGGAGAATTTTATAGAAAAAAATTTAGGAATGCTAAACTACTGTCAGGTGAAACATATCACCAGTTCTCTGCACGGTTAGAGACATACTTGGAGAAATGGACTTCTCTGGGGAAAACCCAAGATCTTAAGGAAATGATCCTTATAGAACAACTAAGAGAGTCCATGGCTCCATACTTGAGAAAGTTTCTCATGGAACAAGGTGCAGAGAGGCTGGGTGAGTTACTAAATGTTGCTGAAAGATATCAATAGTGAAGGGAAAATATTGTTCAGTGAAAATATCCACAGTGAATGTGGTAGGAAAGTTTCCTCAAGAACGCGTGGAGAGTGGACAAGGGGCCGAAGAAAAGACAGGAATATCTTCAACACCATGAAGAAGTGACAATGGTCCCGTAGCCCGAGATAGAATATGTCAAGAGGTGCACCCTGAACAGTATACAAAGTGAGATAAGCCGAGTGAATATCCCAGCCGTGAGATTTAAATGTGACTAGTACCGTGGGAAAGGAGTGATTAGAGCATTACCCGCTGGGGTTAGGAAGTAAATATGTGTTTCTAGGGAGCCCTATAAAACCTGTGGTAATGGCCACACTCCAGGTCAGGTCGACCCCTAGTAGGGAGGAAATACCACCACTAAATTATTCTCATAAGCAGAAGAGAAAGGCCCAGGCAAAGGACAAGTCACTAAAACCTTGCTTTGGAAAATTGCCATCGAACCATACACACCCCAAGAGAGGGCAATTCTATTTAAAGGAGGGACTGCTCTACAGGAAAGCTAGAGCAGGATCAAAAGAATATGGACAGTTGGTACTTCCATCTGCCTACAGAGAAGAAGTGATGGCACAATCACATGTTGTACCAGACGGTGGACACCAGAGAAATGGGACCACCCGTCAAAGGACATCGGAAAAATTCTACTGGCCCCAGGTAGCTGCTGATATTTCACAATTTGTGGGGGCCTGTGAAAAGTGTAGCAAGGTATATTCCCCAAAATGAGAAAATAATAATCAGATGCCAGCCAAACATTCTAAACAATGTGGGCCTAAAAATAAAAAGGGAAATAAAATTAATAAGGTAGACACAGAGGACAGGTATTCACTTTCCCAAAATCCGTCTTCTCCAAAAATAATTAGATTCGCAACTCTGCGTATGGCACCCAGAGACAATAGAAACACAGACCAGTCAGCCCAGGAAAAGTTTGAAGCCGCAGTTAGGGAACTGGCTGAAATTAATATTGAAGATAATCTGCCAGATTTGAACCCGGAACAAAATGTTAGAAGAAAAGTGGGGAGTGGACGAGTGAGCAATTCGGAAAATGCTCACAGCGGTTCACAATATGGCTATTAATTTAGCATGAAAAGGGCACTGGTGACATTGGTAGTCACCCGACCCTACACCGTCCAGGGGGAAGTACTGAACGGACCCTGGATGGAGATCACGCACACATATTATAGCAAAGCTAAGGGCGAATTGATTTCTGATGCAGAAACTCATTTCCCCACATATTATCTTAATTCACCAAATTGTCGGTAGGCGGAAATATAGTTGATGAATATGGCCTCCATTTGAGTGGCATATTATAAGAATATTATTAGAAGGGAGTTTCCACATTCAATCAAGCCTGAGATCAGACCAATTGTTGGCTGTGAACATTTCGGAGGAGCAGAGTATCTCCCTTGTTGCCTTTTTGAATTGAGGATAGTCCGAGTGTTTATTAAGGCTGATGAGAAATTATTTGATCCCCTACACAACTCAGATATCACCATATAGATCAACTCCTCATAACGTACAATTTGAGGAACATTTAATATTCTCGGGACATGTCGTTGAGCAGACTCAGAGAAGAGACATGGTGAATAGTGATTGCTAAGCAGAAGTAAGACAAGCAGTAACACTTGCCCCTGTTCAGTAACATATCTGAAATGGATTCTTGGATTGCAGAGGTCTGGGGCAGATTTCTTGAGTCGTGCCTACTTTGAATTGACCCACCTGCATTAATCCATGATAAAACTAAAATCACGAAAATGTTGATGGGCCGATTTTTCTAAGCCGCCATCCGTTGTGATGAGAATCACAATGATCACCAGGAATAATACATACAGTTCTCTATGTGTATATATAGAAGTAGGAACTGGACCATATAGGAATGTCTGTTTTTAAGTGGGGAGAATTTGTCGTGAGATAAGGCTATTTCCACAGAGTAATAGAGAATAGATTAAATTGGAAAGCCTAACGAAGTAATTCAATAGAAATTAAGAAGAATGGTGTAAGAACGCATGCTTTCGCAATAGCGTACGCTGTGGTTGTAGAATGCTATAATAATTGTAAGCGCATGTCCACGTTTTGATAGTACAAGCCGACTGGCATAAACTAGCTCGCGTTTGCTAAAAATAAAACTGGTTAGCTTAGTGTGTCTTAGAATACCGTGAGATTCGCATAACACTGCCTTATTGACCTAGAATATGAATACTAGAATTAGTGTCATTAGTATACTCGAGGCTGTTAATCCTAAAAGACAGACGGGCTTAGAGAAGAGAGAGAGAGAATGCTGGCGAGGAAACGCTTGCAATGCTACCTACGTCGCCTCGCGATTTATAATTTATTATGCCACCACCATGCGAATGGCATGGCAGGCTTGATATTTTGTTCAATATAGACGGTGATAAAATACAATAACGATAACGTAGGTAAGGGTTTATAATATGACAATGTTTTATGCCGTATTTAGGTAACATGACACTATTCTGTTTTAAACGTCCGGACCAGTACCTGACTTATACGGACAGAACAGTCCAATAAGGCAGGAACAGGTGGCGGTTCGAAAATTTAAAAAACAATTTACAACGTCTAGCCTAAAATTTTACATCTTTGTGAACGAATGCCTCTTATCCCCATTAAACTGTATATAGTCTTGTACCATTAAGACGTGCCTGACAAAGAAAATGTGTATGGGTTACGCAAATGGTCTATTACTATTAAATATTACAGCCAAAATACTGGTATGTGGGGTTGTCCGGACCAGCACAATATCTTATTTGCTCATAAATGCTGTTGTGAAGCAAGCACTGCCTTAGGGGAATTAGGGCCAACCAAGTTAGATACGATTTTGATTGTGCTGTAGTAAATTTGTAAACCCCAGCTTAACCTGATTTGTCGGACTGCAAATACTATGTGGTTGTGTAATGGGTTACGTTAGGATGGGGATAAAGTTGTTTCAAGGCCTCTTGTAAAACTTGGTCTCATTGGTTAGAGGCATGCGATGATAGTCCAAATAGATAGCGTTCAGTTGCAGGGTCCAGTTTTGAAAATATAACTTTATGAGAAGACTGTGGCGTTGAGAAGCAAGCTTATAGTTTTCTAAATAAATGCCTTGGATAAGGCAGAGCAAAATTGTGGGGGCACAGAATTCATCGCCGAGTCACACGTACTTGTGTAATATTTCCTTAATTGTGGTAAGCTGGACATAATTTCATATATATATGGTATGATAATATATTTTATGAAAATTGATATATGAAAT
Source organism: Oreohelix idahoensis (assembly GCA_024509875.1). Classification (NCBI taxonomy): domain Eukaryota; kingdom Metazoa; phylum Mollusca; class Gastropoda; order Stylommatophora; family Oreohelicidae; genus Oreohelix; species Oreohelix idahoensis. The sequence goes on from JAMPIV010006659.1 coordinate 175,507, forward strand.
TGGATCAAATTGTGTCTGTAATGTGGTGTGTGGTTTCCGGATGGCAAATAGATGGCAAAGGCCTTGGTAATTGCTCCACCATGTAAAAAGGTGTCAGAGAGGAGTATTAACGGCTTTGGCAATATATGGGTTTGCCCATTTAGTAACATGACACCTAGCTTAGTGGTATAGTAGGATGTTCAAGCTGGTATATTGCAGAGGCGTTGTATATACACCATTAGGGAGTGGAATACTGGTATAATTTAACTTGAGAAGGGCTAGTAGATTGCATATAACATCGCTGTACTCTGGGGTTTGTAATGGTCCCTGTACCTTCAAAGTGTGGAAAAAGAAATATTATATCATTAGTTGCTGTAGATGGAGGTTCTTCCTTCTTGTTTCTGGGACCAGTGGTACGGAAGGATTAGAGCTAGTCACCGGTGTCTGAGTTTGGCTGGGATTCGCAGGAGGGCCGGGCAGGCAGACTCCTTGTCCAAGATATCGACCATGTTGGTGTATCTCTTGAGAACGAGAGAAGGCAAGTCGCGCAGAGGAGACAGTTTTTTCACTGCCGTACGACGACACCTAAGTGTAAGTACTGGGGTCCAGCATTAGCAGCTCTTCCGTGTATATATCGACCCTTTTAAAATTGACTGTAAATACTTATTTCTAAGAGGGCAGTTATTGTTGTAGCAAATTAAAAGAACTGTGAAGCCCTTCTAGATTAAATGTCGCTCCAGTAAACAAACTCTATGAATGTCGTGATGACAAACAACAAACATACGTTAAATGCCAGTATGACCGCTTAATTTACGCAGAGCATATCACTACAACACATATTGGAATAATTTTGCTATGTCTGACAAAGATGCCTTTGTTTAATTTTGGTACATAGGCAATTGAGTTTTACAGGTGATTTTGATTCCTGAATTCACTCTGTAGTATGGTTCAGGATATCTACTATTCTTGTAGGAGAAATTAGAATTCAATAATTTTAATACGCTTAACCACGTGACTTACCTTAAGCTAGTCTTCTAGAGTGTTATTAGGTATGGGCTGGTCAAATTGTTGGAAAGTGTTGTGAGTCTTAAAATAAAGGTAATTATCTGAAGTATGTGGTTGGTGGGAACGTTACTCTTCTTCTTTATCTATATCATCCCTAGACATTCAACGTAGTCTATGCAATCATTATTTCGCATAAGAATTCCTGACTGAGAGTCTAAATGTGGTAGGCAAATGGTAAGGTCATCTGGATACACACCACACAGTATGAGTGTTATCTGATACCTTACCGTCTATCACCTGCTGTTCTCAGTCAATACAACTTAGTTCCCTATAAATATTTTAATAATCCGCAACTTACCACAGCAAGCTCTAAGCTTACTGTTTAGAATTTAAGTGATAAAAACCGAAGTGGATAACTATGTGATATTTTTACGACGGGTAGGATAAGAGTGCGAAGATGGCTAGTTGATGGTAATTTGCGGGGTGCTATTTTGCTCGCCTAATTCAGGTCGGGGTCAATAACCCTATAACCTTAGCTCTAAGGCAGATTTCCCCCCCCCCCCCCCCCCCCAGTTCCGATGTAACTGAGAAGAACATTACTTAAAGAACATTCTGGAAGATAATTACGCAGTATGGGGTTTATGTGCAAGGGTCCTGTCTAGGCCTCGTGTTTGGTCACATCACACCCAGAAGATCGACAGAGTACTGGCCGCACAAAGTAAGATATTAAGAATAAAAGTAACTGGACTTAGCAGAAAAATCCAGAGTTCTTTCTCAAGTTCATTATACTTCGCCTGTTGTGGCGACTGAAATAACAGTTGACAGTTCCCACGTCTGGTTGCGGACCATGTCTGTTCTTGTTATTTCAACTACCTTCCTCAAATACCTAATTTCTGAGGTCAGTATATTACACGGAAAGTTAATTTTTTTAAATTTTTAATTTTGTTAGGAGTAGTAAATTACGTTTTTTTAAATGTAGTTGTCAGTTGCGTGTATGTCTGTGCACGCGCGTGCGATAGTGTGTGTGTGGAGGCGGGGGGAGGAGAAGTTTCAATATTTCTCTCAAGAAAGACAATCTTGTTGGAAAGAATACACCTAGATTATTTGCAATTATCGCCCATTTCACTGATGAAACAATACAAACAAAATTAATTTTAATTTTAATATAATTCATTTTATTATTTTTATGACTGATTATTGTATTGTCATCGGGAATACACAACTATGCCAAGTTTCAGAGCTATTGCTCATCTGGAAGTTATTGAAAAATCGATTTCAAGATTTGAAGGTGACAAACGTTGCAAGTTAAAGAAAAGCCTGTAAAAAAGCATCAAACGCAGATATGATTCGAAAGAACAATAGTTGTACGAAACGACGAACAGCATCGCTCGCGCCCGTAGGCACCGCACCATAGGGATAAAGCAACAGTTGATAAAAAGTTTATTCAAACCAGTTTTTTTTTTATAAATATCAAACATGGTCACTATTTATAGCACAGTACAACATGCTTCATAAGACACCTGATATAAAATTGCAAATCCTGAGTGACAGAAACAGAAACGACCAAGACGTTGGGGGAGTTCTCTTTTTAAGTCAGTAGGTAAAAATATCCTGTTCAACCCGTGATGTGTTATAATTGGGATATACGATAACCATGGCTGTTAATATTATATTAAACTGTCGGCAGCCGCTTGCTAGTAATAGGTCAACTCCATTTTCTACAATAGGGTTCACACACAGACACACACACACACACACACACACACACACCACCCACCACACACCACACACCACCCACCACCCACCACACACACACACACACACACACACACACACACACAGAGTGGTTCGCTTTACAAAGTACAAAAAGAATTGCCTACTTTACTGCTACAAGGTCTTCGTCACGGACACACACACAAAAAAACAGAACAGGAGGAAAGCGAGAACTAACTAAAATACATATACAAATCACTAAAATATATACGACCCGAAACTGAAGTAGCTGGTGATAAAAAAATATGATGGCAGCTGTAATAAGCCCTAATTCTACACCGGCAAACAAAAAAACTCGAAATGTGCATGTCTTTTTTTTAAGTACGCTAAATACGTATGTTTATTATGTTGCTTATAAATAAATAAATGAATAAATTTAAAAAAAATGACAGCTTGCGTCAGTAAAATATTTTGTGGGTGAGTGCTCATGGACCATGACATATGCAATATTACATTCTGGATTAATAACTTCACCTAATACAAATGATGTGTATTCTTTTCATCCATTGAAACACCGAAGTTTGTTTATTTTTATTTCTACTTTATTTCAGCTTCTTAGGTAAATCTCAATTTCAGCATCCAATAACAGGTATTATGTTTATTGTATGCTTTTACAACCTACCAAATGTACATTTTAAAAAATATACTATTGTATTGTACTATATCTCATTAGGTTGGTCTTTTTTAAACACTTGTTCTACGGTGCATGGACAATGGATGTTCGTACTTATTTTAATAGTGTTATCAATTGTAGTTCATACTTTATTTTACGTTTTGGAAGGAAGTTCTCTATAACGTCATGTTGCAGGCACTCTGCAGAATAAAGTTCCAAGATAAAATATTTTATACCCAGCTGGAGTCTGAGCAGATGCACATTTCTGGGTAATTTTAATTCTCTAGTTACTGTTTATGTTTTTGTTGGAACTTTGATGAGTTTGCATGGATGCTTTCATTTAAAACTTTAATATCAATTTGTGTCATTCGATAAACACGCATTTCTCAATGAAGTCAATATCCAATTGTCTTATATATCATCTAATGATAAGAAACTCTGCACGTATCATTGTAACCGGAGGCAATCTGATCGTCAGATGATTTATTCCCGTCAGACAAGCATTATTGCCCATGTACACTCTTGGCAGCCTGAGGGGGATGGGCCCCCTTTAGCCAGCAGTCCTAAGTCTCACCCTCCTTTAGCTCTATATATTTATCTATTCACTTAAAGGGTTTTATAATAACCCTTGAATGCACACTGGCTTGCATATACAACACTCACAACTGCGAAGCAATAACGAACGTGCATGGCACAAATGACACGTTAATAATCCGCTCTGACATCTAAAGAACCCCATCCTCTAACAAAGTTACCCCCACCCTTGTCCCCGTTTTTTTAACGTCTAAGTAGAGCAGGTATTTGCGTTATGTAACACCGAGGTGGTTATAGTTGGCAACAAAACTGTTCGCTCTACGCAGGTGTCTTGTCATAACAGCGGAAGTGATGTATTCGTGACAATGGTTCTGTTCCATCTTGTTTTTAAAGTAAAGTGTATAGGTAATTTCAAAGCGGATACATTCGTAGGGGAGTGAACTGTTAGAGACATCTGTACTAGGTCCAACTTTATGAGATGGGGTGAAAGAACCTGATGATTGTCTCTAGAAGTAAGTGATCCACTTACTTTGGGCATGTTATGAGAAGAGAGAAGCTGGAATATAATGTAACAACATGAAAGACTGAAGGAAAAAAGAGATGGAGGTCGACACAGAGAGAGAAGGTTCTGGGCAGGTTGGCATGATAGCACTGACAGATGTCAATAACGTAACGTATAAACAGTCCTGGAGACTGGAAGTTGTGGAGAGACAGTATCGCCCAGGCCACCAGGCAGTGTACTTGCAGAATAAGAAGATACTACATATGAACTGAAAATCAATGGAGAATTAACTTACATTTAACTTATATTTAACTTACATTTAACTTACATACACATTTATTCAACTTTTGCGTCATTTCTTGACGAGTGACTTGTGAAGAGATCTGAGCAATCTGAATACAATTGTTGACCTCTAAATGAGTAATCAAGATAACGTTCAATCAAAGCACAGTACAATGCGTATCGTATCCGTATTTTCCCGAAACGCTGATGTGAATATTTTTAACAAACTGAACAATGCACAATGAGAAGATTGAAAGACATGCGTGTTCTCTTACTGAGTGTTCAATTTAGATTTCACAGCACAATGAGTGCCGTTTCTGTATTATCCCGAAAAGCAGCTATGATTGTTTTATAGATCATAAACTTTCATTAAGAAAACTATAAATTTGTCGATTTTAAGATATAATCTCATAAAAGTTTGTGTGTGTGTGTTTACCGCTTGTTCTAACGAACTTCATCTAGGAAAAAAAATAATGACGTATTGTCTTCTGTTTTAAAACCGTTAAGACCGCCGCGTACAGAAAGGGATAAACTAAACAACTAAGTGACATTATATCGCAATGTAATAATCATGACACACATTTGTTGTAATAACAGACAACACCAAATGCGAATATATCTGTATGAAAATATCAATAAGTATATCATGTTACACGATCATTTAATAATATACATCGTTTGAAAATAGCCTTAAGCTATGTATTTGAGAAATGCAAAGGGCATTAAACGAAAATCTTCTTTAGGAAGGGCTCTAATGTAGATTTCTGTAAATTTTACCATCGTCTTTGTTTTAAGGGTGAGTAATTTTATGCACCAGTGGAACAAGAGATGAGAAGAAGTCGCTTGAGATAGATAGGTCACACATTGAGGAAACCCGTTGGTAGCATTACTAGACAGCCCTTGTTCTGGAATTCTCAGGGAAAGAGATGTAGAGGAACATTAAAGTGCACACGGAGAAAGGAACTGGTGACAAACACGGAAAGATCTTGAGCTGATGGCACGGGACATGAAGAAGTGGCACAAGTTTATTGACGGCCTATTTTCCTTGGAGAGGTGAAATGTGATAAATGAGTGAATTTTTATGTTTTTCAGTACGGCCATTTTAATGTCTGAGTTGGAGACAGTTTGACGCAGCTGGATTATCCGTTTCTTTCTTGGTTAACTGTACACAACTTCTGAAAACAGACATGGATTAATGTTACATATAATGAGCAAGTAACCCGCCAAAATGTGACACAAAACGGGGGGATAATTATGTTATTTCTACTGCATATCCTGATGAGGGCATTAATTTTCCTGTGGTCATTTTACTCCTTTACCTTCCATTTAAACTTCACTGGACCTACGTAGTCAAACGTATCATGACTCAAGGTCAATGGTCATTGTACCATGAGAAAATTGAAAGGATTTTTCAATAGGTGTTCAACTTGGATTTCATCGTGCAATGCGCGCCGTTTCTATATTTTCTAGAAAATGCACCGGTCGCAATTTGAATGAGAATAGCTGGCACTTTCATCTGAGCGATCTGACTGTCTTATTTTCGGCTGTAGTCTTCTCCCACTTTTCTGTATAAGAGCTCCTACAAACTCTATTTCTTTTTATTAGTCACGTCACTCTTAAGTTGAACAGGCTAAATCCCATCTCTTTACACGTGGGCATCTGAATGTAGCTAAAGATCCTTTTATTCTGCCTATCTTTAGATGACGGCAAGTTCACTGATTCTTTGATTCACAGAGAACCCGGGGACACAGGGAATCCACCATAACCTTTCATCTGTCCGAACGCATCATTCGAATTACCGCCGAAGTATTGCTTTAGATTACGTCTCTTTCTTTTATCAAGGGACGCAAGGGGGACAACTCTCGAGGTCCTTACGTCTTATTCTTCTTCTTCTTCTTTGATCCATAGCTGCCAACCGCCAAAGCAGTCAGCGGCCATCACGCCTGGTGGCGTCTTGTAGGGCAGCAACAAATTGATTCCACTTTGCTCGGTCGGCGGCCATCCTTCGTACAGTGCGCCAACTCTGGTTCATTCTTTACATCTCAGCTTCCACAGTTCTCCACCAAGTTGTTTTTGGTCGGCCTCTCTTTCGCCTTCCCTCGGGGGTCCATAGCATAGCTGTTCTTGTGATGGTATCAGGGTCCCTTCTGAGGACGTGGCCAACCCAACTCCAGCGGCTGCCAGCTATGATGGTGTGCATGTCCTCCTGGTTACTCCGAATAAGTAGTTCTTGGTTGCTGATGTTGTTTGGCCAAAAGATTCGGAGAATTTTCCTTAGGCAGATTGTGTGGAAGGAGGACAGTTTCATCATTTCTTTCTCTGTTACTCTCCAACATTCCGCACCATAGAGAAGCACAGAAAGTACACAGCTCTCCTACAGTCTTAATTTGGTGTTTGTGCTGTACTGGGAAGACTTCCAAATGTTGTTGAGAATAGCAAAGGCTGTTCTCGCTTTATTCATTCTGTTGTCAATGTCCTTGCTTGTTCCGCCGTCAGCTGTTACTATGCATCCTAGGTATGTAAATGTGTCTGTCTCTTCTAACTTCTGGGTACTTACTGTTATTGGCTCAATAATGACCACATTTAGTGTCATGACCTCTGTCTTCTTCAGATTAATGTTCAGGCCAACCTGCTGGCCATACTTATTTAGTCTATCAGTTTTGTCTTGAATGTGTTGATGTGAATGCGCGAGTAGTGCAATGTCATCTGCATATTCCAGGTCTTCCAGTGTAGAAAACGTTGTCCATCTAATTCCTCTTGGACTGCCCTCTGTAGTCTGGCGCATCACCCAATCTATGGCTGTCAAAAATAATGTTGCTGATAAGGGGCATCCCTGTCGTACTCCTGTTTTCACTTCGAAAGTTACATTACTCAATCCAACACTGCACGTAAAGTTAGAATAGAGGCTTTTTATGATGGAAACAATGCGGCTGGGAATTCCAGAAGCTCTCAGAATTCTCCATATGTTGTCCCTGTGTATGCTGTCCAAAGCCTTTTCAAAATCAACAAAGTTAATGTACAGCTGTCTCTGCCATTCTGAGCACTGCTCTATAATGTTCCTGAGGGTAAATATATGATCTGCACATCTTCTGTTCTTTCTAAAGCCCGCTTGTTCTTTCCTCAGTTTATGGTCAACTGCTTTTGAAATTCTCTGGATGATTATCCTGCCTAGTATTTTGCTTGGAACTGAGAGGAGGGTAATTCCTCTCCAGTTGTTGCAGTCTGCAAGGTGGCCCTTCTTGGGCAATTTGACAATTATTCCTTTACTCCACTCTGTTGGCGTTGTCTCAGTTTCCCAGACTTGTGCAAATAGTGGTTCTAATAGTTCTGCTGCTAGTTCAGGGTCTGCCTTGAATAACTCAGCATTTAGATTGTCATGACCAGGTGCTTTTCCATTTTTTAACCCTTTGATAGCTGTGATGATTTCTTCTTTTCGTGGAATGTCTGTATTTACGTCTAAGTCACTTTTAGCCTCAGGAACATTCAGCTGAGTCTCTGGTGGTTCCTTATTCAGGGTTTCTCTGAAGTGCTCTGCCCATCTTGTTTCCTGCCCCTGTGCTGTGGTGATGAGACTTTCTTGCTTGTCTCTTACTAACGTTATGTTGTTTGCACCTCGTTTTCCACTGATACCTTTAGTTATTTCATAAACTGTGCTTTGTTCATTTCTCATTGCTGCCTCTTCTGCCTGTCTTGCAAGGTCATCCAGAAATGTCCTTTTGTTAGCACGGATTTGACGTTTTACTTCCTTGTCCATTACGTCTTATTACACCGTTCTTAATGCATGTGCGACCCACCTGCAGACTCTATCTTACCACTTAAGCTAGGCGTCCCTAACACTCCTTACCATTGTCTTCAGAGATAAGTTTTGCTACCTTACAAAGTGGATCAGTGCTAATTGCCAATCTCAGTTGTATTGAGTTTAGGAATATTCTTTCAGTCGAGTTCTTTAGTCACCCCTGACCATGCTTCTTAGTTTACTGCAGTTCTTAATACTGCAGCTACTTGCTATACTGCCGTCCCATTATACTGCAGTTTCCCAGTTTATACTGCCGTTTCCTGGATTATAAAATACCACGTCGATTGCTGATATACTGCAGTATCTAGCCTTAGTCCAGCTCGCTGGATTACATACCTACAACACCTATTGCCGCCATTTGCCATTACCCATCACTCCAGCACAAACGGGCTGCCTCCCTTGCCATCCATGATTGTGTGCAATACGGCCATACCCATTGATGTCCGGACAAGATGGCATATACTGGCATAACGACTTAGAGAAGTAGTCAATTTCCGGTACTCGGTACCTGTCTGTGGTCAAGTCTTCACTAATCAGTACAAGAGGTGCGTCATTGGACCTCTTATGGTTACTCGTTTCACCAGCAGAAGCCATTTTTTCGGATATATATATATATATCATCTGGCGTAATTTTCTCAAGCACGAGCATATTTTATCGGCTCACGTTAAAGGCAGTTATCTGAATTTAATATATATTTGCCACAGTGAGAGCTGAGGTGCATCGTCTGAAAACACTAAATTAGTGGGGGAAAGTATGGTATTTCCTATTGAGGAGTAACTTCTATTGCAGGATTATTAGCACAGAATCGGCCGTTTTCGTCACAGAGAACTGGGCACAGCAACCTCTGTCAGTAGATAGTCCTGGGTTTGTGTGTGTGTATGTGTGTAATATTTTAAATGTAGTAGGGGTTTGCCTGTGTTGTTGAGTGTTATACAAAATCACTGGCCTATTAGTGCTAGTGAAATTATTTAATTCTATTTTCTTTGTGAATATTTACGTAATAATATATAATTATATGTTGTACTCCATCATAGCTGGCAGACGCTGGAGCTGAGTTGGTCATGTCCTCAGAAGAGACCCCGATGCCATCACAAGAACAGCTATGTTTTGGACCCCTGAAGGAAAGCGAAAGAGAGGCCGACCAAAAACAACTTGGCGGAGGACTGTGGAGGCTGAGATGCAAAGAATGAACCAGAGCTGGGGCACTGTACGAAGGATGGCCACCGACCGTGCAAAGTGGAATCAATTTGTTGTTGCCCTACAAGACGCCACTAGGCGTGATGGCCACCGACTGCTTTGATGGTCGGTGGTTAAGGATCGATGAAGAAGAAGAAGATATGTTGTACGCGGTTAGAATTTACTTCTATTCTACCTGTCACTTGATGTTTGCTGTTGTAATCCTTACTGTAATAGATTTACCTATTTAGCAAGAGAGGGCGGATGAGGGTATGACATCTTAAACATAGTCTCGAGTGTGGCTAGGAAGAAGACATTAGAATACATGATTATATCTCTCTTCTCTCCAGAAGTCATAGCTCTGTCCTTATTTTCATTAGTGACTTTATTTTTCTCTACTTTCACATTACTCATTCATTTTCTATCTAAACATACACATTATCTTCTTCCATACTGGCGTCAGCACCACAAAAAAAGATTACACGTCATACGCTTTCTTTTTGTCGGTGGTTAATTTATCTTACACTGTGCAGTACACATCTTTTCCTTATTTTTCCGAAGATCTGGTGGGATTTTTTCCTTGTTATTTGCAGGATATCTCACTTCGACAAATATTAATATGGGAATTAGATAGTGAATAGCAACCAATACCGTATGGAGCACTCACAATGTAATTACGCAGAGACAGCGCTGTTCACAGACAGGCTAATATGAGATTATTAATAGCAGATACTAAATAGGAACAGTTATTGTAAAGGCCTTAGACTTAAATAGGAACAGTTATTGTTAGGGCCTTAGACTTAAATAGGAACAGTTATTGTAAGGGCCTTAGACTTAATAGCAAGACAGAACGTATAGTCAACTTGAAGAAAAGGACTTCTCCGGAGAGAACTATCAAAGTAAATGGAACAGTTTAAAATGAGTCAAGAGATTCAAATACCTGGGCACGTTAATTCAAACGGATGGAAGATGCATCTCAGAAGTGAAGAGTAGAATAGCTCATGGAAAAGTAATGTTCTATAAAACGAAAAGTATTTTATGCAACAGCTCTTTGTCAATGGAAGTAAGAAAGAGCTCATCAGTGTTACATAGAACCAATCCTGACATACGAAAGTGAGTCATGGACAGCTGATAAACAAGTAAGAAACTCACTAGAGGCCATAGAGATATCGTTTTACAGAAGAATGTTAAAAATACCACGGACAGCTAAAATTAGTAATAAGGATGACAGAGGTCAATGCGCAAAGGAAGCATATTCCTCATGTTAGAAGGAGACGATCCTGTTTCTGTGTGCATGCTATAAGAAGAAGAAAGCTGGAGTAAATGGTGACAACAAGAAAGATAGAAGGAAACAGAGATAGGGTACAACAAAGAGAATATCTTGGACAGTTTGACATTATGGCATAGAAATTAGTCAACAATTGAAGTGATCAATAGTACTGTAGACAGTTGTGGAGAGACATCATCACCTATGCCACTAAACATGATACACGAAGAAGAAGAAGATTGATACAAATAAATGACATGAATTTATGACACCGGATCTTATCATGTCCATGGTTGCTCCTTGAGGAGCAAGCGACCATGACTGAAGCTACTCTTGTTGCATGGGCAAAAACATTGATGTTGTCTAGCAGGGGGTAGTTTATGTCGTAAGTTCGTTTACACGATCAGGTTGCCAGACCCTAGCAAAATTATTCGCTTTTTTTTTTGTTTTACGAGATTTCTGTGCGAGCAGTAAACTTACGAGATTTCCGTGCGAGCAGTAAACTTACGAGATTTCTGTGCGAGCAGTAAACTTACGAGATTTCTGTGCGAGCAGTAAACTTATTGATTCTAGTCCTCTCCGAACCCCTGCCCTCCCCCGTGGAGACTGAGTTGGGGGAGCTACTGTATAATATCTGTATTATTTCAACCACATACAACAGTATCAGGCAGCTTTACAAATGGTAAACAATGTATCAATATTTTGTTTGGTGTTTTAAATAATATTATATTAACTGTAATATTATGCTGGTTCTGTGCTAACTGATCAAGTACCTACTTCATGTTGTTCGATCATCTCGGGTTTCTCATATTAATGTTGCTACATATTAAACTATATTCTGAGAGTCCGTCGCATTTTCTACTTCTCTATATGTAGCTTTGACAACGTTCTCAAATTTGCAACAATAGACATAAGTTTTTTCCCTTGGGAAAATTGAGTAAAAAAAAATAATACAGTCTTAATGGTCTGACTGTACAGCGACATCGGTACACATAGACAGTCTTAATGGGCTGACTGTACAGCGACATCGGTACAAATAGACAGTCTTAATGGGTGACTGTACATCGACATCGGTACACATAGACAGTCTTAATGGGCTGACTGTACAGCGACATCGGTACACACAGGAAGCTTATGACCCATATTAAAAAGGTAAAAGTTGTTCCATAGATGATACTGTCGTAGGGAAGTGAAGTGTTAGAGACTCACTGAGAGATGCAGTAACCAGTTCTCTTCCTCCATGTCTTTTCCTTCTCTAACACAATAAGGTGGGGTCAGGTACCCATTTGCTAGTGGGTAGACTGGACCGTGTCGGTACCGTGAATTGAACCCGGCACTTTTGTCCTGATAGATCTGGGCTCTAACGACTCTGTCAATCGGACGCTCTTTACTGACATTAAAAGGCAGAAATCTACTTTTATTGGACATGTTATGAGAAGAGGAACGATGGGTTATATTGTGACGGTAAGTGTTATGAGAAGAGGAATGATGGGTTATATTGTGACGGTAAGTGTTATGAGAAGAGGAGTGATGGGTTATATTGTGACGGTAAGTGTTATGAGAAGAGGAATGATGGGTTATATTGTGACGGTAAGTGTTATGAGAAGAGGAGTGATGGGTTATATTGTGACGGTAAGTGTTATGAGAAGAGGAATGATCTACTTATATTGTGACGGTAAGTGTTATGAGAAGAGGAGTGATGGGTTATATTGTGAAGGTAAGTGTTATGAGAAGAGGAATGATGGGTTATATTGTGACGGTAAGTCTTATGAGAAGAGGAGTGATGGGTTATATTGTGACGGTAAGTGTTATGAGAAGAGGAATGATGGGTTATATTGTGACGGTAAGTGTTATGAGAAGAGGAGTGATGGGTTATATTGTGACGGTAAGTGTTATGAGAAGAGGAATGATGGGTTATATTGTGACGGTAAGTGTTATGAGAAGAGGAGTGATGGGTTATATTGTGAAGGTAAGTGTTATGAGAAGAGGAATGATGGGTTATATTGTGACGGTAAGTCTTATGAGAAGAGGAGTGATGGGTTATATATTGTGACGGTAAGTGTTATGAGAAGAGGAATGATGGGTTATATTGTGACGGTAAGTGTTATGAGAAGAGGAGTGATGGGTTATATTGTGACGGTAAGTGTTATGAGAAGAGGAATGATGGGTTATATTGTGACGGTAAGTGTTATGAGAAGAGGAGTGATGGGTTATATTGTGAAGATAAGTGTTATGAGAAGAGGAATGATGGGTTATATTGTGACGGTAAGTCTTATGAGAAGAGGAGTGATGGGTTATATTGTGACGGTAAGTGTTATGAGAAGAGGAATGATGGGTTATATTGTGACGGTAAGTGTTATGAGAAGAGGAATGATGGGTTATATTGTGACGGTAAGAAAGATTGAAAGAAAAAAGAGATACAGGACAAGAAAGAGAGAAGGTACTGGAGAGTATGACGTCATGGTATGGACAGACGTCAACAAGAGAACTAATAAACAGTTATGGAGGCAGGAAATTGAGGGGCGCTACACCACCAGGAATGGTATTTGAAGAGAAAGAATGAGTTCAAGTCTCACTACATTTTGTCAACGCAGAATCGATTTACGAAAAACATGCTAAAACAAGATGAAGAAAAAATACTGCACTATGGGTAATAATTTTAATTTACTATTTTCAAGAAAACAACAAAAAAAACTACCATCCGACTTTCTAAGCTTCACAAGATAGTCTTTAATGAGCAGACGAACAAACATTTCTTGTTCAGTTTTTCCTTATTCAGTTATGAATAGCCGGAGGCAGGAAGTTCTAGTTGTAATGATATCAGAAATATCTTACGTCGTTCATGTTAATATAAAAGATGTTTTTAAATAAGCGCACCTGGACAGGTGCATCGTTAAAATGTCTGTACTTGAAATATCAATGTGCACGCATAGTTGGAGCTGACACTAAATGGATGAACACCTTTTAACTTGTCTTTTTCATGACCTTCCAACTTACCAGAACAACCACCGTTGCTGTAAATCGGAATTTAATTCCACATTTTTTCTAAAACTTAACATACGTTGAATATAAAATATAGTTCTTGTTGTAACCATTGTCGTTGCTGTATAAATGTGACTGTTGTGTTTGTTACTGAGGATTACCACGGGCAGCTAATAAAAAACTGTAATAAAGATGTTCGAAAAATGGCTAGGAAATTTATACTAATATTTGATGGAAGCAGTCTGCTTTCTAAGGACATGTTACGAGAAGAGTATAGCTGATATATATATATATATATATATATATATATATATATATATATATATATATATATATATATATATATATATATATATATATATATATATATATATATATATATATATAGCAACAACAGGAAAGATTGAAACTAATATAGATAGAGTAAGTTGGAGGGAAAAATTACAAGATATTTTAATATCGTAGCACAAGTAGTACTTAAAATTTAAGATAAACATGCGAGTGATATATGAATAAAGCTAGAAACTTTTCTTACCTTCCTTTTTGACTTAAACTGAGCAGCGTCTCTGTTGTCATCTGCATTCCCCGGCACTTTATGACGCCAAAGTAATCGACCAATCATAGTGTACGTCACAGACAGGATCGTTACTGGAAGAAAATATGTGACAATCGTGATGAAAAACCCGTACACGACTCGACCATCCTCATCCATGAACGCTTCTTCACACGACACCTTCCCGTTGTCCCTCGGAATGGTCCGACACATGATGAACGGGATTACTCCAAGAGAGATGGCAAATATCCATATACACAGAATAAACAATTTAGATTTGGAATCCGTTACTCGTTTACGGAGAGGAAACTTAACGGCCATCAACCTGTCTATGCCGATAGCCGTGTTGGTACTGACGGATGCTATAACACTAACCACCTGACAACCCTGGACAACCGGACACATGAAGTCTGAGAAGATCCAGTTGTCTGTTATCTGGTAAGCGAAGGTGAATGGGATACAGAAAATGGCCATAATAAGATCTGCAACCGCTAGGTTGATGAGAAAAGGGCGGAGGTCAGTGTTCGAACGCTTACCTCTAGCAAAGACGATGATCGCTAGAGAGTTACCTAGAAGAGCTGCCAACGTGGTCAAGGTGTAGAGAACAATAAGAATAACGCTGGAAGAGAAAGAGATTATGTTTGGCGCCCCCATCGTCATATTAGCCAAAGGTTCCGTAATGTTTCCGGAGACATCGCTCGTGTTACCGAAGAAATCCTTCATATCGGTTACCATTGCTTCTGTTATATCTGACATATTACTCGAGAAGTTGTAGTTCATGATGTTATGGGTTACTAAAGATGATACGGTGACATTTGTACCCTCAGACATCGACGGGTTTTCAAATTGACCAGATCCTTCAGTCTGAGAAGTAGGAGGTACGAAGTTTGTATCTCCCATATTTGGAAAGATCTTTTTTACAAATCTCGCTGAAAATGTCTGACAAATCAGTCTGGAATATGTAAGATCCTCCTCTAGATCAAACAGACCAAAAGCTGAAGCTCATTGACAGAGGATCAAAGTCATCAAACAGACCCTACCTGACAACACATTCCAGACGGCGTTCCTTTTTGTTACATTATAATCTGATTTCACACTTGAAACAGTTGTTCGCTTTTGTACACCGACACACTTTGTCTGACACAGTAATCAGGAAGCTGATAAGTTGTTTCACGTGATTAGCTGAAAGGTCGCTGATTCAGCGCGCTGCCGAATTTAAAAGCGCCTGTACATAACCTGGAACGTATTTGACCATCCATTTTTGCAGATGTTACCTCGCAAGATTAAATCAACGTGTGTATCGCAAAATGATCTTGGCTATTGTTTATCGTGTTATCTGCTCTACGAATCAAACCCTAGCCTTGTGCTACCACTGTTATTGAAACTTGTCACTTGACTTCCCTAAACTTACTACAGCCAGTTAATTTATATTTTCATTCTATTTGTTAATTTCACCAGATATTATCACCAATGCTTATGTTTTGTTTGCTCCATGTCAAAGCGGAAAGCTTGGAAATGTAAGGCTATTATAATTTCCATATCATCGAACGTGGTCCGTATAACGCTGACATAATGTGATGTATTCTGGGATAGAATGCTATTTAAAGCATCTTATTAATTGTCATAATTGGCGGCATTGCCCAGCACGACTCCTTGTAATGGGATCTTTGGAAAGAGCTATCAATTTTTTTAAACTCTATCTCTGATGGCCAGTATAATACAGGGCCTTTTGTAGCTAAAAATCAATTTCCTTGAATACTCTTAGTCGTTAGGCTCGATCCCTGGAACTCCAGGATTATCAACTCCCTAGTAACGTCACAAAAAATGAATTATTCCCTTAATCACAGAACCGCACATTTGAGTTTAAGTCAAGATGTAAAACCTTTGCACATACATTTTATGGAAGTTAGCGTAACTAAGAAAGAGAGCACATACACAGTAACAAATACATGCAAAAGCTTGATCTCACAATATATTCCGAGGCAGTTCTAGTCTATGAATTAATCAAGGCGTCCAAGGTATCCAATATAGGGAATACATTGCCTAACGTTCAGGTTACGTTTATATATTTCGGAACGTTAAACGAAACAGCAATAAACAGAACAGCGGTTACCTGGGGTATGCTTGTAGTATAAAACCCAAAAATATATTCATGATAATCATAAACACCATATTTTTTTACTTCTACTAATGTCCAGCTCAAATACTTATCTTGTTTAAATTAATATAGTGTTATATTTGGTTTATATTACTAAACACTTGTAAGCTTTAGTAATATGGGATGTATACAATTATATGAGCAAGTAATTATATTTCATCTAGAACTAGAAATTGCATCGACTTACGACGGGATTCCTTTTCGGTGACCCGTCGTAAGTCCATATAGTAATGTTAGAAGGCATATCTGGAGTCATCCTCATTTGATCACAAGCTATGCACAATGCTACAGCGTTCAAATGTGGAAGTGAACCTCTGTCTGTGAGGTTAATTACACCCTCATTGACTCTTGAAATCATCCACACACTCCTAGGGATTCCCCTTGTGGTGACACGTGTTGTAAAACTCAGCATTGCACACTAAAGCTTGTAGGAGTCACTTGAGCCCCAGACGTAACTGGTTTGTTACCTGGTTGGCTGCATGCAAGAGTATCTCATGATGGGCAGGGGAAGCTGAGAAGTGGCTCCGTACGACGTGACAAATCCTTGGCAATGGCAGAGCTCAGAACCAGAGTACAGTATTTTAGCTTTGCATATTTGTAGAGCCCACTTGGATGGCGGGTAATGCACATAATGCCACGCCTCCTAGCTTGGGACCACATGTGATGATCCTTAAATGCCAGCCAGATAGACTAGATCCTTCAGTCTGAGAAGTAAGAGGCACGTAGTTGGTATCGCCCATATTTTGAAAAAAAAATCCTTTACAAATCTCGCTGAAAATGTCTAACAAATCAGTCTGGAAGGTGTAAGATCCCGTAACTTGCCGAAGATCTCCGATGAGAAAAAGAAAAAAATACCACTACTTCTCCCTCAGGCAGTGCGTACAATTTAACGATGTCTATGAGGCTGCCAACCACATCACGTAAAACACATTGAAACAGAAACCACCGCTGTGAATGCTTGGTGCAGGCGTCACGCCAGGGGACCAGCTGTATTGGTGGCTCCATGCTCCATAAGGCGTGAACAGGAAAATGACGATAATGATTTGACAGGGTGAAGCATCAAGAGATCAGCAGAATGCTAGCAGACGTGGGGCAGATGTAACAATAGTCAAACACTTAGACAGGGTGAAGCATCAAGAGATCAGCAGAATGTTAGCAGACGTGGGGCAGATGTAACAATAGTCAAACACTTAGACAGGGTGAAGCATCAAGAGATCAGCAGAATGCTAGCAGACGTGGGGCAGATGTAACAATAGTCAAACACTTAGACAGGGTGAAGCATCAAGAGATCAGCAGAATGCTAGCAGACGTGGGGCAGATGTAACAATAGTCAAACACTTAGACGGGGGCAGTAAACCGGCTGGATGAGTGGACAATAAACTGGGCAGTTTTCAACAAAATAAAACGAGGAATTAGGCATGGATAAGGGTTTGTTCACCTGATCTG
Organism: Oreohelix idahoensis; assembly: GCA_024509875.1. Classification (NCBI taxonomy): domain Eukaryota; kingdom Metazoa; phylum Mollusca; class Gastropoda; order Stylommatophora; family Oreohelicidae; genus Oreohelix; species Oreohelix idahoensis. The sequence continues at coordinate 193,574 of JAMPIV010006659.1, forward strand.
ATCTCTCTTCTTCTTCATCACCTTTAAGGTCCCCAATGATCGTAGGCGTTCAACACGCTTATGTGTGTCATTTTGTTTTTTCAGTATGGAAGATGGGAGAGAGAAGAAGGGCAGCAAATTTTACAGGTCAGCGTGCCCATTTCTTAAACCTTTGAAAAAAAAGTTCAGTCGTTCTATATAGCATTAATATTATTACGTCAAAGAGAGGTAATCCGGCACTTTGAAGTTAATAATAGAGTTATAGTTATTGTTGATCAGAATCGACGTCATTGCACTCTGGGCAAACCAATAGGTGCTCAGTCTCCCTCAGCAAATGTAAAAGGGTATGATTATAACTGGCACTATGATGATTTTTTTTTTCGTACGCCCGCTAATACTCGAGGCGAAATCTCAGGTTATTATGTCTAACCTGAGACTGATTTTACGTGAGTATCCCTTTTTTCTTGCACAGGTGTCCCTCGCCATTCAGGCAGATACTTGCCGATTTCGGAGGTACCCATTAGAGCTGGGTCGGCTCAGGATCCGCCAGACCATGATCGACGACACTCCTCAAATGTACTCGCCAGGGCTCGAGTCAATCCAGTCCAAATCCCGGTCGACGAAATATCTTCAAATGTCCTCGCCCGGGTTTGATCCTGGGTCACCGGTCGCCAGCGCAATGTGGTAACCACTACGCTAGCGCGGCTCCTGCACTATGATGATGACACAGTATTAATAGCAACGAAAAAGCCCTATAGAAAATGTTAGATGTAGTTTCTTCTTTGATCCTTAGCCGCCGACCGTCAAAGCAGTCAGTGGCCATCACGCCTAGTGGCGTCTTGTAGGGCAAGAACAAATTGATTCCACTTTGCTCGGTCGGCGGCCATCCTTCGTACAGTGCCCCAACTCTGGTTCATTCTTTGCATCTCAGCCTCCACAGTCCTCCGCCAGGTTGTTTTTGGTCGGCCTCTCTTTCGTTTTCCTTCAGGGGTCCAAAGCATAGCTGTTCTTGTGATGGCATCGGGGTCTCTTCTGAGGACATGTCCAACCCAGCTCCAGCGTCTGCCAGCTATGATGGTGTGCATGTCCTCTTGCTTGCTCCGAGTAAGCAGATCTTGGTTGGCAATGGTATTCGGCTCCTGCACTATGATGATGACACAGTATTAATAGCAACGAAAAAGCCCTATAGAAAATGTTAGATGTAGTAATAAAAGATAATTCAGACAAAAGACTCATTCTGAACAGCAAGAAAATAGTATCCATGGTTAATACCAAGCACAGAATTTGATACAAAGGCAAAATAATGATCGACGGAGATCACAACTTCTTAAGCACAATGATTACATCAGATGGAAAATGCACAACAGCTGTTCCGAGCAGAATTTACCAAGCAAAATCAGCATTTCATAAATTGAGAAATATATATATATATATATATATATATATATATATATATATATATATATATATATATATATATATATATATATGGTAATTTCCTATTACTCGTAGGTTTTTCATCCGCAGTGAATATGGGTATTTTAGATTTATCTCCCTTTAAAATTTTTTGTTCCGGGCATTTCGCGGGGTATCGAATTGGGTTTCCAATTGATAAGTATCGCACTACTATTATATAGTTTTTCGCTGTCTTTCTTTCGCTGTTATTCATTCTTCCATCGCTATTTTCGCTGTCTTTCTTTCGCTGTTATTCATTCGTCCATCGCTACATCGCGTTTTTTGCTTGTCATCAGGTGTTTTTGCTGGTGTAGGCTTTCAGCAAACTATATAGCGAACAGTACAGCCAGTTGGACAGGGAAGTTAAACGCCAAACCCGAGCCAACAAAAGGAATTTCCTAGACGACCTTGCAAAACAGGCAGAAGAGGCAGCACTGAGAAATGAACAAAGCACAGTATACAAAATAACTAAATTCATCAGCGGAAAACAAGGTGCAAACAATATTACATTAGTAAGAGATAAGCAAGGAAATCTCATCAAGACAGCAGAGGGACAGGAAACAAGATGGGCAGAGCACTTCAGAGAAACGCTGAACAAGGAAATACCAAAGACACAATTGAATGTTCCTGACGCTGAAAACGATCTAGATGTAAATACAGACATTCCACGAAAAGAAGAAATCATCACAGCAATCAAAGGGTTAAAGAACGGTAAAGCTCCGGGCCATGATAACTTAAATGCAGAGCTATTTACGACAGACCCTGAGCTAGCAGCAGAACTATTAGAACCACTATTTGCACAAGTGTGGAAAACGGGGACAACACCATCAGAGTGGAACAAAGGAATAATTGTCAAATTGCCCAAGAAGGGAGATCTTGCAGACTGCAATAATTGGAGAGGAATCACTCTTCTCTCAGTTCCCAGCAAAATACTAGGCAGGATAATTATACAGAGAATTTCAAAGGCAGTAGACTACAAACTGAGGAAAGAACAAGCAGGATTTAGAAAGAACAGAAGATGTGTAGACCATATATTCACGCTCAGGAACATTATAGAGCAGTGCTCAGAATGGCAAAGACAGCTTTACATAAATTTTGTTGATTTTGAAAAGGCTTTTGACAGCATACATAGGGACAGTTTATGGAAAATACTGAGGGCTTATGGAATTCCAAGTTGCATAGTGTCAATCATAAAAAGCCTCTATGCCAACTTTACGTGTAGTGTTGGGCAGAGCAACCTAACCTTCGAGGTGAAGACAGGAGTACGACAGGGATGCCCCTTATCAACCACTCTATTTTTAACAGTCATAGACTGGGTGATGCGCCAGACAACAGAGGGCAGTCCAAGAGGAATAAGATGGACTACATTTTCTACATTGGAAGATCTGGAATATGCAGATGACATTGCACTGCTGGCACATTCACATCAACACATCCAGGAAAAAACGGATAGACTTAATAAAATTAGCCAGCAGGTGGGCTTGAACATCAATTTAAAGAAGTCTGAGGTCATGACGCTCAATGTGAGCAACCCTGAGCCCATATCAGTAAGGAATCAGCAACTGGTACAGACAGATACCTTCACATACCTAGGATGCATAGTAACACCAGACGGTGGGGCAGGCAAAGACATCAACATCAGAATGAATAAGGCAAGAACAGCCTTCTTTAGCCTAAATAACATCTGGAAGTCCTCCCAATACAGCACAAGCACAAATTTAAGATTATACCAGAGTTGCGTGCTTTCTGTGCTTCTCTATGGTGCGGAATGCTGGAGAGTCACAGAGAAGGAAATGTCAAAATTGTCCTCTTTTCACACAACATGCCTAAGAAAAATTCACCGCATCTTTTGGCCGAATACCATCACCAACCAAGATCTGCTTACTCGTAGCAAGCAAGAGGACATGCACACCATCATAGCTGGCAGACGCTGGAGCTGGGTTGGTCATGTCCTCAGAAGAGACCCCGATGCCATCACAAGAACAGCTATGTTTTGGACCCCTGAAGGAAAGCGAAAGAGAGGCCGACCAAAAACAACTTGGCGGAGGACTGTGGAGGCTGAGATGCAAAGAATGAACCAGAGTTGGGGCACTGTACGAAGGATGGCCACCGACCGTGCAAAGTGGAATCAATTTGTTGTTGCCCTACAAGACGCCACTAGGCGTGATGGCCACTGACTGCTTTGACGGTCGGTGGTTAAGGATCGAAGAAGAAGAAGAAGGCTTTCAGCAAGTATTGGTGGATCCATGATCCATAAGTAGCAATAAAGTAAGTGATGATGACGATAAAAATATGTGATACCAGCTGACTAATACATGGTAGACATCCTTCTCTTTATCAGGCTTAGCAGCAGCTCTTAAGCTCGCAGTAACAATAGCCTATGTGAAACATGTTTCGGATTCAAACCCTCTACGCCTGAAGGCATTCATGCTGACAGGATGCTTTATACAACTGGCTGGAACCTGTGGCCTTATGGCATATCTAGTGTTGGCTATATCACAAAACCAAGGTGTGTGTATTGCTTATAATTTTTTTTTTTTTTTTTGCATCTTTGTAATTTTTATTGATATCAAATGTTACAATAAGTAAAACAAGAAATACACCTGATTGAGATCAAAAGTACATCAAAAGATAAAACAAGAAAAGCACAGAGCAATTTTTGGTATGGTCAGTTGCTGTTAAAACTGGAAATGAATTAATTTTAAAAGAGCTTAGAGAATTTATTCTTGCCTTAGAGGGTTGCTAGTTAGTTGTTTTTACATACTTTTAACTTTTAGTCTTAGATTAGACATAATGTGAGACCATGGCTTCCTTGAGAGAATTGATAAGCTTGTGGTTCTCTGTAGTATGGGATTAATTTTTTTTTATTGTGTGCCATTGAGAGGCTTGGTAGTTTGTGATTATCTTTGATCGTCATTCAACAAGGAGCCACCACCAAAGCTGGTATTCTTGCATGAAACCTCCTTACTTGCTTCCATCTGCTCTCGTGGTGGTGGTTTCTGTTTGTTTTACATGATGATGTTCCTAGTGACATGTACAATGTCATATTAATTGCCACTTCACATCACAATGTTTCACTTCTTGCTTTTGTAGTTATTTTAATATACAGACATAAATAAACAATGTGGACGTAGATGACACGCCAAGTGATTTTTTGTTTCTGATATAAGCACATATTGTATTACACTGCCTCAGATCACAATATGTCACTTATTGCATATGCACTTATATCACCTTGTCACATATATGAATACTTGGCTTGAATATAAAATGCCAAGTAATGTTTTGTTATCCTGCATGTGCCATCCTTTTCTGGTATAAGCAGATTTTTCATTACACTGCTTCAGATCACAATATGTCACGTATTGCATATGCACTTATATCATCTTGTCACATATATGCACACTGTGCATGAATATCAAATGCCAAGTAATTTTTTATTTTTATCCTGCAAGAGCCATAAATTTTCTGGTATAAGCAGATTGTTCATTACATTTGTATTGTTTTATAAAGCTGAAAATATTGATAACTTGTACTGCGTTAGTCCTCTGTAATATTTTTATTACAATATATTATCAGTTGTTTGTAGTTTAACCTATTTTTTAACACAGATGTTTATGCTTTGTTACATTTTTATAATTTACTCCTTATTAAATTTGTCAAATGCATTAGTATTGTTTATAAAGCTGAATATATTGATAAGTTTTACTGCATTGGTCCTCTATAATATTTTCATTATAATATATTATCAGTTGTTTCTAGTTTAACCTTCTACAAAATTAAATACTTCATCACTAATTGGTGTTGTGTTGTCTTTTCTGTGCTGAAGTTCCATTATTTGTTTACTTATTATAAGTTCCATTACAAAAGAAAGCAATAGGTTGTGATAAGTTTTTGAACACCGCATTTGAAAGCTGGTGTTTTTGGGTGCAAGGTATACCCAGTTCATCCCTATGTGGGTTATAATTTGGGTATACAGTATTCATCACTCCATACAGTGTATTACTTTATTCTTTGTCTTATGTGTTGGCTCTTCCATGATGTAATGTATGTGCCTTTTGCTGTGGCAATGTTTAATGTATGTGTTTTTTATGATTAAAATTCATAACGATTATGTATGTATTATAGTAAGCTCGACAGGGCTCCATTTCTGATAATTTTATAAGGAATTACTCACTAATAAAAGAAGTGATGTCATACCGATATGGTGTAGATGCAGACGTGAGTTTTGAAGATGTGGATTGTGTTTTAGTGTGAGCAGACGTATGTGTGAAAGCTCCTGCAGTCTATTGTGTTTTTTCCTGAATCTTAACATCACTAGGGCATCAAGATACTATGTCGAGGTGTCCCCTAGTTTCTTCGAATCTCAGGACGTATTTATGACGACAATGTCTATTAAATGAAGATATATAATACAAATTGTGAGAATGCCAGTACAGCGTCTCCATAGTGAACATTAAGAAGACTGCTTATTACTTCATTTGACATTGGGCTTATTGTAGAAGTATGGTGTTATTGTAGAGGGGCACCACTATAGAATGTACGTTCCTGATGATAATAATGCCATGTAGAAAGAGGGTCTGATAACGCCACTGTAGAAGACTGCTATATTGAAGGGCACTACTGATAAGTTCTGCCTTATCTGATAAGTTCTATGTTTATTGGTTGAACCACTGTAGCAGTATATATAGAACTTCCTTCCTGACACTGTTAATGTCTATAATTGTTACCCTTCTTATACACTGTTGCAATAAGTTAGACTTTCATAGAATGCGCCACACAGGCTGCAGTCACAAAAACATCACAGTAACGTATGGAGGGGTCAGGAGGCGTTGAAACGAATGGTGCAGTTTCATACTATTTATTACGATAACATCACGTCGACATCAAACAAACATACTGTCAATGGCATTTTGTTCAAGCACATCATGGTTATAACAACAAGTTCAGTACATCTCTAATATCAATAATAATTGAGCAGCCTGCACGTATCGTAGTGCTGTAGTATGTCAATAAGGTCTCTCTACTCTCTCTGACGAGATAAGCCAGGTAAGACTCTGGCAAAAAAAAGCTGCACGAGTGCTGGGCTTCAAAACATATAATGTCAATCTTCTCATAGACACTTCTCCATACCAGGAGTAAGTAACCTCAATATTGCCGGGCTTCCAAATATATATATAATGTCAATCTTCTCATAAATGCTTCTCCATACCAGGAGTAAGTAACCTCAATAGTGCCGGGCTTCCATATACATATAATGTCAATCTTCTATATAAAACGCTTCTCCGCACCAGGACAAAGTCACCTCAATAGTGCTAAGTTTATGGCTACAAAAAATAGCTTCAAAAAGTACTTTTACCTGCACTGCAGTTCCAGGAATAAGACACAACTCATATGCCATCCTTGGCTCTCAGAAAATATGTCATAATTATAACGGGGAAAACTCTCAAACCTGTTTAACACACAAAGAACTCTATTCCCCGTTCACACAGTCAGAGAAGATCGATGAACACCTTCTCAGCTCAAAAACGCCCGGCCGACTGCCACGAAAAACAGTCTTCCGGTCCCGCGCAAATCATCGCGCATGTCCTGATGATCACGAGCCCTGAGTCGAGCTCACACGAGAATAAACTAGAACCTTCTGGAAAAAACCGATCTAGAGAAATCTTAAATGACCATCTGACAAGACAAGGGAGCTAACAACTAAATCTAACCTGAACCCAAAAAGTATACAATCAGTAAATTCCCTTTGAGGATAGTATAAAAAAGGTAACATCCCTGGCTTAAAACAGGCTTTGTGTCAAGTGAAGAAAAAACTGTATATTGTTAATATTCCATTAGTGGCGACGAACTGGAACGGACTATGACTTATGGAACTTGGAACACAAGAAGTATAAATGGAAAAGAAGAGGAGCTGGTGGAAGAGATGAGGAAAGCAAAACTAGAAATCCTGGCTATAACGGAAACGAAGAAAAAAGACAAGGAGTCATGGATCTCGATGGCGACATCCTGCTCTACAGTGGCGTACCCACATCTGAAAGAGCTAAAGGGGGCGTGGGTTGCATTGTGGCCAAAAACCAAAAAGATAGTATCAAAGGATGGAAATTTGTCTCAGAGCGCATTATGGTTGTACAACTAAAAGAAGGAGAGACTATAGTCAAACTGGTCATAGTGTATGGGCCAAATGAGGATGAGAGAGTTAGAGGTCAAGGAGAAATTCTTCGAGCTGCTTCAAGAGACAGATGCGATTATCATGCTCGGAGATTTCAATGACAGAGATGGAAATAACCATGCTAGATAAGGTGGAGTAATCGGAAGATATGGAGAAGATACTGTCAATGACAATGGAAAGCGACTGCTTAGATTCCGCAGTGAGCAGAATCTGATAATTACAAGCACAAAGTTCCCCCATAAGCGCATACATGCATACACAAGATGTGAACCAACAAAGAATGAGAAGTCAGTGATCGACTATGCCATAGTCATGAGGAGCTCATGCAAATATGTCCGGGATGCCAGAGTCTGGAGGGGGCCAGAGATTGGAAGTGCTTGTCGTAGATTTTATTGAGATAGGTTGAAGATGTTTAGGGTCCCGTCTGAGCAGAGGTGATGATGATAAACTATTTGAGAATAAGGGGTAAGAAATAGCTTTACTTTTCACAAGGGTGAGACTGTAAGATAAAGGACAGTCTCTGGACTGAGTAATTGCTCTAATCCAGCCTATCTTACGACAATATTTAATAAGACGCACTTTCTCTCCTGATTATATATATATATATATATATATATATATATATATATATATATATATATATATATATATATATATATATCAGTTACACTTTACTTACATATACACATTTCTGTGACATAATACGTACAGACGTGAACCAAGCTATGGATAACATATATTGGGCAGGGGTTTTGACCAACACGATAACTTAAGGTTTAATATCTTAAAAAAAAAATCACAACATCAATATTATCCATCAGAACGTATAGTTTACAGACATCAAAATGCAAGAAATTTTTTTTTAGCCCAATAGGCCCTCCTGAATATAAAATCGAGGTTCTGGGACTGTGTGAAAGAAAGTGGAAGGGGGTAGACAAGAAGAAACTCATCACAGGTGAATTGGTGCTGTCCTCAGGACATGAAGACGTAAGTTCACACCACAGTGAAGGGGTAGCTCTTATGCTATCTAAAGAAGCACAGAAAGCACTCACTGAATGGGAAGCCATTGGACCCAGAATAATAACAGCAACTTTTAAAACAGCTAAAAAGAAAATAAAATATAAACTCTCATCCAATGTTATGCAGCTACTAATGACAAAGAAGAGTCTGTGAAAGAAGCATTTTAAACTAGACTACAGGAAATTATGGATAAAGTGAAAAGAAGAGACATCACAATTTTGAAGGGTGACATTAATGCAAAGATAGGTACAGTCAACACCGGCTTTGAAGAAGTCATGGGAAAATATGGGCTAGGAATAATGAACACAAATGGGGAACTATTCTCAAACTTCTGTGCTTCATATCAACTGGCTATAGGAGGAAGCATGTTTCCACATAAGAGAATACACAAGGCAACATGGATATCACTAGAACATATAACGGAAAATCAGAATGATCATATATGCATAAACAAAAAGTTCAGATCATCATTGCAGGATGTAAAGATATATAGAGGAGCAGATGTGGCATCACATCACCACCTTCTGATAGCCAAAGTAAAAATGAAACTCAAGAGATATGCAACATGGCAACATTATAGACAACAATTTAATGTAGGACATCTAAGAAATCAAGAGACCACTTGACCACTCCGGTATTAAATTATATTTAAAACCCACACGCGTCTAGCTAATATTATCGCGCTTTAACACGAGATGTAAACTCTAGTAATTCACAAAATTACGCATGATGAATAAAAGTAGATTTATCTCTAATTATCAATCGCCTACCGCCTACCATATATTAATGAATATAAAGCGTCTCTTACTGGAGGAATAGCAAGAAATTAAATTTACTTATTACAGCTGGAGCTATTTAATATGCTTATTTAATAAACACAGAAATTCCAGTGAAAAACGTTAACACGTTAAGACACTCAAAATTCTAATATATATATTATGATTACCACCCCGTAAGAAAAATGACACTCTCCACGATTCTAAGAAATTATTTCTATATAAAAACTCCAAGATTCGCGCTAGCAGATATTACCAATTCCTGGGGCAGACTGCTAATGAGTTTTAGAAGACTGCGCATGTATACTGAATCGGCCCGATGTCCCCATGTCTGGCAAAAACGCACCTGGAAATAATTCTTCGTCCATTCTATTATCAGGCGTTAATCAGAGGTTTCAGATCTCGGCTCTGACGTCGTAACCTGATTGCCGGTGGCCCGCCTCTGAGAAGACAACAAAGGGCGAATGTCGTGGCTGCTAGCAGGATAACTTATTGCATACCAACCAGCAAGCGTGGGAATTCCACTTGAGCTAGTTTTTTTTCTTTTTGTAAGAGAGAAAGGGGTGACTGAGGGATTAACGTGTAGCTTCATTTTCATCTGTCACAGTGATCACTACCTGCTTACAATCAAAAGAACAACTGAAAGTTGCACAGCCTAGGAACTACCCAACATCATGCAAGAAACAAAGTAAACGAAATGGAGAAATGAGCATTAAGACCTACAAGCTGAGAGAGCCAGAATTTAAGACCAGATATCAGGGGCTTACTGCCATCAATGGTACCTATACCTTGTAGCAGCGGTATGGCAGCTTGTGTGCCCTGACAATCCCCAGAGCTATGCCAGTGGTCTGCTTGGGTAGGGGTCAGACAAAAGCTGGTACCCTGGTCCTTCAGGTTGGGGGTTTTAGCACAGGGCCGACACCCCTGTCTATGTAAAAAAATCGCACATGTTACGGAAACGGCAATAAATGAAAAAACTTTGATGCGGGACGGACATCCGGAGTATCAGGTTCGTATGACTGACAGTGGTGAAAACCAAAAGGAAGCCACTGGTATGAAAACAGATGCCCAGACTGCAAAACACGAAACCAGAATTGGTTTTTGGAATGTCAGAACAATGGAAAGCTGAGACAGATCACAGCAGAGATGAGGAATTACAAACTACATATCCTGGGAATAAGCGAGAGCAGATGGACAGGGATTGGTGAGAATAAAAACAGCTACAGTACTTTATTCTGGTAGAGAGGATGGTCAGCACAACGAAGGTGTAGCCATTATCTTGAAGAAAGGAATGGAAAGGTCTTTACTGGAATGGAAACCCATTAACAACAGACTGATAAGAGCAAGACTGAGAGGGAGGTTCACCAACACCACAATTATACAATGCTATGCACCAACAAATGACAGCGATGAAGAGATTAAGGACGAGTTCTATCAACAGGTACAAAAGGAAATGGAAACTGTACCCAGGTACGATCTTATTATAGTAATGGGAGACCTAAATGCGAAAGTTGGAACAGACAATAATTACAACGAAAGAGTAATGGGGAAATGCGGCTGTGGAACAGTAAATGAGAATGGGGACAAATTAATAATCTTCTGCAGTATTAACAACCTGGTCATTGGAGGAACACTTTTTCAACACAAAGAAGTGCACAAGTTAACATGGGAATCACCAAACGGACGAGACAAAAACCAGATAGATCACATAATGATCAATGGCAGATAGAGACATGCACTACAAGACGTGAAAGTAAGAAGAGGCGCAGATGTGGGAAGTGATCATCATCTCGTAGTAGTAGCAAGACTGAAGGTGAAACTCAGAGCTGCTGGACCAGTTGTAGCCAAACAGAAAAGATACAACATCACAAAACTTAAGGACCCCCTCACCAGAAAAGCGTTCGTGGTTGACGCAAAGAGACGATATCTGATTACCAAAAGCCAGGAAAGAACAGAGACCGACGATGTCGACCAGAAATTCCACACCATCTCAACAATATACAAAGAAAGCAGCAAGTCATGCTTGGGATTCCAGGAAAGAAAGAGCCAAGACTGGATAACACCAGAAACACTAAGTACCGTAGCGAAGAGAAAGGAAATGAAAAGAAAGAAAACAGAAGCTTAGTCTCCCGGGTTAAAGGCAATATATAGTGAACAGTACAGTCAGCTGGACAAGGAAGTAAAACGTCAAACCCGTTCTAACAAAAGGACATTTCTGGATGACCTTGCAAGACACGCAGAAGAGGCAGCACTGAAAAATGAACAAAGCACAGTCTATAAAATAACTAAAACTATCAGTGGAAAACGAGGTGCAAACAACATAACGTTAGTAAGAGACAAGCAAGGAAATCTCATCACCACAGCACAGGGGGAGGAAACAAGATGGGTAGAGCACTTCAGAGAAACACTGAATAAGGAACAACCAGACACTCAGCTGAATGTTCCTGAGGCTGAAAGTGACTTAGATGTAAATACAGACATTCCACGAAAAGAAGAAATCATCACAGCCATCAAAGGGCTAAAAATGGAAAAGCGCCTAGTCAAGACAATCTAAATGCTGAGCTATTCAAGACAGACCCTGAAATAGCAGCATAACTAATAGAACCACTATTTGCACACATCTGGCAAACTGAGACAACACCCACAGAGTGGAGTAAAGGAATAATTGTCAAATTGCCCAAGAAGGGCCACCTTGCTGACTGCAACAACTGAAGATGAATTACCCTCCTCTCAGTTCCCAGCTAAATACTAGGCAGGATAATCATCCAGAGAATTTCAAAAGCAGTTGACCATAAACTGAGGAAAGAACAAGCGGGCTTCAGAAAGAACAGAAGATGTGCAGATCATATATTTACCCTCAGGAACATTATAGAGCAGTGCTCAGAATGGCAGAGACAGTACATTAACTTTGTTGATTTTGAAAAGGCTTTCGACAGCATACACAGGGACAGCCTATGGAAACTTCTGAGGGTTTATGTAATTCCCAGCCGCATTATTTCCTTCATAAAAAGCCTCTATTCAAATTTTACGTGCAGTGTTGGATCGAGTAATGTAACTTTCGAAGTGAAAACAGGAGTACGACAGGGATGCCCCTTATCAACAACATTATTTTTGACAGTCGTAGATTGGGTGATGTGTCAGGCAACAGAGGGCAGTCCAAGAGGAATTAGATGGACAACGTTTTCTACACTGGAAGACCTGGAATATGCAGATGACATTGCACTACTCGCGCATTCAAATCAACACATTTAAGACAAAACCGATAGACTGAATAAGTATGGCCAGCAGGTTGGCCTGAACATCAATTTGAAGAAGACAGAGGTCATGATACTAAATGTGGGCAATCCTGAGCCAATAACAGTAAGGAACCAGAAGTTAGAATAGACAGACACATTTACTTACTTAGGATGCATAGTAACACCTGACGGCGGAACAAGCAAGGACATTAACAATAGAATGAATAAAGCGAGAACAGCCTTTGCTGTTCTCAACAACATTTGGAAGTCTTCCCAGTACAGCACAAACACCAAATTAAGACTGTATGAGAGCTGTGTACTTTCTGTGCTTCTCTATGGTGCGGAATGTTGGAGAGTAACAGAGAAGGAAATGTTGAAACTGTCCTCCTTCCATACAATCTGCCTAAGGAAAATTCTCCGAATCTATTGGATAAACACCACCAGCAACCAAGAACTACTTATTCGGAGTAACCAGGAGGACATGCACACCATCATAGCTGGCAGACGCTAGAGTTGGGTTGGCCACGTCCTCAGAAGAGACCCTGCTACCATCACAAGAACAGCTATGCTATGGACGCCCGAGGGAAAGCGAAAGAGAGGCCGACCAAAAACAACTTGACGGAGAACTGTGGAGGCTGAGATGCAAAGAATGAACCACAGTTGGGGCAGTGTACGAAGGATGGCCGCCGACCGAGCAAAGTGGAATCAATTTGTTGCTGCCCTACAAGACGCCACCAGGCGTGATGGCCGCTGACTGCTTTGACGGTTGGTGGTTATGGATCAAAGAAGAAGAAGAAGAGATCAGGGACTTATTGCTACAGCGGTGATAAACAGAAGAACAACCTGATGACTTGGAAACCCTCTGGCTTAAATTCCAGGACATCATAAAGACAGATGCTGCAAAGCATGTGGTGAAGTCCGACTTGGGAACAAGAGAAAGAGGACACCTTGGTGCACAGAGGAAGTAAAAGAGAAAATAAGAGAGAAGAAAATGGCATGGAAACAATACTTTGGAGCTAAAACGCAGAAGGACAAATAGAGACATATAGAGAATATGTGACACTCAGAACAGAAGCAAAGAACAAGGTGCTAGCAGCAAAACAGAAGTCCTGGGAAGAATTTGGAGAAAAGCTAGAAAAAGATGCGCAAGAACTTACTTACTTACTTAGTCGTTCCCCTTCTACCGTGAGGTGTAGAGGTTTGGAAGAGAGAGCGCCAGACCATTCTATCAGCTGTCTTCTTCCTGGCCTGGTTCCATTCTAGTCCTCGGTCCTTCAAAGATTGTCTAATGTTGTCCTCCCAGCGGACTCTGGGTCGTCCTGGAGGTCTGGATCCCTGGCTCTTTGTTTCCCATGCTTGTCGTGGTAGCCGATCTTCTCCCATTCTGCAGACATGGCCAAACCATCTTAGTTGGGACTGTTCTATTTGGGTCTGCAGCGGATGGGATTTTAGGCCTTGATGCGCAAGAAAACCAGAATTATTTCGATAAGAACCCTAAAGAACATGAGAAAGGAAAAACAACGCCCTCTCAAATTTATAAAGGACAAGCAAGGCAAATTGCTTACTGCCCCAAATGAAGTAATGGAAAGATGGAAAGAATATTTCTCAGAACTCCTTGATGGTGAGCAAGGTCAAGCATCAGGAATAATAACCACTAGCACAGAAGAAAAAACCAATGGTGGTGAAGATGACATAAAGATGGAAGAACTGAAGGCAGCACTGGAGAAAATCAAGATGGGCAAAGCAGCAGGGCATGATGGTATAACACCAGAAATGGTTAAGTCCATCAGGCAACCTGTTACTCTCAAGGGTCCTGCAGGCAGTGTGGTGCAACAAAGCCATACCAAAGGATTGGGAGATTGCCATCATAACACCGATTTTCATAAAGGGTGACAATCGACAATATGGAAACCACAGAGGCATATCCCTTCTCAGTGTCCCTGGTAAAATCTACTCTAGAATCCTAGAGCACAGACTCTGATACCTAGCTGAGCCTTACTTGGATGAAGTCCAGTGCGGATTCGGAGCAAACCGAAGTACTCAAGACATAATCTTCACAATTAGACAGCTGAGTAAAAAGGCACTTGAGTAAAAGAGTGAGATCCATCTTTGTTTTAGAGATCTTGAAAAGGCGTTTCACAGGGTCCCCTGGAGCAAACTATGGACTGTTTGGAAAGGAAGAACATTCCAGCACCTCTGATTCATGCTGTAGAGAGGTTCTACATGTCTTGCAGAAATTATGTGAGGCAGCAAACCATAAGTCAGAAGAGTTCAGGACCACCACTGGTGTAAGACAAGGTGATATCCTGTCACCTTATCTTTTCATACTCATGGACGATGTCATCAAGGCATTTAAGGAGAGAACAAGAAAGTGTTCAGTGGGGTAATGGAGGACGAGAAAAGTCTGTATTTCAGAGCTGGCATTTGCTGATGATGTTGCCCTGATTGCTAAATCTGAGGCACATCTCCAATCCAACCCGCAATTCTGGAAGGAAGAGCTGGAGAAGAGAGGATGGTCATAAGCAGCTGAAAAACAAAATTAATGGTAATATCACGAGAAGAAAAAGTACATCAGATTAAGCTGGGAGAATAGGTCCTGGAGCAGATCGACCACTTTAAATACCTCGGAGCTATTATGGACCGAAAGGGAGGCATCAGAGAAGAGTTGGCCACTCGAAAAGCAGCAGGTGGGAGACTTTTTCAGGCCATAAATCGAGGATTCCTCAGCAAGAGAGACGTTGGCAAGAAAACGAAGATGGCTATATACCGCTCCACATATGTCCCAGTCTTGGCATATGGATGCGATTCATGGGCAATGACCACAACCCACAAAAGCTAGATCCAAACCTCATAAATGAGGTATCTGTGAAAGGCGGTTGAAGTAACAAGAAGAGACATGGTCCGCAGCCAGACGATACGTCAGGGCCTAAAATGCCGCCCCCTGCAGACTCAAGTATAAAAGTGCAAACTAAGATGGTTTGGCCTGTCGCGAGGTGTTTTGAGGAGATAGGACAGCTTGGATGGAATGGAAGAATAAAGATAATAATGTCTTATTGATAGCTTCCGAGTTTGAAGAAACTGCCTCTCCTCGGGAAATAGTGTACTAGAAATTTACTAAAAAAAAAGAGAATTCTGGTGACACTAAACAAGATATTTTCTGGACGATAAATTCTTCCTCAGGAATCCTACAAAAGGACTGTGTAAAGCACATAAGGTTGAGAAAGAGATTTGGTGTCCAGCCACATTTAAAATATCCCGACCCAATAGAAATTAATTGAATTATGGCTGAGCCCCCAGGGTGTAGATTTATATTTAAAACAAAATACAACCCAAATAAAGTTAACAAGAAAAATAACAACAGACTCTGTTATGTAAAGTTGGATAAAAGGGTATGGAATCTTACATTTTTATATACACATATAAATATGAAAAAAAGTTTAGCTCTACTGTTTATAAAAAAAAAAATCAACTAGTGTGGTCATCACTTGGACCAGAGATCTTTTCTATGGTAGTGTTGCTGGTAGGTGTTAATACTCATCTCCTCAAGGACTGTAGTAGCTGCGGAGATGATTTTGGTTCGAACTCTCTTGGTTTGGTCTGCCCCAGTAGGTTGGTCTTATAACAGTTAATGGGTTCAGAGGGTGTCAGAGTCTGCTTCCCTGGACTCAGTGCACATCACAGATAAGGATGGGGTAAGTCACCTCTGCTGAATGCCTCTTCTGTTTATGGGATGTGTGGGATGGTTACTGGGTGATAGGATAAGGTTGGGTAAGGGTAATCTTGGTACCATGGACTTGTACCCTGGACCTGGTTTAGGTATCTGGTAACCGCAACCTGGTTTAGTATCTGGTAACCGCAACCTGAGTTTTTGCTTTGTAACCGCAACCTGGGTTAGTACCTCGTAACCGCAACCTGGGTTAGTATCTGGTAACCGCAACCTGGTTTAGTATCTTTGTAACCGCAACCTGGGTGGATTCGCTCAACGAATTCACTACAACTATTTCGCAACATGAAATGCCCACTTGGGCCCAGAGTCTGTCTGCTACGAATGATGATGGTTACAAGAGGAATGACCGCTTAAAATTCCCTCCCAAAATTCCAGCTGGTTCCCGGGCAGGGGTGGGCTGTGATTTTGGGTGGCATTGTTGCAAATACATCTTCTGGTCCCAGGGGTATTAAGTTACCTTCTTTTCAACTCGCCCTAGCGTCGTCCACCGTTGCCGGCTGTTTTTTTTTACATGAGTTCCCTTCGTGAACCCAACACAGGTCACTTCCGGTCGTTCGTAGGACTGATTTTCACCTTCGACTTTCGCTGGCGAAGTGAATAATTTATTACCTTATGGCCGTGAATCCGCTAGCGAGCTAGCGAATAGCGAAATCTAAGACTAGCGAGAGAGAGAGACTTTAGGTTTCTTGTCAAATGATAGGAGAAATTTGTAGAGGAAAAAAAAAAATAATAGACAGAAGAAAGAAGTCGGGGAGAGTCGTTCCACGACATAAGCCCCCTTTTGAAAGTTCGGCCAACGGCCAACTAAGTTCGAGCCGACTCTTCTCTTATGTCGGACACTACATTCATGTATCGTGTCCTCCATTCCTTCAATCCAAATATTTCCTATTTTTCCTCTGTCAAACGGTATGCCTGTAATCCACACCTGGCTATCCGTTTCCTCTTCAATAAGTAGTTGAGGTGGGTTGAGCAAGCCTGCTCGCAAAAATATCCCCCTCTTCTTTTCCTCCTTATAGATCCTCCATTGAAGCTTGCCTCCTGGCAAAGAGCTTGCCCTAAAGCCTACACTCTGCTTACAATTGGATCTATAGCAAATAGTTTTGCGTGATGAGGTTGCCAGCCTCATACACAACCTTATTTTAGTCATATTGCTTGACCTGCCTAAGGACACATACCTATCTCCCCAGGTATGAGAGCGTGTATGTTCTTCTATCACTGTTTCTCCAGTGACAGAGAAAGATAAGTCTATCATTTGTTCCTGCCCACCAGGTACCAAGGAAATTTGGACCCGCTTCACTTTCTGATCCCAGAGAGTGGGTGAGGTTATTGGAACTGACTGAAGACTAAGTGCTTGAGGCTCATGTTCCTCTTTAGCCCTTTCTCCCGTGTTAAAGGAAGATATTCCTGAAACATGTTCCATCCCACCAGGTACCAAGGAAATTTGGACCGGCTTCACTTTCTGATCCCAGAGAGTGGGTGAGGTTATCGGAACTGAGTGAAGTCTTAGTGCTTGAGGGTCCTGTTCCTCTACAGCCGCTTCTCCCATGTTAAAGGAAGGTATTTCTAAAACATGTTTCATCCCACCAGGTACCAAGGAAATTTGGACCGGCTTCACTTTCTGCACGCAGATAGTGGGTGAGACTATCAAAACTTGTTCAGAATTAAGTGCACTGGGGTGGTCAATCCCTTTGCACTCTTCCAACTTTTCAGTGAAAATGTTGGAAGATGAGTTAGGCATTGGAGTCTCCATAGCCTGTTCAGTCACGCCATCTCTGGATCGTGCTGAGTCTCCTAAGATGATATATTTCCCTCCTTGAGGTATCGGGTAAATTCGTTCATCTAATATTGCGGCCTTTACTTTGCCGTTTACAAAGTTCGACCTAACTTCTACATAAGCTAAAGGCAAAATCATCCTTCTGTTGATTATCATGGGTGCTGTTACCTCAACATCCTCTTCGGTGACTTGATCAAGGTCGATAACAGAGGCTGAAACAAGGGCATCACACCCAAGACCTTGATAATACAAACAGGTGATTTCTTCTCCATTTACTGTGGCAGTCTCCACATTTTGAGAATCCCTGTATCCACTCCGGGCCTTCGTCAAGTTCCCATCCATGGTAGGGACCTTAGCTTTGTATGAAGTCTGTGGGATTGGGTCTCGGCGCATACAGTCTAACTGATGTAAGTTGGCCGACAGGTGATGTTCAAGAACATCCCTTCCCTTCCCATAGGGTTGCGTAATCCTTTTCCGTTGAGTAATCCTATTTGGTTGAGCGATCCTATTTACCAGGTTGTTGGTGCGGTTGTTGTTGGTATGCCTGTTGTGAGTTTTTGCTGAGGATGAGGAAGGTCTCTTCAGATTATCAGCACTCTTGTGCTTAATCTTGTTTTCAGGATGGTCTAGATGTCTCCGTTTAGATATCCGTACCTCTGCTCTGTCTGAGCCTGAATCCTGAGACATAGACTTGGCTTCATGTGGTGCAGTTATATTTACCACTGAAGATGGTGATGCAACTGGCAAAGGAGTGGCATGATGAGTATTCCTAGATTCAAGTTTATCCCTGGATTCCATATTTGTAGGTTGAAACTGAGTTTCCAGTTCTTCCTTACACTGGAGGGATTTTTCTTGTCTTTGTCTCTCATGTTCCACATTCTCTTCCGTGTATTTTGCTCTCCATTTCTTCCTTTCCGCTTCTCTCATCCTGCATTTTTCCATCTTTTGTGAAACAAAAGTATCCAGTTCTTCTCCGGAGAGTTCACACTCAATGGCTAACTCTGTCCAGAATGTTCTCCACTCATTCAACTCTACAGATTCTTCCATTATATCCGTAGTGGTTCGTTGAGCGAGTATGAGATCTCTAACTCACAAACAATAATTAAGGCAAAAATACTTTCTATAGTCTTAACTATACTAAAGTATTACAAAACCATATATTAAATCAAACCAGCATTTATAACCATCAAATTAAAAATTAGTTAACAATAGGTAACTAATTTCCAGCAGTACCACCAAGAAGAGTTCTCATAACACAACTTAAAATCTGTTTTTCTTGCAAAAAAATTTATATGTATTTTAGTCTAGGGTAATTTATATGTCCCCTCTTTAATCTAATCCTAGACTTGGACACCAATAAGTGACAAGTACCTACAGCAGTAGTGGTCTAGGAAAGATAAAGAGTTTTCATATCTCAGACAAGTGTCTAAATATGAAATAAGAGTTAATCCCGGACACGAGCGTCCCAGTTGTCGCGAGGTGTTTTGAGAAGATAGGACAGCTTGGATGGAATGGAAGAATAAAGATAATAATGTCTTATTGATAGCTTCCGAGTTTGAAGAAACTGCCTCTCCTCGGGAAATAGTGTACTAGAAATTTACTAAAAAAAAAAAAAAGAATTCTGGTGACACTAAACAAGATATTTTCTGGACGATAAATTCTTCCTCAGGAATCCTACAAAAGGACTGTGTAAAGCACATAAGGTTGAGAAAGAGATTTGGTGTCCAGCCACATTTAAAATATCCCGACCCAATAGAAATTAATTGAATTATGGCTGAGCCCCCAGGGTGTAGATTTATATTTAAAACAAAATACAACCCAAATAAAGTTAACAAGAAAAATAACAACAGACTCTGTTATGTAAAGTTGGATAAAAGGGTATGGAATCTTACATTTTTATATACACATATAAATATGAAAAAAAGTTTAGCTCTACTGTTTTTAAAAAGAAATCAACTAGTGTGGTCATCACTTGGACCAGAGATCTTTTCTATGGTAGTGTTGCTGGTAGGTGTTAATACTCATCTCCTCAAGGACTGTAGTAGCTGCGGAGATGATTTTGGTTCGAACTCTCTTGGTTTGGTCTGCCCCAGTAGGTTGGTCTTATAACAGTTAATGGGTTCAGAGGGTGTCAGAGTCTGCTTCCCTGGACTCAGTGCACATCACAGATAAGGATGGGGTAAGTCACCTATGCTGAATGCCTCTTCTGTTTATGGGATGTGTGGGATGGTTACTGGGTGATAGGATAAGGTTGGGTAAGGGTAATCTTGGTACCATGGACTTGTACCCTGGACCTGGTTTAGGTATCTGGTAACCGCAACCTGGTTTAGTATCTGGTAACCGCAACCTGAGTTTTTGCTTTGTAACCGCAACCTGGGTTAGTACCTCGTAACCGCAACCTGGGTTAGTATCTGGTAACCGCAACCTGGTTTAGTATCTTTGTAACCGCAACCTGGGTGGATTCGCTCAATGAATTCACTACAACTATTTCGCAACATGAAATGCCCACTTGGGCCCAGAGTCTGTCTGCTACGAATGATGGTTACAAGAGGAATGACCGCTTAAAATTCCCTCCCAAAATTCCAGCTGGTTCCCGGGCAGGGGTGGGCTGTGATTTTGGGTGGCATTGTTGCAAATACATCTTCTGGTCCCAGGGGTATTAAGTTACCTTCTTTTCAACTAGCCCTAGCGTCGTCCACCGTTGCCGGCTGTTTTTTTTACATGAGTTCCCTTCGTGAACCCAACACAGGTCACTTCCGGTCGTTCGTAGGACTGATTTTCACCTTCGACTTTCGCTGGCGAAGTGAATAATTTATTACCTTATGGTCGTGAATCCGCTAGCGAGCTAGCGAATAGCGAAATCTAAGACTAGCGAGAGAGAGAGACTTTAGGTTTCTTGTCAAATGATAGGAGAAATTCGTAGAGGGAAAAAATAATAGACAGAAGAAAGAAGTCGGGGAGAGTCGTTCCACGACATGGCCATGTCTGCAGAATGGGAGAAGATCGGCTACCACGACAAGCATGGGAAACAAAGAACCAGGGATCCAGACCCCAGGACGACCCAGAGTCTGCTGGGAGGACAACATTAGACAATCTTTGAAGGACCGAGGACTAGAATGGAACCAGTCCAGGAGGAAGAAAACCGATAGGGTAGTCTGGCACTCTCTCTATGCTCCATAAGGTGATCAGCTGTAGTGATGGTTCTATGCTCTCTAACAGTGTTTTTTTTAACGCGGGCGGTACCGTTTTCAAGATGTCTGGGGGCGATCTAATGGGTCGCAACGATTGGGGGTCACTGCTCCCATTCAGGGGGGTGTTGTGTACATTTTTACAAGAATCAATATGAAACAATTACAAAAGATATTCCCCTTCGCATAGCTTGTAACACGATAGTTTTTATTTGCCTTGCGACCCATAGAGTGTTTCAAGGATTCCAAACGCAACATTTTAATTCATGTGATGTTACCATTGTCAGGAGACAGTAGGCGGAGATTTATGTCCCTTCAACACTAGAAACATTCATTAGCCTCTCCACACACCCAAGCTAACCTTCTCTCTTCACTCTCGACACATATTTTCTTCTTGAAACACATTGTTGCTTGGAAAAAAATTCCGTTTTCCAATGTCATCGCATGTGCGACAGACGGAGCACCAGCTATGGTTGGTCTTCATCGTA
This sequence comes from Oreohelix idahoensis, assembly GCA_024509875.1. Classification (NCBI taxonomy): domain Eukaryota; kingdom Metazoa; phylum Mollusca; class Gastropoda; order Stylommatophora; family Oreohelicidae; genus Oreohelix; species Oreohelix idahoensis. The sequence goes on from JAMPIV010006659.1 coordinate 215,389, forward strand.
GGTTACAGGCCTACTTAAAAATGTGGCACCAGGTGTTTTAACAATTCATTGTATTATTCATCGACAACATTTAGTCGCCAAGTATCTTAGTGACAGACTCCACAAATCATCATATCACAAAATTAAGCGCATTCGTTGAACGATAGATTATTTCGCAAACTTTGTTGTGATAATGGCGAAGAGATTGAACGTCTTCTCCTACACACGGAAGTACGATGGCTGTCGAAAGGTAACTGTTTAAAAAGATTATGGGCATTATTTGATTCTTTTGTAGAGTTTTTGGATTCAATCAAAGAAGAATTTAGCATCGAAAGAGAAGTATTGCGAAACGATGTGGCCTATATTTCAGATATATTTGAAAAGTTAAATGAGGTTCTTCTTAAGCTGCAAGGAAATGAGATCAGTCTGATTAAAGTGAAAGGAATTATCATGGGGTTCATCAAAGAATTGACATTACATAAAAATAATCTTAGTGGCCGAGAACTTTCTCATTTTCCATGTTTACTACAGTTAGGTGGGGACAGGCTTAATGATTCCGATTTATGCGCTTATTGCAGTCATTTGGACGCTATTAAAAATGATATGAGCATAAGATTTAAGGACTTGCAAGAACTAATAATACTGGGTGATTAATCCGTTTGAATCAGACGTGGAGCTAGTTAGTCAACATTTACAAGAAGAATTAATTGAGCTACAAAATGACTTCGAGGCAAAAGCCCGATTCAGTCACACACATTACGAAAAATTTTGGATCCAGCAGAGGCTTGCATATCCCGTTCTTTGGCGTGAAACTAAATTGCTAATTACAGCATTCCCAACGTCGTATTTGGTGCAAAAGGGGTTCAGTGCAATAGTGTTGCTACTACAAAAGCAACGAAACCGACTGCAGATTTGTAACAGGAGATTTGGGACTTCTTTTAACAAACTTGGAATCAAATATTACAAACCTGGCTCACACCAAGAGAAATGATCTCATTTAAGCTTCATTAGTAAGTGAATTGTTACATAATTATATCATTATTATCAATTAATAATTTTTCCAATTTTTTCTTGTTTAAAGTGGTTACATAAGGAGAGGCTTAAATATTCAGATTTGAAGACATATATGCAGTCATTTAAGCGCTATTAAAATGATATGATTATGATAGTTAAAGAGTTGTAAGAACTAATTTTATATCATTTGCTCCGCCAATTTTTAATTCAAGGATAATGAACCTGTGGTGTATATAACTCCGTACTTAGACACATATTCAATATAACTATGCTTTTATACAGCTGGGCGACCGCAGCTGAGGTTCAACGATGTGTGCAATAGAGATATGAGGGCACTGGACATAAATCCAGCAACGTAGGAGGATGAAGCTGCCGACCGCACCAAGTGGCGATGCTATTTACGGTGCCACCTCAGATTGGGCGAAAAGAAGCTCACACAACAAACCGAAGAGAGGAGAAAACGTCGAAAGGAGTATCAGGAAAATAAGCAGCTGTCACCTCTGGGGCGCATTCCCATAGTCAGTTATGACTGAAGGGGCTATTATTAATATGATTATTAAGCTTTTATAAATGTGCTTTCTCTTTTTCTTTATATTACAAGAAAAGATAACTCATTAACTGCATTGCCTTTTTAAAAGTATGGTGGAATATATGTATATGTGTGTGTGTGTGTGTGTGTACACACGAAAAAAAGCGAGGGAGAGTTAAAAGAGCGGGGGGGGGATTTTTAAAATATTAGTTGTCAAAAGAGGCGTTGCTACTGTCAGGGTTGAGAAACACTGTTCTATAAGGAATGAAAACGAAGATGAAAATGATGATTCTGCAGATGGCGCCACAGTTTCTGGTTCACAAATTAGCATGCTAAATATCGAGATAAGAGGACAATTTGACTAATCTGTTTTTACCAGCTCAAATTTGACAGGAATCTGACATAAAATTCTATTCTAAGTAATATCACAATTTCCATTTTCGCTCACTTAGTAACACAGAGCCAAAGTTGCAGCAGGTCCTTATAGCAAGTTGACACTACAGCATGAATGTGCTCCTGTGGTGATAGTTATTGTATTATAGCAAGCTGTACATTATAGCAAGCTTACACTACAGCATGAATGTGCTCCTGTGGTGATAGTTATTGTAGTACATTATAGCAAGCTTACACTACAGCATGAATGTGCTCCTGTGGTGATAGTTATTGTAGTACATTATAGCAAGCTTACACTACAGCATGAATGTGCTCCTGTGGTGATAGTTATTGTAGTACATTATAGCAGGTTGACACTACAGCATGAATGTGCTCCTGTGGTGATAGTTATTGCAGTACATTATAGCAAGTTGACACTACAGCATGAATGTGCTCCTGTGGTGATAGTTATTGTAGTACATTATAGCAAGTTGACACTACAGCATGAATGTGCTCCTGTGGTGATAGTTATTGTAGTACATTATAGCAAGCTTACACTACAGCATGAATGTGCTCCTGTGGTGATAGTTATTGTAGTACATTATTTTGCATGATAAGGTTGCCAGTCCCATGCATAAACGTCATATTACACTTACGACGTTGTCGTACATTTTTGATAGGGAAATTAAGACTTGGATTGGTCCCTTCTGAATAGGTTAGAATGAGTGATAGCCACAGTGAGATGTGATATTAGAAATAGAGTTCCACGAGTGAGATGGTAGAAATTTATAGAGGCTGTCCCGGAAATCGAGAATCTCTCTCTCTTTCCGCCTATCTTCTACAACAGATCCAAAGGAGTCAGACAGTCTATAAAAAATATATATATTAATATATATCTATCCACTCACGTACCCGCACATACAATTGACGACAGTAAGACACACAGACGTGGGAACCCTATAACAATGATTATATAGATATTCTAGAACGAGCTGACCAACGCGCTGATTAATTTCAAGAGAAATTTTAGTTATCATCTAAAATTTCATCACAACACATAGAAATTACATCAAAGCATATACAAATAGTCATAAAGTCAATAAAAATGCTACCAAAATGATAGACCCACAGTATGATCTTATCCCTCAAGGTATGCCCACAGTCCTGTTGGAAGAAAGTGATAGCCCCCAGGAATCAAGGATACATATGATTAGGTCTAATATTCCCCCCTTTTAAGGTATGGACAAACTTGCTATCTTTGCTCTATTTTGAGGGAATTATGATTAGCAATACTTGCATACAGAAAGTTAAGACAGCAAAATGGGTGCCAAATTACAACAATAAAGAAATCACTCCGTCCTGCATTCACTCTATTCATTCAGTCGTGTTCACGTGTATTTATTCATACTCACAGCTTTGATAGCCAGTCGTGGAAAACACAATTTTTAGGACATTCACATACGGACTAGTCGATAGCAGTCTTTGACCAAGAAATCCCCAGTTCCCAAAAGACGGGATGCGTTCTCTGCTTCCGGGAGCGAATTTCTTGGATGTACTTATTTTTCGGATGTCTGTTTTGGCCACATTAAAATTGTCAAGGCACGAACATTAACAACGAGCACAGGGTCACTAGTTTTGGTTTCTAGAAAATGAGGAATGTCAGGTCGGGTGCCTTATCTCATTATAGGGGTTTAGTTGGTCACACCACCACTTATCAAAACTCCGTCGGAATGTTACTGACGTTAATATGTTACTTGCCACAACGGCTAAAATGTACAGAGTTTGTGCAGAAATCTGATCTGGCTCAAAGGCCCAGTATCAACATTTAGTCTTTAATAAAACCCGTTAGTGAGAGTTGTACTCTGTCTATTTATGGAGACACACGCACTGTCAGACAGGTGTCAACTTGTAAACCCACGTGGTTAAAAGGTAAAAAATGTTTATGTTTCTCACAGGTATGTCTCTGTACTAAACGCCGGCAAAGTTGGGTTACCCAGTATTCACTGAATAAAGAAAAACACATATGAAATATTTTACATATTATGTACTCAATATAACTTACATTTTTAAACTGCAAGCGTATAGCTTGACTTATCGTTTAAAACTTCCCATGAAATAAGTTATATATAAAAAAATCATCAATCATCATGAATTAGGAATACATACGTATCCGTCAACACTCATGAGGCATCTATCATTTATAAGTTGGTTTAGAAAAATTATTCTCGTCTGTTTATTTAGCAGTTAAAGTTAATTCATTAATAGCCGACTGAGTGTAAGCTAAAAATTATAATTTATTCTGTTTTCCACTGTAACTCATCAGCTAGAGAATATAACAGACTTATAAATTATTCACTCTGCACAAAAGAACTCGGGAAATAAAATAAGCGATCTAACACTTTGAACACTTCGAAAAATACTATATATAAAATAATATATATATATATATATATATATATATATATATATATATATATATATATATATATATATATATATATATATATATATATATATATATATATATATATATATATATATAATATTTACCTCAACACAGAACTACTAAGAACTTAAACCACTTCGACCAAACTAAATGCCATTTCTATTAACAGAGATTCTTAGGAATCGAACGAAGGCTTGTTATAGTCTTGACTGCGAAGTTACTGAGTGAATTAAGTCTTTTTTTTTAAATTAATGTGTTTGCTACTTTTCTTTGTAGCACGCCAATTTCAACCATCTACCATGTACATGGAGTTGTTGGTTATATCAGGACCTGTTTCCTTTGTTGTAATATGTTTTGTTTGTATTTATTTTATACTATATTATCTCTAGTAGGTATTTTCCTTTTGTAGTTATAGTTCATAATGGTTTTTTTTTTAAAATCTAAAATATGCTATTGTCTAGTCTGGTATGTTTTTAATTTTCACTGGATGTTTTATTTGGTTAATCTGTATGTATCTGGGGGAATCTTTCTCCAGTTTGGACTACTGGCTCGGATCCTTATTTATTTTTTTATATGTTAGCTTTTGTTTTGGTAATATAGTGTTTTATTAACTTTTGCATTTCTGAAGGGGTCTTTTTGCCTATGCTATTTTCTACACTCATTTCTACCTTGTGTTTACTACAGTATGCCTTAATGTTTTGCCTCTGTTGGTCATATTTCTTGCAGTCCACCAGAAAGTGTCTAATTGTGTTTGGTTCTTGACACTCTTCACATGTGGGTTCCTCAATCATGAAATATCCAGTTCCAAGCTTGAGCCTCAGCAATTTTTTTATTAATTGGTATTTTTAGTTCATCTTTTATTTGACATTTTTTGCTTGGTTTTTTTTAGGATTTTATATGCGTGTCTTGCTTTTTTACTTTGGTCCCATGCTGTAAATCCACTCTTTAGTTAATGCTTGGGCAATTAAACTCTTTATTTCGATTTTCGCTAGGCCTACTTCAATTTTGTTATGGCTAGTTCTCCCGCCTTTGGCTTCTTTGTCTGCAAGCTCATTTCCTGCTATCCCCACATGTGATGGTATCCATGTTAGTGTTGCCCTGCATCCTGTAGTATGCAGATATGTATTAACCTGTAGTATTTCCTCTATAATATCTGGCCTACTACAACCATTTCTGTTTCTGATAGCTAAAACTGCTGATAGGGAATCTGTGAGAATGGTTACTTTTTTGGGTGGGTTTTCTGCAGCTATTTCTAAAGCTTTTAGGATTGCCACTAATTCTGCCGTAAAGATGGATGTATTACTTGTTACTTTGTATCTTTTGTAAATTTTTAATTTTGGTATTGCTATTCCTGCTCCTAATTGTCCTTCTTCATCTTTTGACCCATCAGTATATATAGTTAGGCTATTATTTATATACCGTTCTATGTACTCTAGTGCTTTACTTTTTGCTGAGATTATGTCGTTAGATTTGCTTATGATCTTTGATAAGTGAGAGTCAGTTTCTGGCACTCTCAGTTCCCATGGTGGGATCTTTGCTTTGTACTGAGCACTACTGCTTATGATCTTTGATAAGCGAGAGTCAGTTTCTGGCACTCTCAGTTCCCATGGTGGGGTCTTTGCTTTGTACTGAGCACTACTGCTTATGATCTTTGATAAGTGAGAGTCAGTTTCTGGCACTCTCAGTTCCCATGGTGGGATCTTTGCTTTGTACTGAGCACTACTGTTTATCGCATTAAACAGGTCTGGGTATTGATCCACTTCATCCATTGTTTTCCACCCTGACGGGTATCTTATATGGTTTAATGGAATGTGGCCTATGTACTGGTTACCCCTATTAAAGGTTTTGTGTGCTGGGTGAGTTGGATCTTTTGCCACTTTTGCCCAGTAGCTGAATCTCAGTTCTTTTCTCCTTAGCTCCAGGGGTATTATTCCTAGCGCTACTTCTAGTGCCTCTGCTGATGTTCCATTTGAGGCACCTGCTATTATTGACAGTGCCTGATTTTGGACTGTGTCTAGTTTTTTCTTGTTGCTCGGGGCGACTGATGCATAGACAACACTGGCATAGTCAAGTTTGCCCCTAATAAATGATTTATAGAAGGTTATCATTGTCTTATTGCTGGCTCCCCAACCACTCCCTTTCATATATCTTAGCATGTTAATAAGTCCCCTACTGCTTTGCACTAATAGGTCTATGTGTTTGTTCCAGTTTAGTTGCTGGTCTAGTACCATACCAAGAAATCTAGTTGATTTTGCTGTGCATACTTTTTGCTCATTAATGCTTATGTCAATTATATTGTTTTTAATTACATGCCCTCTACTGAAAATCATTCCTATGGTTTTTTAAACGTTTAGATTAAATCCCCACTTGTTCATCCAGTCAGATACTTTATCCATTTGCTTTTGTACTGTTTTATAGAGGAATGGGAGATTTCTTCCCGTTCTCCATATCGCAGCGTCATCTGCCCTATTTCCAAAACCACGCAATCTCTCGTCTCCTAACACTCACGTAACTTAGACGCATGCCGTAAGTGCCACCGGTGCGTCTTCACACCTACGTTAACAAAACTGACTGAGATGCGTGAGTGTCATGGAAAAACCCAGACTATATGTCTCATTCTCGAGCGCTGCGTGAGTGTCATATCACACTTCACTCCGAGAGAAACGTTAGTGTCAGGTGAAAATGCTAGACGGTATGACACCTAACCGGGAAACTAGCCTGACGAAACGCACGTGACATGAGAAAAGTACAGACGCATGTCTGCTATCTCTGTCTGCCCAGACGAGTATTCACGCGTTCTATCGTCCACTGACATCTAATGCAATAGAATGCATTTTAACGCTCTCTCTCTGACACGTTATGTCATAAATGCGTTTACCAGTATGCGAAAGAAACCGGTAAAGTTGAGAGTGGGGAAGAAAATATTTTACGCAAACGAATGGATGCGAAAAATATAGGAAAAAAGGTAACGAGTGATAATAAAATAGAGGATACGGGTGAAAGAAAAAGAAGAGGATATAGGCAATTTAATGATCAATAAACTCTCTGTGACAGACGTGAACGAGAGATATTCTTACTTATTTAGTCGTTCCCCTTCTACCGTGAGGTGTAGATGTTTTGGAGAGAGAGCGCCAGACTATCCTATCGGCTTAGTCCGTAGTCTGTTCCAGTTTGTCGCCTTTAGAATCAGTCCGGTTTTCTGTCTTGTAGTTCTCGTAATCAAAAGTTTAAAACAAACAGTTGATTGGCCTGTTGTGCCTTTGCATGGTGGAGGGGCTGCCTCCTTACGGCCTCCATGCAGGCCGCCCTTCTTCTTTTTCAGCCGGCTTGGGACCAACCTAGGCGGAGTTCGGGAGAAGTCAATATATATTCTTCTTTTTTTTTTCTCCTCGGAGATCCCAGCATGCACGGACAATACCAAATTGTATCAGTTTTATATTCGTCAACATCACCACCACTGTGAACTCCGCTTACTAGGATAACTATTCATTTCAATGCACAACCTCCCCCAGCAATGCCAATTTTGACAAGTTTCAATATTCTGAGAAAGGCAGCAATTTGACAACAGAACTTTCCTTTTTCTAAGTGCTAAACAAAATTTAATAAATAACAATGTTGTAAGAGAGAAAGTAATTTCACTTCATAATTCCAATCCCTAGTGATATACAACATTTAACAAATTACAATACAGTAAATGCAGAAACGTTACTCCAGACTTCTCTCTCTACTGCCAGACAATAATTCACGAGTTACAATATTATAGTAAAGGCAACAATTTTACTCCTTATTCCCATCCTTATTGATAAGCAACATTTGACAAATTACAACAATATATTAAAGGCAATAACATTACTCCAGACTTCCCTCCCTAGAGCTATACATCATTCGACAGGTTACAATATTATAGTAAAGTCAGCCATTTCACTCCAGAACTCCCATATTTAGTGTTATACAGCATTTGAAAAGTAAAAAGATTCACGGTTATCGACACGATTCAGTCTACCCAGCAGTAAATGGGTACCTGACTTCTCACTTGAGTTAGGGAAGGAAAAGGCAGCGAGGAAAGGTACTGGTCACCACGCCTCTCTATGCATGACCTAGTATAGTGAGGTCTCTAACACTTCACTCCCCTACGGTATTATCTGCTATGGGACTACCTTTTTACTCTCCCACTGAAGCAAATGACTATTTATCGGTTCAGACATTCTGTCTGCTCAACTATAGGCCTAACTCTATCAATATATTGGTCAGATAGTTCATCAGTCAATCCTTCGGTGTGTCAGTCAATAAATTAATAAATTGGACTTTTAATATATTTCTGGGGGAGGAGGCTGTTATAAAATATTAATAGTGACAAATAAAAGTGTATTAAAATATAAACAAGCTTAAAAACACAATTTTTTCCACATTTTGTTTCTAATATCGTTTTTTCATATTCGATACTTGAACACTACGATACCTGTCCAGGAAACTCTTCTAAGGGCAGGAAGGGAAATAACTCCAAGGGAATATTCACTGCTGAGCAAAAAACCTACGAGTAATAGGATATATATATATATATATATATGTATATATATATATATATATATATATATATATATATATATATATATATATATATATATATATATACAGGGTCTCCATAAAAAATTGTACCTTTTCAAATAATTTATTCTCAGCCCCAAGACGTGGTACGAGTATGCTTTCTCAAAAGTGCGCATGAGCGCAGCGGGTATTTCAAGTGAAACTTTCGCAGTTGAGTTGCAACCGGTAATTGTTACATGTCTCTCAACACACTGGTCAAGTAGGTGAAAAACAAAGAAATAGGTACATTCTTTTTGAGTCTTTGTAAGGTATGCTTAAAAACTTGCAGAGATTATCTTACTGTTGTGATAGAAAGCATCATGGGGCCAAGAATAAATTTTGTGAAAAGGGTACAATCTTTTATGGACACCCTGTATATGTGTATGCGTGCCACTGATCTCTGCAGTATGACATCGAACCGATACTACATTATGGAAGTGAATTTACGACATTCAGTAAAATAATGAAAAACAATCATTGGAGGCAACACAAGAATGTTAAGAGTTTCACGGACCACTAAGGTAAATAAAAAATGTTTGGAATGGGCTAAATAACAAAGAAATAAAACAATAAATGTCAAGATAAGACAATTAATCGCCATTGAACAAATGGTGAGAAAAGGAGAGCTCAAAGACGTCGCGACCACGTGACAACTAGAGGAAAAGAGAATTACAAGATGACAGAGAGAAAACATAAAGAATTGCCTGACACAGGAACAGATCAACAACAAATAAAGCGCAATAAAAATCCAGATCTATATAGAGACGTGATCGATTACGCTTCCAGGTGTGGCATCTGATTTGACATGATAGGAAGTTCAATGGAACAGTCCTGCTGTACTCCACAGGATGACATTGAAGCGGTAGCATCATCCCTCTGATAGAGTGACCAAGGTTAATGAAGTCTCCCGTGTTGCATCAAAATTATCAACACATTCCACCTAGGTTTAACATTAGCAGGAAGTTGTATAGAAAGTCAACATATAGCAGTAAGTTGTATGGAAAGCAGAACATGTTATTGACTCGAAAAAGTTAGCAGCGAGTTTCAAGAAAGAAAAAAAATTTACAGAAAAATGTCACGACCGTTAACTGCAAGGTGCATGAAAAGTGACCAGCAGCAAAAGATGTTATTGATGAAAACATTTAGCGCCGAGTTCCATGAAGGGCGAAAGTTAGCAGGAAAAGGTATGGAAAAACGATCAAATTTTAGTTTCAAAACGTTGATAATTGAGCACACAGACACATCTAACATTAGGCCCTTCTTTTCTCTCATCTTTTACCATGTATCCATTAATTCTCATATACATTTTAAATATTTATGTTAAAAAAGGGGGAACATTAGCAACATATTTCACGCAGGTTTAAAATTAACAGCAAGGTGCATGGAACGTTAAAATATAGCAGCAAATTGTATGGAACGTTTAGATCTAGCAGCAAGTAGTATAGACAATTATGATGATAGGAAACTCTATACAGAGCGATACAAGAGGAGGCAATCTAATAATTAGAAGGAGTCCCCCCGTCCATCAAGTGTTTCGGTCCATTACTCTCCTTTAAACTCTAAGTGGGGGTGGGGGGGGGGGGGGGCACCTGGGTCATGACCCCCAAGTGTAGGAGCAAGTTGTATGGAAAATTAAAATATAGCAGCAAATTGCAAGGAAAGTAGAAGACTATATTAACGGCAAAAGTTAACAAGTTTCATATGTGTTAGTAACAAATTCCAAGGAGGTTAAAATATACCATTTGGTTGCATGGAAAGCAGTAGATTTTACTGAAGGCAAACATGTTAGCTGCTAGTTCCATAGTGGGTAAAATTTAGCAGACATGTCCACGGAAGTTGCACTGAAAGCTAACATTAGCAGTTAATTTTGTTGACGACAAAAACTAGCAGCGAATCTTATGGAGGGAGAAAATTAGAAGGCAGTTGGGCAAAAAGTTAACATTAACAGTAAACTTGTTCACGGATTGAAAATTAGCAGCGCTCACTCGAATGGCCACAACTAATATCATAACCAGTCTCCGACGAGCAACAGTAACAACACAAATTAAACTATGCAAATAAAAACAGAAATCATAGCAAGCAGTGAATCGGGAAAAAAAGAAATATCGCTATATTTTAGTAAATGTTAACATTAAGTTAAAGATTGTATCTTGAAAATAGTTCTGCCCGTATATGTGTAATATACGGGTAGCAACGGTTGAGACAGTACACGACAACAATTTGCCAACATAGTGAAGCCATCTGGCTTCCCGGGTTCTTGTGATATACCCCAATAATTTGCCACAGATTGGGCACACGACCAACATTAATTCATTCACAAACTTGAAAAGTTAGTTCATATTTTTTAAAATTTTTCTATCATCGCTTGTATCTATAGGCCTACATGAAACAAATGTTGATACTAGGAACTATAACTGCAATTTGACTAATAGGTTTTATTTAATTAATTAATTTTTTTTTTTTTTACGTTTTAAGAAAAAAAAAATACAAAATCGCAAATAAACTGAAGTTACAAGAGGCAATTAAAATTGATTCTCGCTACAAAATTATGTATTGAACAGACCGGATCTCACGCTCAACTATTATGCTATTGTGACAGAACATTTTATTCAATAAAATAACGATTTATTATTTTTTTTTCGACCATTGTTTCACGTAAATTTGTTGGACAAGGTATGAAGAAATAACAGTTTAAAAATCGAAACTAATTTTTAGTAATATTCAGCTTCGTATTATTGTCTGTTTTGTTTTATTCATAGAAAAGTTGATTTATTTTAATAGACCAGCAACTTAAACCATCAAATATTAAAGATTTTTTTTTTTAAAGTGCTTACCAAAAAAAATCACGAAGATTATTTATCTATGCTAATTAAGTATTACGAAAACACGGTAAATAAGTATTTTGAAATTTAATTAACATAACTTCTACATTCATATACCGTGTATATTTGTCACAGCACAAAGTAAATGTATTTTCCGTCGTCGTTTGTAATAAGAATTTTTAAAAGTCCACAATTCCCGGTCGATTTGCCTCAACGCAAGCAGACTTCTAATATACTTCTCACCTCGTCTGCAGCGTGATATTTTGTAATCCGCTGCTGCTATGCGCGCTTTCCTCGCTTAGTAGCCAGTTCGCGCGTTAAATGCGCCAAGATGGGAGCTCACTGCTACGCGTAAGACCGCTCAAAAGGTTCGTTGGAGGGAACCCAGGAGGTTCAGATATGAACTGGAAATCGATAAGCATATCCTGGTAATCTTCTTTCGGAGTAATAACTCCTTCGATGCTTACGTTATTTCACTTTCTTATCTGTTGCTTCTAGCTGAGTTGCTGTTTCACCGATAAAGACTTTTTATTTCTTTAATTATATTAAATTTGTTTACACTAAATTGTAACTATGCGTTATTGTGGGGCCGGAAGAGATAAAACCAGAACTAACGAAGAGCATAACAAATCGAAATCTTTGGATGGACAGCTGGGATGGCTAAGTGAATTGTCTTGTCTTTGTGTGTATCACATTGGCTAACTTCATTTTTACGTCCCGAACTTTATACCACATTTTCCAGTAGTGGTGAAAAAAGAGAAAGTTAAGTAAGCAGTGAACCACATAGCTCAATAATCAAAGTAAGCAGTGAACCACAGAATTCAATAATCAAAGTAAGCAGTGAACCTTTGACAAAACGTCTGTACGTGTTCTTTTGGCGGCTCTCTCACACCTTCAGCCACTACGGCAGTATCATTTCTTGTCTTCATTTATCTCTCCAATCGCTTATTATTTGGCAATATGTTGCCCTTCTATTCATTATTTTGCTCTATGCTGAATCTAGTATGGTGAAGTCTCTAACACTCCACTCCCCTACGGAGGTATCTGCTATGGGACTATCTTTATCTCTTACATTTTTGCTTTACCACTTCTCAGACTTATTTATTTACGTTCCGCAAGGTAAATGCGATAATACCAGATAATTATACCAGTCATACGCTTTTCTATTCCCCCAGTCTGACCACCCTCTGAAACGCGTCGGTCCAACATTTGTCCCCAGCTGAAAAGCTGATGACGTAGTTTACACAAGTCGGTGTCGTCCTATCGACATGAAAAGAACCCAAGATTGTCTGTTTAGGTACCGACGACGGTGTCCCTTTGTCTGGCAAATTACACAGGCGGTAGATGCGTTTATCTTTCATCACCTTTGCGGGACCATCCCTGGTTATTATTAAAGATAATCTGTCTGGGTAGACATCTTGGCGGAAGACATTACGCCAGGCAAACATGTTCACACATTTGTTTGTGAGAGTGCACAAGATGTCACCGGAAATATTATATCTTATTATAAAGAGGTCACGCGTTGGATATTAAATTTAATATTTTAAACACGTGGGGGATATTTTGAATTTACACACGCCAACCCACGTAGCGCGAAAAAGAACTTACGATTGGATTGAAGTGAGAGTACTTTTATCTGATGAGTGATGGGTGATGATTACATCACATGTGCCTCAAGTGAAGCATATCATTTTGTGAAACATATGTAACTTGTTAATGTTAGTTCAGGCACAAATCATTATTCGCGCTGTCCAGACACATTTTCCCAGTTAATACCCAGAGGAATAGTTGTGATTTCTATTCATCTTTCCTGAGTTACACTGTGTATACTCACGAATTTAATTCTTCTGAGAGATTAACATTGGTGGGTGCACAACGAGAGGATGCGCCTTTTAAGCTTCCAACTCAGTGTACTTAGCAGAGTCATTTGTCTTTCTATTTTTTTCTAAAAGTACGTGGTTACAAGCATCAGACAGTTTGAAGTATTAACGTTACGACGCCACTAGTATGTGCACTCATCACCAAAAAGAAGTGACGGAAACGACGGCGACAGGACTCACCTAGAGTTAAGTTTCGTGTAAAATAGGCGAAAGCAATGTGCTTTTGATAAGTCCTCACCTACGTCTCAATGACAAAACTTGGTATTTACAGCAACATTTCACCAATCTTTTCATATTTATTTTGTTAAAGACTAATTTATTATTAAAATTGTTACATGTTGTTTTAAAACTAAACAATCATAGTCGCTTCAGTTTTTTTTACATGTATGAAAGCAAACGTATGAGCCAGAATAATATATACATATATATATATTGTAAAATTCTGTTTGACAGGAGATGTAAATGGTTGTTCAGTGTAAATGCCCAGATGTAACGTACTGTTTGGTGTGTTATGAATGTTAGTACGTTGAGCGTGTCGTGTTGTCCTGGACAGTACCAAGTTGAAGCGAGAATTTAGGTCACTAGCGTGAGGCGCCGCCAGGGTATAGTAGACACATACATCATGTCAGTATTCATGTAGATTCAGACATGTAGTACTTGTATTACAATGTGGTTGATTGTGTAAGTGAGTAATTAACAGTGCTGATAACACGAAGGCCGTATAGGCTCTTGGACGTCTTCACATTAACTCACACAACCACAAGTAGAAGTCAGTGAAGTAGGGAATGCTGCTGACGTTTACAATATTTATTCATGACGCACGATAATACGATGATGATGGACGAAACAGTCAATAGTATAAGATCGAGTACATAATGTGTGTAGTTACAAAGGTCAGCTTCAGGCATCACAGATCCCAGACATGTAACAATGTCTTGACCACTGTTTACTGTTTATGCAATAGCTCTAATCCCTGACTGAGCCCCGTCAGGTAAGCCCTAGAAAATATCTTGCTTAGTACGGGCGATATCAGTTATTTAAACAAAGTCAATGCCATTGTCCTACAATTAGCAAAAGACTTCAGACTGGCCTCACATGCCAGATACTTCATTCTGGTGAAGAAGATTGGCCGTAAATACGGACCAATATGATGACAACGAAATCAGGACGCAGGTCGCGGGCCTCGATAATCAGGTCACTCTCAGTTTACACAAGCTTCTGAGATTAAATATATTTTCTGCCAAACCATATTCCGCCTGCATTGCGGATCCATAAAGATGATTCTTAGGCTTATGTATGTAACAGGTCAACTTAGACCTAGTCTTACGAATATGAAGCAATACTGGGGTACAGTATAATAACTCCTTGTGAGCTTCGCTCACTATGTCGCCATCAGCGATAAATGTACCTGTAAGATCTAAACGAGACGAAAAGATCGAATAATGTTTCAGTTACCTTCTTAAAGAATCCTTACACTCTAAGGTAACACAACACAGCCAATACTGGCATGAAGAAACACTCAGAGACGGAAGGATGACAAAACTGTCATTCCCAGAATTTCCAATCCCTATCGAAAGCTTGGCAGAGAGAAATCTACGGATCGGTACATCCGTTCTAAGCCTCAGGTACACTCTCTCTGAATCAGTCTCTCGGCTTTTGCCGCCAAGACCCGCGCATGCCCAAAGAGCATGGACCAGATCGAGGCAAACCAAGACCAGGCGTTTCCGCCCAAACGGGAGATAAAGATACTCCGTATATGATCCTATAAATAGACTTAAGACATGTCAACTATAAGACATTGCCTGAGACAGGACAACATAAGACAGGAGAAGATAATCACCAGTCAAACCTGTCACAGAAAGATAATAAACATTTATCTCTCTTTGATCACATTAAACCAAACATACATTAGGTTGGTGTTTTTTCCACCGTCAAAATGACGGCAACATCTATATATATATATATATATATATATATATATATATATATATATATATATATATATATATATATATATATATATATATATATATATATATATATATATATAATATATATATATATATATATATATATATATATATATATATATATATATATATATCTTTATACCTAGACATATATTTACCTCTACACAGAGCTATACCATTATAAGAGGAATTCGCTGAATTAACTCATCTGGGGGCTTGAACGGGCTAAAAACCATTGCTTAAATCCTTCACAAAAGGCGACGGACAGTTATAAGTTAACCATTGCTCAGCGCTATGCCGCATAGTTCTTGACTTAGTGAAGGCTCCTTTCGGATAGAAGCGTCATTACACTTCTATCTACATCTCTGCCAAGAATAATTTTGTGCGAAGGTAAACACCTTTGACGACCCATTTAGATACTTGAGTTTTGGCCACTGTTGGACTACTACTGCAAAGTAGGGGAGGCTATCCGTGACAGACCCACAGAGTTCAGTAATCAAAGTAAGCAGTGAACCACATAGTTCAGTAACAAAAGTGAGCAGTGAACCACATAGTTCAGTAACCCTAGTAAACAAACATTTCATACAATGAATCAGCTGCTCATTAATCAAGGACATAGGACTCAGCGAACTAGGCAGGTAGATCAAACAGCCAACGTTTACAAGAAACAAAAGTTTAATAATTAGCCTAGTCAGGTGCCCTAGCTGAACAAGTACACAATGATGTCCCCCAACAAATCTCGAGTTTTTTCTGCTAATCACTGGTTTCTTTGTTGATCCTGTCCTACGCCGAATTGTCAAGGTAACCATTTGTTATGAGGTATTGTAGTTGTCTACAGTTGAAGAAGTGACAACAGAACTTGTAAATGAACGAGCAATTTATGAACTCTGGCCAAGCTGAAAGAACCTCGCCCTACCTCAACATTTTACAATATGTATTATTCAAGATTCACAATAATTTCCACATACGAATAATCATTTATGTATCGTCCTAATACCACGCATTCTTTTATTGATATCATCTATTGTCCACGTGCAAAAATAGTAATTGCATTTCATACAAATGTCCACTGGCATGCATCATTGAGTTAACATATCAGTTATTTTACGTTACCTCCAGAACATCTTTAAATTCTCTATTCCATATATTACTCTATTTTCACGGACCTTCCAATTATAGAAACACAATGAATAGGATGCGCGTATATTCTGTTGGTCCATACTGACACCTTAAAAAAGTTGAATGTCCGACACAGCCAGTCACAAAGACAGACACACAATAGAATGTCCGACACAGCCAGTGACAAAGAGAGACACACAATAGAATGTCTCACACAGCCAGTGACAAAGAGACACACACAATAGAATGTCTCACACAGCCAGTCTCAAAGACAGACACACCATCAGACGTCTAGTTGCACAGTCCAACAAAATCACGTCATACGCATGGAAACATTCAAATCGACGTCTTTGTGAGTACCACATAGTTTTCAATCACAAGACCCTCTGTGGTGTGCAAAAAGTCCTAATATTTTTGTCTTCTCTGACTGTCTCTTACAATAATTCCTTGTCGAACCCAACCGTTGTCCATACAGGTGTTCCTCAGGGCTCTATTCTCGGCCCTCTTCTATTTACCGTATACATTAATGATCTTCCTCTATATTTCAAACACTCATCATGTGACCTTTTTGCCGATGACTGTACTGTCTATACTAGTGATAAATGTTGCACCACACTAGAACAATCTTTACAAAACGATACACATAATCTTATTACGTGGAGCAACGAGAATCGCATGCAAATAAATATTAGTAAAACAAAATGTATGTTAATATCAACCAGACAAAAACTACAAAACTTGCAGAAAACAACACTTCAGCTCTTCATTGGAACATCACTAATTGAAAACGTAAATGAACACAGAACTCTAGGTATCACTGTTGACCAACACCTAAGTTGGAACTCACATGTACATGCACTCACAAAACAAACAGCACAAAAAGTTTACCAATTAGCCAAAATTAAACATTTCCTGGATGAAGAGGCAAGGAAAATGTTCTACATATCTCATATACAAACGCATCTAGACTATTGTTCCACAATCTGGGATGGTTGTTCTGTCTCCAACACAAGAAGGCTCCACTCGCTTCAAAAACGCGCAATGCGCCTTGTTGCTGATAAACACCAATCACATTGTATAGATTTATATAATTATCTTCAAATATTACCCCTCAGGAAGCGCTTCCTCTTTAACAAAGGAAAATTTATTCACAAAATCCTGTCACAGAATGCTCCAAAGTATCTTTGGCCGCTTTTAAAATACAATGACAGACGTAGTCAGCGCTTAAATAAATTACAGGTACCCAAGCCCAGGCTTGACCTATTTAAAACTAGTTTGGCTTACTCAGCTGCTCATCTTTGGAACAATCTTCCCAATGACCTGAAAAAACACGCACAGTCCTTACTCATACAATCGTATACTATTCAAATACTTTATGAGTGCTGATTATATGCCACCCTAACTGATTGTGTTGTACTTTTATCTAATATACTGTATGGAGGCTCTGATGATCTAGTTTTCATTACAATATACTTATTCTTAATATTATATTCTTAATAACTTATATTCTTAATTTTATGATCAGGTACTGTTAATGTATGCTGTTATTGTTGCGTGATAAATTCTCGCAACATCGTTTTTTACAATATCTATTTTATAACGCAAGGGCAACAACTGCTTGAAATTTATAGTCACTTTTCTCGGTAAGCATTTGTCTTCTCGCGTTGGTATCGAATGCAGTTAAGTTTTGAGCTGTGGTCATTTTGCGCTGGACTGCGCATGACTTGTCTTGCTTTTTGGTCGATCGGTTTCCGCCAACCACTAGTGGAGTGAGCGATTTGGAATGGCGAAAGAGATGCCTCGTTGAAGAGGGGATCTCCGCTATTTTTTGTTCTGTCAGGGATGTGTAGTCCTCTTATGGATACTTCGTTTATTCGGGATAATACCTCTAGTGTATTTGCACATGCCGGGAGGCGTGATATTTCTGTATTTCTTGAAAGCAAGGTAAATTGACTTTTTTCATTAACTCTATCGATTTTGGGTCGTGAGCGATTTCGATTCATAGCCTGTCTTCGAAAGTCGTCGTCACGAGATGTTTTTTCCCAGCTCACATGTCGCTGCATTGTACTGCATCGGTTGATGCATGTACCAAGGACCATTACTTGCTACTTTGTTAAATGAACTAGGTTTGGAAAACCTTTATTATCTAGAGGATATTTTTTGAGGACATTATTTATACTTCGGCAGACGTGTCGGTCTTGCTGAAGTCAGACTAAGGAGAGTGAACTGATCTCATACATCTGGTTATCTCCTGGCTGTTATAGAAAAGGATGGAGTTTTCCACCTGACTACATTTACAGCACTATGAAATCATTGTAATGCTGTCTACCGTCTATTGCTGTATTGAATGTTGCTGTGATAATGACTGTTTGATGTGCCTACATATTCGCGTAACCATTTTGTCACTGTGGCGTCCACAATAAATAATGAAGAAAAACGTCAACGGCTGTTACAAGAATCATTGACTTTATACGTCGTGAGTTTACTGACGTCCTATGTGGATTGCCCTGTTATTTTTGTATGAACATTGTTTTGACTGAACACATCTGCACACCACACAAAACCAGACATGCGGATACCATCCATCATCATATGGCATCACGCATCATTTGGTGGCCATAAGCTGGTTTGATTCTGGTACTAGCAAACACGGGGTCCCTTACCCACTTCATTTTCAACAAGAATTCATCAGCATCCTTCAAGAAATTAACATTCTTCAATACAGTCAACATCTTCAAAATTTTCAAAGTACTCGGCGTTGCCCGGTAAAAGTCAAAATTTCAACTTTTTGACGGAAACAAGAATTTGACAGTACCCGGCGTTGTTACATGTTGCCGGATAACTCGGACTGCTGTTATCTTTTACGCAAGTCAAGCAATTTGCTGCTGTCAAGGTTCCAGTGCTGTCGTTTTTTGAGAAGGTCAAGTGCCGGTTGAAACGGGTTGTTTTCTGAAGAAGGCCAAGTACCGATTTCCATCAACTTACTTTGGATTAGAAGGTCAAGTGCCGAAACAACTCAACACACAGTATTTCAGAAGCTCTTGTACCATCGTGTTAGCAGTGGAAGCAGTTCAGATGTGCCATCATCGTTGGAGCTTCGCTCTTTAGGACGTTGATTGACATCCGTTTTTTTCTGCTGTTCTACGATTGGAAGCCTATAAGTTAAGTGGCCTGTTTGTATGTAAACTGTGCCCTTATACTTCTGCTGAGTCTTCTGTGTATCATCTCATTCTATATGTTATATGTTTATATGTTATTTGTATATTTATATGTTTTATATTTCAGCGGGTTCTCGGTTGGGTGGTGTCTCCGTTAGATTATGCCACGTCATAGAGGTCGTCTATTGTGAGCGTTTTCTGTAGGGTTTGCAAATTTCCGATACTGGAATTTGCTAAGCGACTTCTGTTGCTATTTATGTTAGCTGTGATGACATGTTTTAATATTGTTTTCGTTATTATTTCACATTCTTTAGTTTTGTTTTGATTTGTTTGTATTTGTTAGCCTACTCTTGTCTATAATTTAGTTTCATACAACATTTTTGTTTATACACTGTGGTGTCATGTATTTTGTTTAATTATAGCGCAGATATCGTCACATTTTTTTTGTGATATGTCATTAATTTCTGCTTTATTTTTAGTTGATTTCTGCGAACGTTTTTGTATTGTTGCTGATCTTTGTTATTGTTTACATTGTTATTGTTTACATTGTTTGTATTGTTTACATTTTCAATGTTTACATTCTGCATGTGTTTACATAGTCATTGTTTACAGTTATAGTAATTATTTAATGGGCTATGCTAATGCACTGTTACTACTACACTGATGATAAATGAATGATGAATAGTGTCGTGCACTATTGAATGAGAAGTGCACTTATGATCAAGAATTGATTGTTGATATTTCATATACAAGTTCTTTGATTGGAGACTTGTTTCCCACAGAGACTGGGATAATATAAGGTGATGTGAATATACAAGTGCTTAATTAAGACTTGTTACACTTAGGTTTGAAATAAATTAGTTAATTATTTCAGGTTTTGGACTTATATATTACTCATCATGTCTACATTTGAGCACTTTATTGAGCAGGGTAAATTGCTTGGGAAGACTGGTGATAAGTTAGAAGAATTTGCAACTGCTCGATATGATAAAGCAATGGAAGCTGAACAAAAGAAACTGCAGATGGAAGCTGAACAAAAGAAACTGCAGATGCAGGTGGATGAAAAGAGATTCCAAATGGAAATGGAAAAACAAAAAAGGGAATCAGAAGCTGAGGAGAGAAAACTCCAGCTACAGCTAGAGGCTGAGAATAAAAGACTTGAAAAAGAAGCTGAGAATAAAAGACTTGAAAAAGAAGCTGAAAATAAAAGACTTGAAAAAGAAGCTGAAAATGAAAGACTTCAAATGCAGGCTCAAGCTGAAGAAAGGAAGTTACAAAGAGAGGCTGATGAGAGGAAAGCAAAAATGGAACATGAAGAAAAACTCTTAGCTTTAGAGTTGGAGAAAGAAATTGACGAGCATGAGTAATGGTAATGATTCAAACAAGGGTTCATCTTCTGGGAAGGCTAATAATGATACTTTTAAGATTAAGTTACCAACATTTAGTCCTTCCAGTGATGACATAATGTTCTATCTGGACAGATTTGAACAAGCATGTACAGCTCATAACATAGACAAAGCAAAATATGTTTATCAGTTATCAGGGATACTGACAGGTAAAGCTCTAAGTATATTAAATATGGTGGATGAACCTGACAAGAACAATTATGAGGTTGTCAGGGCCGCTTTGTTAAAGAAATATCAGCTTAACGAAGACGGCTATCGTCTACAATTTAAAAACATGTTACCTGAAAATGGAGTTGAATTCTCCGAGTTTATTGCAAGAATACGCATTACTTTCTCACGATGGGTTGAACTATCTAAGACGGAAAAAACTTATGAAGGACTTATGGACTTAATACTTAGAGACAAAGTCATGTCGTCTGTCAATGAGTCTTTCCTTGCTTTCCTTCATGAACGTAAACCTAAAACAATAAAAGAAATGGAAGATTTCTGTTGCCAGTACGTAACTGCGCACCCACACATAACCATGGGTAACTCTAAGGTGAAAGAAGGTTTACCAGTTGCTTCGGCAGCTCCGTATGGCCAAAACTTTGCTCGTAGATTCCAACAAAATTTTGATAGAAAGAGTAGCGGTAATTTCTGTCAAAATCATGGAAACCAATTTCATAGTGATTCTTCTTCGAAGAATTGGAGACAACCTGATAGTACTCGTTACTATCACCCTAATAATTATAAGCATTTCAAAAGAGGATATGGTAATAGAGGTTATTCCTGCCGAAGACCTCAGAACCAAACAAATAGATGTTCGCATCAATGTGAACATGATAGTAATCGTGGAAACTGGAATTCGAACCAGGATAACAATTACAATAGATACAATACTAACTGCAGAGATAATAATAACTCTGATAACTTCAGAGGTAATAATAGTCGGGGTAGATCTCAACACAAAAAAAGAGATATCAGCAGGCTAATGCTGTACAACAGGAAACTGAGGGAGCCTGTAATCATGTTGTTGATAGTAAAAACTTTGACGCTGTCACTGGTTCTGCTTTTGACTTTGAGAGAGCAAACAAATGCCCCCAATGCAGTACTTTATTCGAACCGGGTACCATAACTACTTTGAGTTGTGGTCACCCACTTCCCGCTCTTCCTGCTGCTGTTGCGCATGACGGGAGGGGTTCTTTAATTCTACATAAGGGTCTTGTTAATGATACTCCGGTCTCACTACTTTTCGATTCCGGATGCACCACTATTGGTGTTAGACAATCGCTTGTAGATCCATCTTGTGCTACAGGAAGGGTTATTAAATGTGACACATTTGGCGGCACTCTAGAAAAATATCCTACTGCTGTAATTCGCATTGCCACTCCTTTCTTTACTGGAGATGTGCATGCTTGTCTCTTACCTAATCCTATTGCGGACCTTATTATTGGTCATATTCACGGAGTTAGGGAGTGTACCCCACAGCAGATTGCTGCTTGGGAAGATAATAACATGCAAGCTACAAATGCAGTAGTTACAAGAGCACAAGCTCTACAAACACCCGAAACTTCACTGAATAGTGATAATGAAGTTGATAGCCAAGATAGTCACTTAGTAATCACTCGTGACTCTTTCATAAAATTGCAAGAAGAAGATCCTTCTTTAAAAAAATTCTTCGTTCTTGCGAAGAAAGGTGATCCGAATCAGGATACAAATAGAAAATCTTGGATTGCAATGAGAAACGGCGTACTTGTACGTATGGTACAAGATTCGACTACGTCGGCACATTCGCAAATTCTTGTTCCCAAGAGCATGAGAGTGCAAATATTGCAACATGCTCATGACTCGCAATGTGCTGGACATATGGGTTTTGCCCGTACGAAGTCGAGAGTCCTTGCGGCTTTCTTTTGGCCTTTTGTCAATAAGGACATTCGTATTTACTGCCGATCATGCAAGGTATGTCAGGAGGTCAAATCTAGAGGACCACGACATGCTGCGCCTATCCAGGCTGCTGACATTCCTATTCGGCCGTTTCAGAAAATGGCCATAGATATTATTGGCCCTTTTAAGGTCAGGTCGGCCAGAGGACATCAGTTTATCCTTACATGTGTCGATATGTGCACACGTTGGCCAGAGGCTATTCCTCTTAAGAGCATATCTACTACAGATATCGCAGATGCTCTTTGGTTGATATTTTCTCGCTTGGGGTTCCCCAGAGAAATATTGTCAGACCATGGCACTCAACTCATATCTGACACTATGTCACAGGTAATGTCTACCTTACATTTTGAACGATCTCTCAGTAGTATCTACCATCCTATGTCTAATGGGTTAGTTGAGCGTCTGAATAGAACGCTCAAGACTTTGCTTGGTAAGATAACTGAAGATCATCCTCAAGATTGGGACAGGGTTTTACCCGCGGCTCTCTTTGCCTATAGAGAAGTCCCTAATGAACACACAGGATTTTCTCCCTTCGAACTTGTTTTTGGCGCGCGTCCACGCGGCCCTATGTCTTTATTACACGATCTCATCACTGCCGATGATATTAGCGATGAAACTCAATCCTCATATGAGTATGTCATTGCTCTTAGACAAAAGATCATTGAGGCATGTAAGCTAGCAACTGCTTCATCAGAAATTGCTAAAGAGAAGGCAAGACAGTTTGCTAACAAGAATAGATGTCTACGACAACTTTGTCCAGGTGACAAAGCATTCGTCCTACTCCCCAGTAGGGAAAATAGACTTCTTATTGCATGGAAAGGTCCGTATGCAATAGTCTCTCGGATTTCCGATGTTGACTATGTGGTCGATATTGATGGAAAGCATAAAACTTTCCACATAAACATGCTTTCGGAATTTCACGAACGTCCGGACTATTTGCTGCCTGTTTTCCAGGCAACGGATGATGCTCCTGCACCTCACGGTCATTATTCATCCCTGTCTGTCATACAGGATGAGGAATCTACCTTCTCAGATGTCAATCTTCCCCTTCCAGTGGTTCCATTACATTCCACGGAATCTTGGAAAAACGTTTCTGTTTCTCCTAATCTTTCTGGTGACGAACATCGACAAGTCTCGTCGATGTTACAAACATTTCAGGATGTTCTCACTGACATTCCTGGACACACGGATGTCATAGAACATGACATAATTCTTACCGACAATAATCCAATTAGGGTTAGGCCGTATCCTATTCCTATACACTTTCAGTCGCAAGTGGAAAAGGAATTGGATGAAATGATTCAATTAAATATAATTGAACCACGACTTCACCATATTCTTCTTCCATGGTTATTGTCCGGAAGAAGGATAAGAACATACGAATTTGCGTTGATTATCGCAAATTGAATCAGGTCACAAAGTTCGACGCTGAACCGATGCCTTTGTTAGAAGATCTACTGATTAGACTTTCTAATTCTAGATTCTTCACTAAACTTGACTTGTCTAAAGGTTATTGGCAAGTGCCTTTAGCAGAGCATGCCAAACCTCTTACTGCTTTTTCTACACCTAGGGGTCTATTTCAATGGAATGTTATGCCTTTTGGTCTCATGAACGCCCCTGCCACTTTCGTTCGCATGATGCGTCGAATTCTGTCACATCGTTCGGATGTCATCGCATACTTAGATGACATCTGTCTCTTCAGTGATACCTGGGAAGATCACTATTTAGGGTTATATGACTTACTGTCCACTCTACGTGAGAATAATTTGACAGCGAAACCTTCTAAAGCTTTTGTTGGTTTTGGTGAAATCTCTTTCCTGGGTCATCGTGTTGGTCATGGTCTCTTGAAGACAGAAGACCACAATACTTCCAAAATACTGAACATCTCTGTTCCTAAAACGAAGAAACAAGTTAGGAGTCTCTTAGGTTTAATTCAATTTTATGGGAGATTTATTCCAAATTTATCTTCGATCATGGCACCTCTATCAACATTGTTGAAGAAAGGTTCGCCTAATCTGGTCCGTTGGTCTGAAGAATGCCAATCTTCACTAGACTAAATCAAGAATATATTTTCTTCTCCTCCCATCTTAAGATTACCTACTCTTGATAGGACTTTTGTTCTTCGGAGTGATGCTTCATCCACTGGGATTGGAGCAGCACTGATGCAAGAATATGCAAATACTCTGCATCCTGTTATGTACATTTCTAGAAAACTAAATGCGGCAGAGAGGAACTACTCGGTTTTTAGACCGTGAGTTGTTAGCGATGGTTTGGTCTATTCTAAAGCTACAAAGATTCCTCCTGGGCGCACATTTCATTCTAGAGACTGATCAGAAAGCTCTTACAGCTATTCAGACTAAGAATTTGAAGAGTTCGAGATCCACTCGATATGCTATAGCTCTTCAACCTTTTCACTTCACGGTACGAGCTATCCGTGGTGCGGATAATGTGATGGCTGACATTTTGTCTAGATGCCCACATGACTCCAACTAATACTTCTGTCCTATATTTCCATATATTACAGAGTCATAACACACCTATATTTCTACAATAGATTAGCACATCTGTACTTACTCTATATGTACACACTATCGTGCTTTGTTGTCATCTTCTTCTGTTCGTTTTTTTAAGATGATAGAGGAGGACTGAGTAGTTAATATAAGGGCCGTTAGTTTACTAAACAGCCACAATTATTAATAATGTATTGTACCTTATGAAGCATATTAGTTATTAATTAGCATTATATTGCTTGTACTTTCTCAGAATGTCATTGTTGAGCTGAGGACTTACCTTACTAGTATCAAGCATGACGAGTTCTAGATTGTGTACTTACCCTCGGAATACCAGAGCATATGTCCTGGATCGTCATGTAGTTTAACTTTACTATGTACTTATGTCATTACATGTCAAAGACTTTACTATTTAAATTTTCCTATTAGATTTGTACATCCATTTTTAAAGACAATATTAGAGTATGCTGTTTAATGATGATTATGGTAACTTGCATACGTATATTGTGTTTACATGCTAACGTGATGTGTGTTGGTGACACCTCCCCGATGTGAATATTTTTTGAGACATATTTATTTTTCTGTTGAGGTATATCCTCACCAGACACTCTATAATTAGCCTCATGTTAGGCAATTTAATTAATTATCAGCGCATAATTCGTGCGTTTTGAGCCGCTTATCGCATGCTCTTTGATATTTAAAAAAAAAAATATGTTCCACATTTTTTTTTTTATCGGGAGGAGGTGGTGATATGTTGCGTGATAAATTCTCGCAACATCGTTTTTTACAATATCTATTTTATAACGCAAGGGCAACAACTGCTTGAAATTTATAGTCACTTTTCTCGGTAAGCATTTGTCTTCTCGCGTTGGTATCGAATGCAGTTAAGTTTTGAGCTGTGGTCATTTTGCGCTGGACTGCGCATGACTTGTCTTGCTTTTTGGTCGATCGGTTTCCGCCCACCACTAGTGGAGTGAGCGATTTGGAATGGCGAAAGAGATGCCTCGTTGAAGAGGGGATCTCCGCTATTTTTTGTTCTGTCAGGGATGTGTAGTCCTCTTATGGATATTTCGTTTATTCGGGATAATACCTCTAGTGTATTTGCACATGCCGGGAGGCGTGATATTTCTGTATTTCTTGAAAGCAAGGTAAATTGACTTTTTTCATTAACTCTATCGATTTTGGGTCGTGAGCGATTTCGATTCATAGCCTGTCTTCGAAAGTCGTCGTCACGAGATGTTTTTTCCCAGCTCACATGTCGCTGCATTGTACTGCATCGGTTGATGCATGTACCAAGGACCATTACTTGCTACTTTGTTAAATGAACTAGGTTTGGAAAACCTTTATTATCTAGAGGATATTTTTGAGGACATTATTTATACTTCGGCAGACGTGTCGGTCTTGCTGAAGTCAGACTAAGGAGAGTGAACTGATCTCATACATCTGGTTATCTCCTGGCTGTTATAGAAAAGGATGGAGTTTTCCACCTGACTACATTTACAGCACTATGAAATATAACATGCATCTGACTCATCATTGTAATGCTGTCTACCGTCTATTGCTGTATTGAATGTTGCTGTGATAATGACTGTTTGATGTGCCTACATATTCGCGTAACCATTTTGTCACTGTGGCGTCCACAATAAATAATGAAGAAAAACGTCAACGGCTGTTACAAGAATCATTGACTTTATACGTCGTGAGTTTACTGACGTCCTATGTGGATTGCCCTGTTATTTTTGTATGAACATTGTTTTGACTGAACACATCTGCACACCACACAAAACCAGACATGCGGATACCATCCATCATCATATGGCATCACGCATCAGTTATACTTCCTTGTAATGTTGCACTGTCCTTAAATTAATACTTTCAGTACGCTGGAGAATGTTGAGTAACAGTAATAAAAGATGAGCAAGAGGATGGAAGAATGCAAGAGGGGACTGTGTCCGATTTTTAACCCTTGGCAAATTAATTGCTTTCGTATATGTCTATCTAACTATCGACCTTGTCTGATTCTGGTCTTGAGTTTGGGACGCAAAGGAAATGGAAAGGAAAATGGAAAGTAACTGTCTACCCACCTCATCTTGATGAACCAAAAAAAAAAAAAAAAAAAAAAAAAAAAAAAGTCCCTGAGTCATTCAGTTGAACACCGTATGAACATTTTACAAGTTCTCATAAAAAAAAATAAACACCGTATCGATTCTTTTTTATTGCCTGCTCTTTGTTTAAACACACGAAAACTCAAAACTAAAACAGGAACCAAGTAATTACAATTTTCCCTTCTTTCGTCTGTCCCTTCTTTACTTTCATGTCTAGCCCTTGACGAGCGGGTTTATTGTTGGTTTTCGATCCTTCTGAGAGAGTTGGATCCAGTGTTTTGTCACACTGCGGTAGTGTTAATTGTCGGCCATGATTTCAGTCGTTTCCAGTGCCGTCGTCCTGGCTTTGGTTCAGTTCTGATGGGAAATTGCCTGTGGTTACGATTTTTTTCTCCGAATTACTAAGTTCTTGATAAATGACTAATTCAGTCATTGTAATGGAGCTTCTGTTGTTGATTTCTTCTGTGTCAAAGTGTGGATTATGGCAGTTGCTTTAATCGTCATGTCTTTGATCCATCATCACTAAACATTAGCTCTTAGTGATTTTGATGCCATAATGTGAAACTGTGCGGTTCTGATTAGCTGTTCAGGTCTGCTTTGTAGAGTATTTTAATGATGGGTTCTTTGGTAGGAAGAGTTAGCAATTCTAAAAAGTTTAGAAATAATCGAAGATAACCCACCAGAAGCTGTTACGATATTTACAGACTCACTATCATCACTACAAGCACTAGAACACCCAGGTAAATGTAGCCGGCCAGACATAAAGGAAGAAATTCTAGCAATTAATACATCACTAGGGAACAGAGGATGTAGTGTGAGGCTAGTGTGGTAACGAGTTGGCAGACCAGAACGCCAAGAATGGAAGAATAAGTAAAAACAATATAAGTGCAGGACTGGGAAGGTCGGAGATCAAGAGCCAAGTGAAGCTAACTATAAAAGAGGAATGGAAGACAACATGGAAGAACCGTAGAAAAGGCAGACACGCGTTCAAACTGCTGAAAGAACCAACAAGGACGTGCCAGGTCAGAGAAAAATTAAAGATACCATCGAACAAAAAACTGTGGCGTCTCCGTCTCGGTGCAGCATACTTTATGATAGAGGAACCACACTGCCAAGAATGTCAGGAAGAAAATGACATAGACCACTACCTGATCCAATGTAAAAAGTACGAACAACAAAGGCTTGAATTAAAAACTTACTATAGAAATCACAATATAGACATGACAGGTGATAAGGTTTTACGTAAGTATAGATGCTCCAGGAGAAGCCCAATCAATACTTAAAAGATATATACATAAAACAAAGGAAAAAATATAAGGTTAGTACTTCAGAAAAGACATTCAACCAAATAGAAATTAAAAAACATTATCTACCGCAAGCCGCTGTCAGCGGCTCACAAAATAATCACATTTGGAAAGCAAGCCGCTCAGAGCGCCAATTTAATTTTAGTAATAAAACGAATGAAAAATGTACTGAAACACTCTCTGATCTGGTTCGAGATTTTAAGTTGCCACCGGAAAACAAATTCACAAAGCATGGTTGTTGTAGAACACTGGAAAATTGATATTATGTTCATATTTTTCAGCGTTTTGGGTTAGTTACCAAATCGTGTAAAACTGTTTACCATGGCAACTAGTGATAGGACTACAAAAAATGCGTGTACATCTCGTCTAACGGCTGAATAGGATAGAAACGTGTTTCAACAATTGACTGATAGATCTAGCGACGAGGACAAGAGTGAAAACGGTGTGCACATTGGTTGAAATTGTGATTTTGATAGAGATGGGGCGCAAGCAATTTTAATTGTGAAAATATTGCAAGTCCTCGGCCATCGGAGGGCCGTTAAATAGCAACAACCTCCATTAGAGTTACAACCGGTGTTTATTGTAATAGTACATTCATTTATCTTTAAAATGACGTGTAAGTCATAAAAATCTGTAAACAATTACGAAAACTACAGCTTACTTTGTGCTAACACCTACAGGATGAAAATGGGAACAAAATTTAATTCGGCCACAGTGTGTTTTTCAATTCGGTAGTTATTAATTAAGCAACAAGAACTAACAAATCATTTAAAAAAATTTTTTTTTTTAAATAAGCAAACTTACTAACTACTCATAGGACAAGGAAAGACAACGATGTTTAAAAAAAAAAAAACTCAAAAGAACAAATACTAATACAAATTAAAACCAAGCGTTAAGGACAATGGTTATATATAAACAATACAAAAGAGAAAATAAAATGACAAATACTAATATAAATTAAAATCAGCAACTGCAAAAGACAATAGTTATTTAAAGTTAATACAAAATTAGTAAATAAAATGACACTAAATACCCCAATTATAACCAATTTTCAAGTTGAACAGGGTAGACCAAGATGGAACGAGAAGATGCAATAACGGTCAGCTGTTAAGTGCCCGCTCTCCACCCATCACCTCTTCAAAACAACAACAACAATGTAGGAGGAGTTGTCTCGTCTCTTGCAGTGCTGGGCAAATCAACAGATGATGATGGACTGTTTCATATGGGTGTTGGCAGTGGCTACAGTGTGGACTGTTTTCTGGATCTATTCTATTTCTTTGAAAAAGCAGTTCCCTGTTCGTAATCTGAAAATTTGTGTTTGATGTTTATGTCCAAATTGATTTATAGCACCTTTCTTAGATGGTGCAGGTAGATGCTTAAAGAGCCGTCTTCCTGTTTTAGCCATTGCCCAGGAGTTTAGCCAGTTCTCTTTACAGTTGGTTTTAATTGTTTATTTTGCTGTAGTGACGCTGACTTGGTAGTCAGTAAGTTATATTGAGGCTGCTCTATTTGCTAGTTTATCAGCCTCTTCATATGAGGAAATGTTTACATGTTCAGGTAACCACTGCTTGTAGATGTAAATCATATACAGGTCTAATCACATGTTTACATGTTCAGGTATCCACTGCTTGTAGATGTAAATCCTATATAGGTCTAATCACATCTTTTCATTTCCTCAGGCGCGTGTTTATTCTTAGTGTTTTGCTGTACCAAGATAATCTATATTCAAGTCATCAATGTCCGACCGATGCTGGAGCCAGAAAAAAGCGAGTGTAACAGGAAGTGAGCAAAATACTCTGGTGTGAATAAAGCATACACTGGGGAATTCAGTTTCAGGGTAGGCTTTCCCAGAAAGATACAGATTGATATAAATAAACTTCTAATTAATATTAAATGCACGCCAGTATAGACACAACCAAGCTTCTAACAACACAAGAATCTGAACTATAACTAAAACGTAAAAAACAACATCGAGAGAAATAATACAATAGAGAGCATATAATATACACAGTTTAAAAAATATCACATTAATTGAAACGCGTCATGATATAACCAACAATTCCATGTATATGGTCAATGGGTGAAATATACGTGGTATAAAGAAAAATAGCGAACAAACAATTTATAAAACAATTTAAAAATAAAGTTACAAGGCAGTGGGAGTTCTGGAAACCACAACGTAAAAGAAATCGCCTAAGGCCCAGAAGACAGAGAGAAGTGAAACAGTTTCAAGCAGAAGTAGCTTGACAGGAATATTCATAAACGGCACAGGACCACATGGCATAGCGTGGTCTGGCTGAACGTATGTGCATGACCAACACTTGAGAATAACCATAATGTGCATCACCAACACTTGAGAATAACCATAATGATGATCTAAACTCAGATAACCACATATATGATGCCTAGAAAATTTGATGAAATTAGTATTGATCGTTTGTATCTGTTTTTATTCTAGTGATCTCACTACCGTATTCTTTAACTGCGTATACCAGTTCACTTATTTCCTGCATTCATTATCTTGTAAATTTCTTTTGGCAGCTTTTCCTAGACATTTGCAATGCAGTAAATAGTATAATTATAGAGCTTGAAACTATACACTACAGTATATTATATTAGGTAAACAAGGCAGTAAAACTGGCAACTGAAAAAGTCAACTTACGAGCCAAGAGACTGCTTCAGCTTGAAAGCTGTTGTGGCTAAATAACTCAACAGAGAATTATTTGTCCTTACAGCTTTTATTTCTTTGAAAAATGTATGAGAATAAAAATAAATAAACTGCAACGCAACCCCCCCCCCCCCGTCCCCCCCCCCCCCCCGAAAAAAAAAATCTTCAGCTGAAACGTCAAGTCAGTCCTGTTGTATGGCTGTGAAACTTTCTTTCTTTCTTAATCGGAACCTCTTCTACCCCATAAACAGAGTGTAGAGGTGAACCAGAGAGCACAAGGCTCACAGGTAAAACATGCAATCAAAGTGTTTGACAAACAGGTGATTAGCCCATTGTGCATGGCTGTGAAACATGGAGAGAAAAAAACAACCAATAAGTTACGTACTTTAATACGTGGTTGTTTGTTTACAATCATCCTCATCATCATTATCATCCTCATCATCCTCATCATCATTATCATCACTTTCATTTGCGCTCCTTATGGAGCATAGAACCACCGATTTAGCAGGTTCCCTTACAGGAAGCCTGCACCAAGTCTCTTTCAGCCGCGGTTTCTGTGGCAATTTGCGGTTGACAGCCTGATGTAAAACCTGGAAGTAATGACCTTGTGTGTCACGTGTCTGATGATACAGTGGCCCTATTATTTCTTTGCCTCTTAAGAGATGCCCAGTAACTGCAATAAGCGTAGCGTAGAATAGAAGGATTGGCATGGTACAACAAAGTCACTGATGTGGAACAGATAACAAGAACCAGTCAGTGAAACACGAGATGAGATAAGGCATTGGCAATGGATTGGATATAATGGAGAAAGCTGTTGATAACATTATCAGATAGACCTTGTTCTAGAATCTCCAGGGTCAGAGATGTAAAGCTAGGTCGACAAACACACAGAGAAGAGACATGGAGATAGAAATAAATATGATCAGGACGACATGGAATGACCTTGACCTGATGACAGGATTACTT
Source organism: Oreohelix idahoensis (assembly GCA_024509875.1). Classification (NCBI taxonomy): domain Eukaryota; kingdom Metazoa; phylum Mollusca; class Gastropoda; order Stylommatophora; family Oreohelicidae; genus Oreohelix; species Oreohelix idahoensis. The sequence goes on from JAMPIV010006659.1 coordinate 248,144, forward strand.
AAATTCCGTGAGTGAATGAATGAACGTCTTTTTCTCTTTATTTTGTGCCTGGGGCACTGTCACGTGACCGATAATGTATTTTACCATCTTGTCCATAATTTGATTACTCTTTTAAATGTTCTGTTTTTTCCTGGACATTTTGTATTTTCTTTTTCTTTCATTTTCTACCTTCATGGCCAAACTTTCTCACCCTCTCAAACCCCACCCGAGGTTGGTTACGTTCCGGCCTGTAGCGGTCAGCGAACGATAGTGTTACGTCAACACGCACCTGGTCCGGCCGAACAGGGGAATTTCTCTGGTCGCTTTAAAGCCTTTGATCACGAGCGAAAGGGTCCCTGTGTTTGGCTTCCAGAACGCTGCTTCGGATCATAATATTATGCATCCTGGAAACAGGGGGAGACAAACCTGCGGTCAGTCTTTGGGTTTTTGCCCTTAGACAAGATAGAGCATAATGTTATGCATTTCTCTACCTGGGGAACTTTCGCACGATTTCTGTTGTCTTACTCTAGATTACGTCTTTCGCCGAACTTCTGTAGAAATATGCAGGCCAGGTGTCCGGGGGGAGCGTCCTTTGTGATCTATAAGAGTAGACTGGGTTTAATAGACAAAGACATACGTAAATATTCCTGGCCTGTAGATGACCATCATGAGATAAGGCAAACTTTAACACAGTACTAGAATGTGTTTGCCTATGTTCTAGTCATTTTCGGGGTGAGTTGACATATCTTATTATAATATGATATATTCATGTTAGTTTTATATATATCTGATAGGAAGTGACTTACTTCATTTCTAAGGATTTCTCCTAGTCATTTAGTTCAGTGATATGCAGCGCTATCTACGGCCTTAGTTAAGTGTGTTTAAACTGTTTTGGTTTATAATGGGTTAAATGATAGACCTACAAGAAACAGATACTAGGCGTAGAATCAGTCAACGAATGCTTACCATTGGGTTAAGAGTCAGCAAAATTAATTGTCATTTCTGTAAGATAATGTCAGGTGTGGATGGTTCACTTAAAAAAAAAAAAAACTGAATAGTGAGATGCAGGTAATAACTCTGGATTATAGGAGATAGTCACTTATTCCTTTTTGATAGATATTTCTAGTGGCAAGGGAGGATCATTTTATGCTTACTTGTGTGGCTAGACACTAGTCTATAACTTTCACTGAAAGCAATCACCAGGCATAGATATAATTATATCGTATGATCTAGCCACAACTGTATTATTATAGCAAGAACATTGCATTTTCTTTGTACTCATTTTGTGGAATGCTAATATATTTTCCAAAGGGAACATACGATTTATTTGTGTAATGTCAAATGCTGTAATCTGTTTATGTAAATTCATTTAATGTTGTAAGATGAATAAGCATATTCATTTAACTGTAACTACAGGTTAGGTTTCCTGTATGTTGAGATTGGGAGAAGAGGAGTAGATTTTTGATGTCAGAACATTTAATGACAGTTACATGGGGGTACAAAAGATATTAAGCCTATGCGGGCGCGTGTTGATAATTGATATTTTTAAGGAACAGGAGACATGGTTAAAGACAGCCCTAAACTATCATAGCCATAACTACAATAAATTTAATCCCATAGTGGAGCGAAACTTTCTGTATAAAGTTAGTGTGATTTATTATTTGCTTGAAGTAAAAGGGTGTCTCTTTTTGGGTCTCAGTTTCAGGGAGACCGAATCGCTAGAGCAGACTCCAGTCAGGCGAAGAACGAAATATTCTCTTCGATCTAGAGGGTTTCTGAATACCGCTAGCGTCACGAATCGTCAACCCCGTTCCTGAATCAAAACCCCTTTTTTTGTAAACGCCAAGTTAAGCTCACGCAGTGCAAAGGAGCCAACGCAAAATCTGGAATCGCCAAACGCAGTAGTAGTTCTCTACTCGCCTATTGGATTACCAGCCAGAGCATTGCGGCTTCCAGAATATCAAACCCGCTCAGCATGCCTATAGCAGAATTCCATATCACCCGACTTTGTGTGCCTAAACGGGGCACTCAGCAAACCACAGCCAAACCAGTTTAAACAGGATTTACTACCCAGCACGCAAGAGCCTAGCGCCGTATAAGCGCGCCTGGGACTCTTTGTCCTCAAGTGACTTCTTCTGGTGTATTTTTCTGGATACTAAAAACCTCGCACGTATGAGCAGCCATCTATGGACAGAGTTCCAGCCCCCTCTCGCGAGTAGCGGTCACCAACGTTTAGCACCAACAAAGAAAGTTTGTAGGCTAGTCCCTCACGAAGGATCTACAAGTAATACACTTTCTGGAGCTAGCACATTTGGTCCCACGAAAAACAACAGACAGGCTGTCGCTCAGTTCGTATTTGGTCAGCAGGAGATAAACAACGTCTTCCAGTGTTCCCTCGCGCAATTAGGGGTCACCAACGTTTAGCCCGACAAGGAAAGTTCGGTATTTCACTTCAGTCATCTTGAAGGATATTTATCGGTAAGACACTTCCTGGAGCTAGCGCCTTTGGTCCCCGAAAGCGGACCCTCTGTCGGACAGCTTAGTTATTTTCTCCGTGTTCTACAGGTTTTATGAGTGTTTGGGGTGTGTGTGTTTGTGGGGGTGTATTTGCATTATTGTTGGTGTATATGATTATTGATGACTATTGATGATTATTTGATTATTGATGTAATTTATGCTGTGTATGATGATATGCATTAATTCCATGTTTTTCTTCTTTAATAAAGTTTACACATTTATTAATGCGCTGTTCCCGACCCTTTTCATCCATAATTAACTTGTTTTAGCTCTTTACTAGAATCTCTATGTTTGATAAGAGAAAAGAGTGAGAGCAGGAGATGCTTAGACAGACAAAAGTGAGTTGAGACTTGGAGAGAGAGATCACTTAGATAAATCTTCTTCCAGGTTGTCTCAAGTCCATCTCCTATTTACACCTTATCTAAAGTGTAATCTATAACTCTGTCAGTCCACTATCCCTTGTCGATTTCACTACTATTGTCCAACTCGACAAATACTCTACACTTTACTCAACCACGACAGGCACATTTCATGGAAACAGAAGAAAATTAATAAAAAGGTAATAGAAAACTTAGGAATGTAAAGAGAATTAATGAAGGAGATAAAAATAGTTAAAATATTTAAGTCATGTAAAAAGGCATAACACTTTACTGAAGACCATAATTAGAAGGGAGAGTTGAAGCCGAATGTGCAAGAAGATGATAGCGGTTTACGTTTAAAGATAACATGAAGAGATTGACGAGAGATAGCACACCAGAGTGTACCACCAAGACAAGAGATTGACGAGAAATAGCACACCAGAGTGTACCACCAAGACAAGAGATTGACGAGAGATAGCACACCAGAGTTTACCACCAAGACAAGAGATTGACGAGAGATAGCACACCAGAGTGTCCCACCAAGACAAGAGATTGACGAGAGATAGCACACCAGAGTGTCCCACCAAGACAAGAGATTGACGAGAGATAGCACACCAGAGTGTACCACCAAGACAAGAGAATGAAGAGAGATAGCACACCAGAGGGTACTACCAAGACAAGAGATTGACGAGAGATAGCACACCAGAGTGTCCCACCAAGACAAGAGATTGACGAGAGATAGCACACCAGAGTGTCCAACCAAGACAAGAGATTGACGAGAGATAGCACACCAGAGTGTACCACCAAGACAAGAGATTGACGAGAGATAGCACACCAGAGTGTACCACCAAGACAAGAGAAGAACACGCTGTAGCCAACCTTCGAGAGAACATGGCAGTTGATAATGAAGAGTGCCTGACTCTTCCAGATACTTTTCCATGTTATCTATCCGTGTGTTGAAAGCTACAAACCAAAATAAAATAATGCGCAATTTTTAAGTCTGTGTAAAATAATTAGAACATATTACGTACGAAGACATAACAACATTAAACAATATAACATTTTTATGTTTTTTGCAAACCCTCCCCGTTTTTTCCATGGTCACAAGTGTGCATAGCTCGCTGAGTGATCCAGCATAAGAAACAGCTTGTTTCGTCAGAATTACAATAACAGACATCAAAGAGAAACATGCATATTTATGATCAATTATTTAACCTGAATACACAGATGATAAATAAAGGTCACGCATCAACGTCACGTTCTGTTCTCCTGCGTGGAGTGTGTGCTTAGCATGAGGTTTATACTGTCTCGTTTTAATGGTCCTCGAATTTTGTTAGTAACTCATCAAGCGTGCTTCCTCATGTTTTCAAAACATGTCCTTTGTGTCTTTCTCAGGTCCTGTGTATTTCCTGTCAGTAGCATAGTCTTTTAGAAGACGTTGACGATAAATAGGACACACATTGAGGAACATTAGAATGCATTTCTTCTTCTGAAATGTCCAGGGTAAGGGGGGTGAAAGGAGACCAGAACCAAAAATTAAAAAAAAAAAAAGACACGCGGAGAAGGGAACTGAAAACAAAAATTGAAGGGATGGGGAAGATATTCACAGATTGTGAGACGACGGCACGTGACAGGAGGACTTGTCACGTGTTTGTTAAAGTGTCTTTGCTCCTTGGGGAACTAAATTGTAATGAAGGGATAAATATGGTCTTTAATTCACTTATGTCCCAAGGCAATGGCGTATTTAAGCCTTACCTGACACCCCCCCCCCTTCCTCCCCAGCCGAGCTAACAGTAATGAGCGAGGACACCCAGTCGTGCTGACATCTTAAACGTTTTCTCGTCTAATCTGGCAACTTGTTTACAAAATGAGTTGTGGAAAAGTGTAAGCGGTTGCGTAATGCAGGTCTGGGTGACCTCTGAATGTTGAAGGCTTGAATTTTGGCTCAGTGATGACCTTTGATCTGTATGGCATGTATTTGTGTTGTGTGTATGAATTACCAAAGTAATATGAAGCTGTCTTGAACACTAGAGCCGGAAGTATTGTGATAATAAGAATTATTTTGTTGGTCAAACGCGCATGTCGGCATTTTCATATTGTTGGCAAACTAATGGGGAAAAAAGGGTGGGGGGTTCCACTTATGTTATGCCTCCCAGGTATCATCCTTCTGTTTGTCTACCTGCACTGGTAGCTAAACCCACCCCACTTAGTTTGCAATCACTTAAAGTTTTCTTAAATCCTAGTTTTGTCCATTATGCTAGCCTGAGGCGGTTATGGAAGTTAAGATTTTGTTACACATACTTTTACTGTTCTGAATTCCTGTTGATCGCTATGTCCTTTATGTACCCTTGACTGTGGCTGTTCCCTTTACACACAATTGTTTTAGTAGGGCATATACTGAAGTAGTCCGAAGAGCTATGATGTCTACTTCGACAGCTATGAAATTTGCTATGAACTTCTCATGTCTCAATGACCAGGTCACTATATCTAGCCATGTTCAAAGCAGGCTGCTAATACACTCTCCATTTAAATGGTATTGTCAGTTTAATCATTATAATCTGGTTTGATTATGCGGAGTGCTACATGACTGTCGAACCGATAGGTTTGTGAGTTATTTTACAGGAGTGGATGGTGATAAGTACGTGAGAAAAAGGTGTGAGAAATAGATTTCACGGGTGAATAGGTTAAGGAGAAGATATACGAGGGGCATTCAGAAAGTAATGCACCACATCGTTTTTCTCGGGAGCTGTTTATTCAAAAAGCATGAAATTTATAAACAATATACATGGATATGTCATGTAAACATCGGTATTATTCAACATAATCCCCATCAACTTGTATGGCTTTATGCCAGCGCGAAACAAGTGCATGAATTCCTAGCCCGTACCAGATTTTGTCTTTATCATGTAGCCATTTCTTCGCAGCATGAATCACTCCTTCAACATCTTCAAACCTTGTCCCACGGAGTGCATCTTTAAGTGGACCAAATAGATGAAAATCAGAGGGTGCCAAATCGGGACTATAGGATGGATGAGGTAGCACAGTCCAACCCAATTTGGTGATTCCTTCCCGTGTTGCCAGACTTGTGTGAGGTCGCACATTGTCGTGAAGGAGAAGCAGGTCTGCTGGATTCTTGTGCGGCCGAACTCTGCGAAAACGTTGATTTAGTTTTTTCAATGTCTTAATGTAAGCTTGCGAATTGATTGTCTCTCCTCTTGGCATAACGTCCACAAGAATCACACCTTCAATGTCCCAAAAGACAGTGATCATGACCTTTCCAGTTGAAGGAATTGTCTTGAATTTCTTTCTTCGTGGTGATTGCGGATGACCCCACTCCATTGACTGTCTTTTTGTCTCAGGTTCAAAATGATGTGCCCAGGTTTCGTCACCTGTAATGATCTTAGCCAAAAAGTTCTCTCCATCAGCATTGAACCGCTCCAACAATTCAGAAGAAATTGCTTTCCTTTGCAATTGGTGGTCATTTGTGAGACTTCGAGGAACCCATCTTGCGCAAACCTTAGAAAATCCGAGAGTTTTTATAACTGCATTTGCACTACCAATGCTGACTGACAGCTGTAAGACCAATTGTTGAGTAGTGATTCGCCTATCAGTAAGAATAATGCCCTCAGCGCCTTTCAACATTTCTGCGTTGGTGGCTGTGGCAGGACGTCCACAGCGCGGCCGATCAAGCAGCTCCGTATCTCCACTTCCTGATTCTTTGATTCTCTGAACCCAGCGACTGACTGTACTCCCGTCGACTGCAAAACTTCCATACACATCACATAGACGCTTGTGAATGTTCACAACAGTTTCCTTATCTGCAACGAGAAATTCTATCACAATTCGCTGCTTATAACGCAAGTTGCTAACACGCTCCATTTCAACGGTTTAGTGCAGCCGTATTATTTGGCCGGTTGCGGTGCAATTTGGTGCACTCAATTGGCACATGCCATATTTGAAGTGTGCAAAATGTCATTCTTCTATCTTCATTATTAGCTGAGAAATACGATGTGGTGCATTACTTTCTGAATGCCTCTCGTATCTCTGGAATGAGTACGTTTCTCTAGTCCAGCCTATCTATACGACTATAATTTAGTACCAGACAATCTTGCCCTCCTCATACATATAAATATAAGTTTAACTACACACACACACACACACACACATACACACACACATACACACACACACATACACACACACACACACAGCTATGTGACAACAAGACACACAAACGTGAAAAACTACGGTTAATTGGGTATGTGTCTGACCAACACACAAAGTTAAGATCTTTTTGTTGTTTATTATCATTTACTTGACAACATCAAATATCGAAAGAAAGGTCAAATAAAATCAGATTTACATACATATGAAAATAACAGAATAAATGTGCACTCCCCCTATGGAGAAAAGAACCCAAAAAGTTAATAACCTAAAGGTCAAAGGTTAGCACTGTGTTACAGAATAGACAGTAAAGAAATAAGTTCCTACTATATGCTACCCAGTAAAGTAAATAAGTTTAAGCAAAATCCAATGTTGATAATGTTCCTTTAACAAAGACAAATATTCACTCTCTCTGTCATTCAGTGGCCACTCAATCACGCTTACCTACTCTTAGTGATATCCCTTGGAAATACAATTATCCTGAATATAAAAATGTCAGGTTTTCTATTTCCCAAATTGGTCCCAGTCCATCCTCTAAAAAAATAACGACTAGCGAGGCGAACGCCGAATCTGGTGTGTGTTTTTCCTGGATGAATAAATGTCACCGCGAATAGTTAGTGTATCAAAACGTGCTCTTGAGGTTCACAGTTAAAAAGGAAGAAAATACTTCCAGTATTAGGAAACGTCTGGTTGCTAAAAAAAATTATAAATGATGATGATGATAGTCCTATCGGCTGCTCTATGGTAGAGTGCCGATTCCGAAACAGCGTAACCTTTCTGGATAAACCCTCATGAATACGACTGTCAGTAGTCGGGAGTAATGTTATTTTATCTACAACCCAGGTGGGCTGTTAAAATTAAAAACATATTGCTGGGTTTTGTAAGTCCAGTTAAATTTACAAGTTAAAATGTTTCTCATGTATCTTTCGCTCACAAATGAAATTGGTGATGCACAAGCCAAGAAAAAGACAACATTAACCAATCAGTAAATGAAGAAAAAGAAGACCGCTGCACGCCCTTGTAATCAGATCTGCTAGGAATAAAAGAAACATTTATGGAAAAATGCAACTATTTTATGTAGCTACATATATGCACACGGACGGGGACAAGACGATCTCTTATCCATTCCGTTAGTCCTGATTAAATTTAAAAGGCACACGGTGTCTTTCTTTTATGTCTACACTATCGCACGTCGATAACGCTGAGTTTCAAGGTCGGATGAAGGTATGCAACCCTCGCCGCCCCTTGCGCGCGCTTTAACGATCAGCATACAATGTCAATTATTATTCAATTATCCATACGCGCACTTACGCAAAATATCGCCTGTCGTTACAAGCTATTAAAGTGTCGGCGTCTGTTAGTCAACGTATGGTATTAAATAATAGTCACTTATAATAAATACACAAAATGAAATATAACGTGAATTCTTTTCTGTCACTATCAGTCGCGCCTAGCATATAATCAGTCAACTAAAACCGTCTCTTTATGTGTGAAAAAGCTAGTGGTGAAAATTAACATTATAACTGAACATCTGGTATAAAATAGCGACGCGTTAATTATTTCAATAGTTCTAACAGCTAGAAAATCTAAGTGAATTATAATGGTAAAAGCTTAACACTCTAACACATAACACTAATTTCTATTACCAGAAAATCATAATGAAAGATCCCCATGAATGCTATTAACACATTTAGCGCAATGGTTCTAGAACTGCGTGCTTAGACTATCCAAAAATTCTGAGTGACAACTGATAGCAGGTTTAAGAAAACACAGATTATACATATTACTGTTTCTCTGATCTATAGATGATGTTACTTTTCACTTACCATGTGGATCGAGAGAATCAGAAACAGAGTTCCCAAGATAAAGCTTTACAGCCACTGGGTCGGGCGTTGCTAATCTAGATCAGAAGAGTTCTCACTTCTAACGGGTCTCTCGAAGATTTTGCCCGCGACTCGACATCACTTTCCGGAGACTTCAAAAGGCCGTTACGTCTGTTTCACGTATTTTCTGTCTGAGAGCGCATGCCTGACAGATACTGACGTGGGAAAACGAGGTAAACCAAAAGCTGATTCGCTACCTGTTATGACTGGCAGGTCACGAAAGTTTGTAAACAACATCGTTTGATTATGTTCAAAGAAAAGAGGCGTGGGTGAAAAATAAGCTTGTGTGAGTAAGACAGGCAGAAAAATGCATGGTTTTTCTAGCAAATCATAGAAATCTAACGGGATTACAAAGACTGTCAGATTACCGAAGGCTCTATTTTCATTATACGTCACAATGACATCTGGTCGTTTCTAAGAATTCCTAATAGCTTCAATGTGTGTCCCTGGGTCAGGTAAGTCTACTGCCATTTCCCAGTCCAAGACTAGTTGTTTAGTTTTCCTTCTTCGGTATTTGCTGACGGTGCTGCCCTTAGGAAGCATGCATCTATTAAAACTGGTTTAGCTACTTATTAAATACGGTAGTATATGGACTACAGAAAAACACACTTGACTATAGCTAACTTTTAATGTTTTTATTTTCCATAAAGCCATTAATGTTACTAGGAGAGGCAGAGTTAGAAATGATGACATCAGAAAAATTGTATCAACAATATTCTGCATGAAGTATATAGAGAGATATACAATTAATTGGTTCGGCATGTCATGAGAATGAAGCCCGATAAATTACAACAACGCGCCTACAACAGTAGAAGATCTGGTTTCAGGGCGCGTGGAAGGCCAAGAAGCAGATGGAAAGACAACACGCGCTCACAGTAGCCAGTGTGGCACATTTGGATCAGCAGCGCTGTCACGAGTGGTTTTCAAGAGTCTGTCTGAGACAAGACAAAAGGTCTGAGTGAGGACTGAGAAGATAGATGAGAAATGGTATAGAATGTGGATGAATTATAGCTCTCGGGAGTGAAAGACCAGATAATGACTCTCTCACCTGCCCCTCGATTACTATGTTTCTAAGCTACTTTCAACTCCGCCTCTCTCTTCTTGGAGTAAGGTTTAGGAAACATTAGTGATGCCACAAACAATCAAGTACAAGTACAGATAGTAACAAGTACAGGTACGGATAGAAAATAGAGTCTGATCCGCTGATGTGATTGTCTAATTTATTAACAAACAAAAAAAAAACTATGGCAAAGCAAGAAAATATCCAATTACCACATCAAACATAAAAATGGATGTATCGATTTAGAGACAAACAAGGCTAGTAATAATAGGAATCAAATGGGAAATCAACTTAGGTTCACACTGCAACGATTATGGGGTAGATGTTATAATAATCCGTCTGCAGGAAAACCTGAAATAAAGAATTATCTGAGTGCTCTCCCTAAAAGCCCTTCTTCGTTGGCACACCTGTGGTTATATTCGGCTTGAAATTACAGCTTGTTGGCGGATAGCAGCCGGAGAAATATTGACCTTCTCTTCTCCCTGTTTTCGCTGAAAAATCCGTGTTAAAAACAACCCCACTGTAGATCCCCTACTGGAAAGAACTTTTGGGACAAAAGCTAAGTCCTTTAAATGCACATGTGCACTGCAAATCCAGGATCTAAAGGGGGTGACGATGAAGGCGCTCAGATTTAATTATGCCTTGGAGGTAAGAACTCTACAATGTGCGCTGGCCCGCTACTCCTGTGGCGGCGCATGATAGTATGGATGACGTAGCTCTTTGAAGTGATGCTAGTGAAGCCTTATTAAGGTGCTGATAAGCAAAACGATTGTCGTTGGTGTGAACGCCCCAATGTAAAAGGGTAGCAGATTTATCCGCCCTTCCCAGGAATTCAAATCAGGCCGATGACTCAGAGTTCCCTTCACTCCGTCGGAGTGAACCAGTGCTTTCTGAAATGAAAACATATTTAAAAATCTCTTATCATCTAGCCAACATCAAATCAAAACAACATTAAAAACAAAGCAATTGTATACACAGGCACAGATTAACTATTTATAACCATTCCCACCCCAACCGCTGGTCAGTGCTTGACCTGGTCCCACAATTTATCTCTCTCTCCCCTTCTCACTGACCGTTGAGCAGATACGAGAGCAAGTAGGTGTTTGGGCAAGTCTAATAACGACTTGCGTAATCAGTGCGTACCCGCAGCTAGCGTGGGGTTTGTTGCTATGTAAACATTCCTGCCCATTTACCTGACGCGGAACTGACCTTACAGCATATCGGTGAGTTCCGTCTAACACACACAGGCGTCTAAACAAAATCGAAAGTCCAGTCTAAAATTATTTTACTGGGCTGCGCACAAGAGTGCACAAGCGCACCGCTTGATATCATCGAATTTACAAGTACTCGATATGAAAACGTATATGGCTACCATTGGTAAACCTCTAAATGAATTACAAATATCCATACAGTAAACAAGTAATCACATGAATTAAAGTTACACGTTGAGGAACAAATGTACAACGATCCGCCACGTAGGCCAGAAAAAAAGACAATGGCTTATTATTATTACACTCTGGGTTAAAAATTATTCTTCCAGGCATGTATAGTTAGTTGCTTATCCTTTACAGGACGTGGCAATCAACCCCAGCTTTTATTGGCTGTTTGTGATTTTTCTAGGCAATTTTTACGTTCAGTAGTTTGCCATTGCTTTCTGAACGGTACGGCGCTTATACCATTGTTAAAAATCCACACAAAGCGATCTGCCACAAAACCGCCTGCAGCAGGTTTCGAACCTGGTATATCTGGATTATGAAACTGCGTTCATATCCATTAGGCCACAGACGCCGTAGGATATATTTTCATGTAAAACATGAACATTTTTATGATTTTATCTTCTCGCAATACGCCTAGGTTACTTTTCTTTCTGACTTTGTGACGACTTCTGAGGTCATTTAATGAAAAAGTAGCAACTTCAAAAGCCACACTGACCATAATAATAATCGAAGCCCCCCTTTCAAGAGTTACCTTCTTCAAGTACCATGTCAGCAGGCGTTGGTGATCATGTTTCTCTACAAATTGCTCCTCCAGCTAAAAGAAAATAAATGTAAATGTCACCCAATGTTATGCACTAACTAATGACAAAGAAAAGTCTGTGAAAGAAGCATTTTATACTAGACTACAGGAAATTATGGAGAAAGTAAAAAGAAAAGACATCACAATTTTGATTGGTGACATGAATGCAAAGATAGGTACAGTCAACACCGGATTTGAAGAAGTCATGGGAAAACATGAGCTAGGAATAATGAATGAAAATTGGGAACTATTCTCAAACTTCTGTGTTTCAAATCAACTTGCTATAAGAGGAAGCATGTTTCCACACAAGAGAATACACAAAACAACATGGATATCACCAAACCATAGAACAGAAAATCAGATTGATCATATATGCATAAACAAGAAGTTTAGATCATCATTGCAGGATGTAAAGGTATGTAGAGGAGCAGATATGGCATCAGATCACCACCTTCTGATAGCCAAAGTAAAAATGAAACTCAAGAGATATGCAACAATGCAAAATTATAGACAACAATTTAATGTAGGATATCTAAGAAATCAAGAAACAAGAGACAAATTTGCGGTCACAATATCCAACAAATTCTATGTGCTCCAACAGCTGGAAGATGTTGTGAATACAGAACACTATTGGCAGCAAATCAAAACTGTATGGAATGAGACATGGGAAGAAATACTGGGGAAAAGGGAACAATTAACTGTGATAGACCGGCGAAGGAAGAAATAGAGACAGCCATGGAGCTTCTAGGAGATGGAGGGGCGGCTGACCGGATGGCGTTCCAGCGGAGGTCATCAAAGCAGATATCGACACGGCAATTATATAACTTACTTGGTGGGGTCTGGGAGAGGGAGAGAATGCCAGTGGAGTGGAGGGAGGAGTGTCTGATTGGGTTGCCTGGGAGGGGAGATTTGCGAGAGTGCACAATTTATAGAGGAATAATGTTACTATCAGTGCCAGGAAAAGTATTAGACAGGATTGTCCTCGAGAGAGTAGGGGCGTCCATAGGCAGGAAGCTGAGAGATGGGCCTGCAAGTTTTCGACGGGACAGATCCTGTGCAGACTGGATGGCCACTTTGAGAATAGTAGTTGAACGGAGTCTGGAATGGAATTCATCACTATACATCGGATTTGTGGACTACGAAAAGGCATTTGACAGTGTAGACAGAGAATCACTTTGGAAATTGATGTGGCATTATGGAATTCCCCTGAAGATCATTAATTTAATAAAGAAAACATATGAAGACATGACATGCAGAGTTCTTCATGAAGGACAGCTTACAGAACCGTTTGGGATAAGAACGGGAGTGCGACAGGGATGCCTCTTGTCTCCATTTCTTTTCTTACTAGCACTAGACTAGGCTATGAGAACAGCGACAACACACAACAGAAATGGAATCCAGTGGACTCTGATTAAGCAGTTGGATGATCTAGATTTTGCTGATGACACTGCTCTTCTGTCCCAAAACCGTAATCAGATGCAGGATAAATTGAAAACACTCAATGAGAGGTCACAGCAATTGGGTCTGAAAATACACAGGAAAAAGACAAAAATAATGAGAATAAATGCAGGTAATGATAACAGGGTTGAACTTGAAGAAACATCAATACAAGATGTAGAATCGTACACACATCTTGGCAGCAATATAGACAAAGTTGGAGGGACAGACAGTGATATCAAACTAAGAATACAAAAGACAGGGGGAGATTTCATTGTGTTGGGAGGTGTATGGAGATCGAGAGAAATTTGATCTTACACGAAGGTAGCATTCTTCGGCTCAAGTGTGAAGTCAGTCCTATTGTATGGCTCTGAAACATGGAGAACAACAAAGACAACAACAGGAGAGCTACGGAATTTCATGGGTGGGTGCTTGCGTAGTGTAGAGGGATTGGGAAGGTGTGACGGGGTTGCCAACGTGGAACTGGTGACAGGAGCCGGACAGAGGCCAGTGGAACGAGAGATGAGAAGAAGACGATGGCGAATGATAGGACACACACTGAGGAAACCTGTTGATAGCATTACAAGGCAGTCCTTGCTCTGGAATCCCCAGGGCAAGAGAGGCAGAGGTAGACCAAGAAGCACATGGAGAAGAGAGGTGGAAACTGTCATGAAATATTCTAATCCACATATATAAATTATTAGGTAAATATGAAGCCTAACAAATAAAATTAATAAAGAGAAGAGCAATGGTAAAATGACAGTGCTGTCACAAGGAATGTACTCGAAATCCCCCTTGTTTTCTGCTTCGTCTGCAAATTGTAACGCTTTCACGTTGATATAAAAGCTTACTGTATTATTACCCGCTTTCTTCAATGAAACGTGTGCTGTATTTCTTGGAAAAGCATTGAGAGGCCCTGCGTAATGACCTAAATTAATCCTAACATTAATTATATTACGTTACCAAAACGAACGAACAGATGGACAAAAGGATAGCGAGAAGGGAGAGGCAGAAAGCCGAACACTAAACACGCTTCGCGCGATACGCAAATGCTGCCATCACGCGTGTAAGTCTACATGCACTAATTTTTTTTTCAGACGGACAGTGATAAAATACACTACCCTTTCCCAGAGTTAGGTTTATAAATCATAACAGACTCTTATTAGAAAAGATAACAATAGATGGGTTTACGTTTGAACACATAACAGTACCCAGACAGCACATCTTCGAAACAGGAGGTAGAAGAAATTGCATATTTTGAACGCAGCCACGTAGCTCCTTTAAATTAGTATTTTTTGGGTTCCTTAGGGCTTGCTGACAAATAATATGTAAAACGTTACGCAAATAGTCCAGGAATTAATAAATTATACCCAAAATAAAATATTGGGGGTGCCTGACAGCATAAATCATTTCTGCTCATAAGATTTTTTTTTAACGTGTTTGAAAAAAATTTACGTTACAGAAATAGCCTACCATGTAAACTCCAAATTGATTGGAGCGCAACAAATGAAAGCCTAACCACGATTGGTCGGGCTATAAATACTATCTCGGTTGTTAGGGGAGACGGGAAAAGATAACATTTTTTCAAACACTTGTCGAAACGTGGCTCATTGGCCAGTCTCGCTGATATACACACTTGGGAGCGTTAGTTCGAGACCACTTGTTTAAATGATCCTGATAAAGCATCAGTGCGTTGAAGCCAGCTAAAATTTTGCTCAATAAAAGCCTGGAAGATAAGCAGATGGAAATTTGTGCCAGTTTGTGCCAGAATTCATTGCTAATCAACGTATCTGTGTTATTCGTATGAATTGTGGGACAGTGGTCTTGATGGTACTGAGCAGCACCTGGTCAGAGCTTTGCTGAATCCAGAGTCGGACAGCATACTCCTTGGTCTTTTTAGCTATCAGTGAGGTGTCTCCTGAGCCCAGAGGAGAATTCGAGCAGAGGAGTCCTTTCCTGCCGCCATCACGCCAGATAAGCGAATTGGCCAGCTGAGCTCAACATTATGTCCCCTCATCTTGAACTGACTTTTTAAAATTTACATTAAGAGGGGAATTTACTTGTCTTAAAATCAGGAACTGTGAACATCTCCAATACTGGTCCCTAAAGACAAACTATTGAAGTCATGATGACAAATACCAACAGAGCTTGAACAAAACAAAACCAGTATTACCTCATTTTACTACTACACAACTGACACACATAGAACATTTGTAATAATATATGTCACTACAATATTCATATTAAATACATTCTGTACATAACTTGTAATTTAAATTGATTGTGATTCCTGGTTCCCTTGTAGTTGAATCAGGACACATATTCATTCATGCCAGTAATGAATACATATTGTTATTCGAAAGTTTATCAGTGACTCTTTTAAGATATCTTTGTAGAGTGTTATATGTATGTGAGTGTCACAGTGTTGTCAAGAGTAGTGGATTAAATTAAATTGTTTATCTGTCTGTTGTTGTGACTTACACTTCCCCATACTCATACCCTAGACACATAACGTAGCATCACACTATTCCAGAATAATTCTGACTGAGATATAGAGATATGTGGTAGCAAGTAAGGTTATCTATAATACACTACTCTTAATAGATATAGATACCTTCACAGCTGATCTCAGTCAGTACACTAAGTCCCCTATAAATATTTATAACATCCCACTTCACCACATATATTGGGGTCTCGCTCTTGGGATTTTGAATCTTTAACTATTAAAAATATTGGGGGTAATTCACTTCAGGGAATATAAGAATTAAAAGGTATCCTTGGGTGGAATTAAATAAGGTTGAGCTCACGGTGCCTGTGTTGTCCATTAGATATATAGTTAGAAATTGAATTGTTGGTTAGACATTATATAAAGTTACCTGATAGACAATGGCGGACCTGGCCAAATTTCGATCTGCTGCGGTTCAGACTGCAAAAGAGTTAGGATTAGATGGGCAAGTTATGGTTGCCTATGTCACAACGGAATGTGACAAATTTATTGAACGCGAAGAAAGAAGATTAGAAAAAGAAGCCGAAAGAAGGTTAGAGGCTGAAAGGGAAATTAAGAAGTTACAATTTGAGGCTGAGGCTGAGACTAAGAGGTTGCAGATTGAGGCTGAGGCTAAGAAATTGGAAGCAGAAAGAGAAGAGAAGAAATTAGCAGCAGAAAGAGAAGAGAAGAAATTAGCTGCAGAAAGAGAAGAGAAGAAATTAGCTGCAGAAGAAAGAAGATTGACTGCAGAGAGGGAAGCAGAAAAGGAGGAGAAAAGATTACAAAGGGAACATGAGTTACGACTAAGGGAGTTTGAGTTTCAAGGCCATGCTCCTGAAAATGGTGCCAGTCCCTTTGCCTCTGATGCTACGGTTACTCAGGGAGCCTCAACCTCAGCTATGAACTTTCATTTAGATCATTTTGTTGAGAAAGACGATGATATTGAGAGCTATATAAATAGGTATGAACTATTAGCTACCACGTATGGGTTAGAGAGAGAAAGGTGGAGCTTAAAGTTATCTCAGGGACTTCGTGGGGCAGCTTATGAAGTTTTTGCAAAAATGAGCAGAGGTGATCAGGAAAATTATGACATGCTAAAGCAGGCTCTTTTGTTAAGGTATGAAAAGAATGCAGAGTTTTACAGGAAAAAATTTAGGAATGCTAAACTACTGTCAGGTGAAACCTATCACCAGTTCTCTGCACGCATAGAGACATACTTGGAGAAATGGACTTCTCTGGGGAAAACCCAAGATCTTAAGGAAATGGTCCTTATAGAGCAACTAAGAGAGTCCATGGCTCCAGACCTGAGAAAGTTTCTCATGGAACAAGGTGCAGAGAGGCTGGGTGAGTTGCTAAATGTTGCTGAAAGGTATCAAGCAGCTCAAGCAGAGGTAACAGGTAATAAAAAGAAACAGGTGGATAACTTTAGGGCACCACAGAACTTTAATAAATTTGATCCTAGGGATCAAAATAAAGGTAAGCACCAATTTGATAGGCCACGGTATGAAAATAAAAATAAATTCCCACAATTCGATGAAAGGAAATATGATGAAAGAAAATCTTTCAACCAAGGAAAAAGGTGGTGTAAAAATTGTCAGATGGACAATCATGACACTGACCGTTGCAGAAGGAAACCTGTATATATGGCAACCCTTCAGGTCAGGTCGACCTCAAGACAGGAGGAGGATATTATGTTGGATACCACTCCAGAAGAGATGAGGAAGGCACAGGCTGAGGACAAAACACTCAAGCCATGTTTCAAGAAGTTGCCCAAATCTCATACACCTCCAGGCAAGGGAGAGTTTTATATGAAGAACAAATTGATATATAGGAAGGCCGGAACTAGATCCCATGGTCACGGACAGCTGGTTCTTCCAAAAAGATACAGGACAGAATTAATAAGGAGCCTACATGTGAAACCAGATGGGGACCATGAGAAGATAGGTACCATCATTCAAAAGGTGGCTCACAATTATTATTGGCCCAAAGCAAGATGGGACATTGAAAATTTTGTAGAAAGGTGTAGCATAGCACATGAGGGAACACCCACAAGTGGGAACATGGATCAGGACTTGGACACGCCATGGGGCAAAATCAGGCCTGACAATAAAAGGAAAAATAGATTTGATAAAGTGGACCAAATGGAATGGGAAGCCCCTTTTCACGGACAAGCTTCACTTAACTGTTTTACAATGGCCACTATGCGGAGAGTGCAAAAAGATGTCTTACCCCAGGATAAGCCGAAAATTCCTCAATCGGACTTAAACAAACTGGAGGAAGAGGATGTAGGGAGGAAATCTCTCATCAAGAATTTTAAGAGGGGAGAAAGCCCCAAAAGAAAAATTGGTAGCGGTCGTTTTGTGAATGAAAATTCTGGGAAGAAAAATCATCACTATAAAGCTTCGAGTGGAAGAGACCATACCGGTGCATGGACAAATAGGTCCACACAATTACAGGTCCACATGTAGCTTTGTTAAGAACGTGGACTGATGAAAAGGCAGAGGAAAACATTACATCTTCATACCAATATGTGAATGAGCTGACCACTCGGTTGAAAACTGGCTGGAAACTTGCCAATGAAAATTTGAAACAAGCCAGGAAGAAACATGCTGCCTATTATAACAGGAAGGCGAAAGACAGAAATTTGGCTGTGGGAGAGAAGGTACTGCTTCTTTTGCCCGGGAGTCAGAATAAGTTACAAATTGGATGGCAGGGTCCATATACAGTTCTAGAGAAGGTGTCTAGAACAAATTATAAGATAGATAAGAAGGGGAAAGAAAAAATCTATCATGTGAATCTCCTGAAGAAATATTTGGAAAGAGAACATCAGGAAGAGACACACTTGTTGACCTTGTCCATCGCCATGGAGATGAAAAAGGAACCACTTTCATCATTTGAATATCCATTACACCCCTGTGAGACAGCAGCACAGGTGAAAATCAGTACACATTTAACGAAAACTCAGAAAGAGAGAGTGCAACAGGTTCTAAAGAATCATGCAGAGGTGTTAACAGACCGACCAGGGCATACAAACCTATTGGAATATGATATGAAACTCATAGACTCCACACCTGTCTGTATGAAACCATATTCGATTCCGTTTGCTAAGGAAAAAGCTTTGAAGGAAGAGATAGACTATCTATTGAAGGAAGGAATTATTTCGCACAGTGAGTCTTCGTATAGTTCCGGGGTGGTACTCTTAAGGAAGCCCTCTGGAGAACATAGACTCTGTATAGATTACAGGAGACTGAATGCTATTACAGAAGGACAGGTGGATCCATTGCCGGATACAAATCAGCTGTTTGCCAGACTAAATAAAGCTAAATATTTCTCAAAAGTGGATCTGAGTAAAGGATACTATCAGATTCCAGTAAAACCTGAGGTTAGACCATACCTAGCTTTTAGTACCTCAGAAGGACACTATGAGTTTAATAGATTGCCATTTGGATTGAAGAATGCGCCTAGTGTCTTCTCTAGAATGATGAGAAAATTATTGGATCCTCTGAATAATCCCTGTATAACAAATTTTATGGATGATATCCTTATAGCAACAGAAACATTTGAGGAACACATTGACTCTCTGAACATGCTGTTTGATCGACTTAGGGAGGCAAATTTAACAGCCCGACCAACCAAATGTTGCGTTGGATGTAAAGAATTGGAATTTTTGGGACACACAGTTTATCAGGGAAACATGACCCCTGACCCAAAGAACTTAGAGAAACTACAGAAAGCCCCGAGACCACAAACCAAGAAGGACGTGAGATCCTTTGTCTCATTATGTGGTTTCTACCAGAAGTATATCAAGAACTTTAATTCCATATGTGCACCGTTAACTGAATTGACACGTAAAGGACTTCCAGATCGCATTACATGGACACCACAATGTGAAATGACTTACCAAGAATTGAAGGAAAAGCTCACAAGTAAACCCATTTTGAAATTACCTGACTTAAGTCAAGAATTCATAGTAAGGACGGATGCAAGCAATATTGGGTTAGGTGCAACTTTACTACAGAAATCAGATGCATTGGATGGGGAATTAAGCCCAGTGGCATATGCTAGCAGAAAGTTGAACAAAGCTGAAATCAACTACTCAACTAGCGAAAAAGAATGTCTTGCAGTAATATGGGCAATAAAGAAATTCAATATTTATCTATATGGGAAGGCATTTAAGTTGCAAACTGACCACAAACCTTTATCGTTTTTAGCACAGGCTAGGCATGAGAACTCTAGGTTACTCCGATGGTCTTTGCTTCTGGCTCCATATAATTTTAGCATTGAATATATATCTGGAAAAACCAATCTGGGAGCGGATTTTTTAAGCCGCCATCCGTGTGATGAGAATCACCGTAAACCCCAGAAATAATAATAAATTTCTCTATGTGTATATAGAATAAAGGACTGACATATAATGTCTGTTTTAAGAGGGGAGGTGTCATGAAATATTCTAATCCACATATATAAATTATTAGGTAAATATGAAGCCTAACAAATAAAATTAATAAAGAGAAGAGCAATGGTAAAATGACAGTGCTGTCACAAGGAATGTACTCGAAATCCCCCTTGTTTTCTGCTTCGTCTGCAAATTGTAACGCTTTCACGTTGATATAAAAGCTTACTGTATTATTACCCGCTTTCTTCAATGAAACGTGTGCTGTATTTCTTGGAAAAGCATTGAGAGGCCCTGCGTAATGACCTAAATTAATCCTAACATTAATTATATTACGTTACCAAAACGAACGAACAGATGGACAAAAGGATAGCGAGAAGGGAGAGGCAGAAAGCCGAACACTAAACACGCTTCGCGCGATACGCAAATGCTGCCATCACGCGTGTAAGTCTACATGCACTAATTTTTTTTCAGACGGACAGTGATAAAATACACTACCCTTTCCCAGAGTTAGGTTTATAAATCATAACAGACTCTTATTAGAAAAGATAACAATAGATGGGTTTACGTTTGAACACATAACAGTACCCAGACAGCACATCTTCGAAACAGGAGGTAGAAGAAATTGCATATTTTGAACGCAGCCACGTAGCTCCTTTAAATTAGTATTTTTGGGTTCCTTAGGGCTTGCTGACAAATAATATGTAAAACGTTACGCAAATAGTCCAGGAATTAATAAATTATACCCAAAATAAAATATTGGGGGTGCCTGACAGCATAAAATCATTTCTGCTCATAAGATTTTTTTTTAACGTGTTTGAAAAAAAATTTACGTTACAGAAATAGCCTACCATGTAAACTCCAAATTGATTGGAGCGCAACAAATGAAAGCCTAACCACGATTGGTCGGGCTATAAATACTATCTTGGTTGTTAGGGGAGACGGGAAAAGATAACATTTTTTCAAACACTTGTCGAAACGTGGCTCATTGGCCAGTCTCGCTGATATACACACTTGGGAGCGTTAGTTCGAGACCACTTGTTTAAATGATCCTGATAAAGCATCAGTGCGTTGAAGCCAGCTAAAATTTTGCTCAATAAAAGCCTGGAAGATAAGCAGATGGAAATTTGTGCCAGTTTGTGCCAGAATTCATTGCTAATCAACGTATCTGTGTTATTCGTATGAATTGTGGGACAGTGGTCTTGATGGTACTGAGCAGCACCTGGTCAGAGCTTTGCTGAATCCAGAGTCGGACAGCATACTCCTTGGTCTTTTTAGCTATCAGTGAGGTGTCTCCTGAGCCCAGAGGAGAATTCGAGCAGAGGAGTCCTTTCCTGCCGCCATCACGCCAGATAAGCGAATTGGCCAGCTGAGCTCAACATTATGTCCCCTCATCTTGAACTGACTTTTAAAAATTTACATTAAGAGGGGAATTTACTTGTCTTAAAATCAGGAACTGTGAACATCTCCAATACTGGTCCCTAAAGACAAACTATTGAAGTCATGATGACAAATACCAACAGAGCTTGAACAAAACAAAACCAGTATTACCTCATTTTACTACTACACAACTGACACACATAGAACATTTGTAATAATATATGTCACTACAATATTCATATTAAATACATTCTGTACATAACTTGTAATTTAAATTGATTGTGATTCCTGGTTCCCTTGTAGTTGAATCAGGACACATATTCATTCATGCCAGTAATGAATACATATTGTTATTCGAAAGTTTATCAGTGACTCTTTTAAGATATCTTTGTAGAGTGTTATATGTATGTGAGTGTCACAGTGTTGTCAAGAGTAGTGGATTAAATTAAATTGTTTATCTGTCTGTTGTTGTGACTTACACTTCCCCATACTCATACCCTAGACACATAACGTAGCATCACACTATTCCAGAATAATTCTGACTGAGATATAGAGATATGTGGTAGCAAGTAAGGTTATCTATAATACACTACTCTTAATAGATATAGATACCTTCACAGCTGATCTCAGTCAGTACACTAAGTCCCCTATAAATATTTATAACATCCCACTTCACCACAGAAACAGAGGTGAAAATGATAAGGAGAACGTGGAAAGGAGATGATGGCACGTACAGGAGGACTTGGCATGTGTTTGTTGAAGGCCTATGCTCCTTTGGGAGTGGAGGGTTATGAATGAATGAATTCTGTTGTTGGCTTCAATCCATTTTACGATGTTAACAGCAGCTTCTCTCTTTGTCATCCTCTGTCTTCATTCAATCTTTCTTGTTCTCACGATATATTCCATCTGTGTTCTTGCTATACCATGCTCAAAGATTTGTTTCTATTGATATGAGTAAAGAGGCACCAAAGAAGAGTTGGCCACTCGAAAAGCAGCAGCTGGGAGACTTTTTAAGGCCATAAATCGAGAATTCCTCAGCAAGAAAAAGGTTGGTAAGAAAACGAAGATGGCTGTATACCGCTCCACCTATGTCCCAGTCTTGACATATGGTTGCGAGTCATGGGCAATAACTACAACCCACAAAAGCCAGATCCAAACCTCAGAAATGAGGTATCTGAGGAAGGTGGTTGAAGTAATAAGAGACATGGTCCGCAACCAGACGATACGTCAAGGTTTAAAATGCCACCCGCTGCAGACCCAAGTAGAACAGTCCCAACTAAGATGGTTTGGCCATGTCTGCAGAATGAGAGAAGATCGGCTACCACGACAAGCATGGGAAACAAAGAGCCAGGGATCCAGATCCCCAGGACGACCGAGAGTCCGCTGGGAGGACAACATTAGACAATATTTGAAGGACCGAGGACTAGAATGGAACCAGGCCAGGAGGAAGACAGCCGGTAGGATAGTCTGGCACTCTCTCTTCCAAACCTCTACACCTCACGGTAGAAGGGGATCGACTAAGTAAGTAGTAAGTAAGATATGAGTAAAATTGACAAATGTCGAGGTGTTATCACGTGCTGGCCTTCAAAGCATGTATACTCTGCTTAGACAGCACAGACTACGGTTTATTGGTCAACTTCTGTGGTACCTCAATGACTACGGTAAGTGTTTTGGGATAAGAACACAAGCATCAACCACACTAATCGACCACATCTACGTAACTTGCCCAGAAAACATCATAGAATGCTCTGTCCCTAATATTGCAATGAGTGACCACTATCCAGTATGCTGTACATGGTCAAAGAATAAATGTAAAGTTCCAAAAAATAAACATGTAAGTATCAAATTTAGAAGTTTCAAACATTTCAGTAAGGAATTATTTTTAAATGACTTGCTAACTGCACCTCTCTCCCGTGTTTACCAACTTCCTGATCCGGATGACGCTATTGAATACTGGACACAAATTTTTTATAATGTTTTTGACACGCACGTACCAGCTAAGGAAATTCGCGTCAAACTACAATTAAAATCTCCGTGGATCACGCAGGAAGTGTTGGAGGCTATGAGGCAGAGAGATCAAGCGCACAAAAATAAGGACCTCAACACATACAGGGTATACAGGAACAAAGTTCAATATTTAATTCGGAAAGAAAAGAAAAATCATTTTAGAAATATGGTTCAGAACAAATCAAATAGTAAGGAAATATGGAAGGCAATTAACACCTTAGCGAAAAAACGTAATGCACCAGACTCATTCTCTTCCAACACTTCATTTACTTGCACCGACTTCAGCAATCACTTTCAAGCAGAAATAAACAGTCTGAAATCCACAATACCACCTTCCTCTAGTGACTTAGACAAACTTTCAGCATTCTGTAAGAACAAATGTACAAACTCAGTTCCACCCGACATTCCTTTTATGACAGTTAATGAAGTGTATAACTATCTTATTGGCCTTAAGGATAATAGCTCATCAGGGCTTGACGGAATTAGTAATCGAATACTGCGTTACGCCGCACCAGCTATTAGTGATTCACTAACTTTTATATATAATCAATGTATTGCTAAAAGTTATTTTCCTTCAGCCTTTAAGATTGCCAAAGTATATCCTCTCTTCAAACCTGGCTCGTCAGATAACAGTAATCTTGGTAACTATAGACCTATTTCTCTTTTATCATCGCTTTCTAAACCACTAGAAAAACACATACATAAAGCAACACTACATTACCTAGTTAGCAATGACTTGCTAATTGACAGTCAGTCAGGGTTTCGACAAAAGCATTCATGCCACACAGCTCTAACTAAGATGATAGACAACTTGCACCTAAACATAAATAACGATAACATATGTGGAGCAATCTTTGTAGACTTTAGGAAAGCATTTGATATGTTAGATCACGCTGTTTTAATAAGAAAATTAGAAACAATGAAAGTTAACTTTAAACTAGTGACATTACTTAAATCATTCCTGTCCGACAGACAGCAAGTAGTGTGGTACAATAACTCCTTGTCAAGCCCAACTATTATTGACACTGGTGTTCCTCAGGGTTCTATTCTCGGCCCTCTACTTTTTTCCATTTACATAAATGACCTTCCACTACACATCGAGCACTCATCCTGCGACCTATTTGCCGATGACTGTACCATTTATACTAGTGATAAAAGTTGCAACACGCTAGAAATATTATTACAAAGCGACACAGACAATCTTATTAAGTGGAGCAATGAAAACTGCATGCAAATAAATATCACTAAAACAAAATGTATGATAATATCAACTAGACAAAAATTACAAAACTCGCCGAAAACAACACTTCAGCTCTACATTGGAACCTCTTTAATTGAAAATGTAAATGAATATAAAACACTAGGACTCATAATTGACCAACATTTAAGTTGGAATTCGCATGTACAAGCACTGACCAAACAAACGGCACAAAAAGTTTACCAGTTAGCTAAAATCAAACATTTCCTAGATGAGGAGACACGAAAAATGTTCTATACATCCCAGATACAAACACATCTAGACTATTGTTCCACAATTTGGGATGGCTGCACCATGTCCAACACTAAAAGACTCTTTTCATTACAAAAACGTGCAGTGCGCCTAATTTCAGACAAAAACCTCACACAGTGTGTAGACGCATATACATATCTTAACATATTACCACTAAGAAAGCGCCTTCTCTTCAACAAAGCCAAATTTATTCACAAAATCTTGTCACAGAATGCTCCAACGTATCTGTGGCCTATTTTCAAATACAGCGGAAGACGCAGTCAACGCTTAAATAAATTACACATGCCCAAGCCTAGGCTCGACTTATTCAAGAAAAGTTTAGCTTTTTCTGCTGCTCATCTGTGGAATACTCTTCCACACGACTTAAAAAATACTCTTAGTCCATATTCATTCAATCACAGACTTTTCAAATACATCATGAGTGCAGATTATATGCCACCCTAATTTCGTTATGTTCTTAAATAATTACATAACATCATATGTAGGTTTTAAAGTTAATTTTGTCCTGTTTAGTATAAATTATGATACGCATCTGTAAATCTGTGTAACTGTTATTGTACTGTTACAATGTTGGGATTTTATTTTATTGTACTTTCTTGTTATTTTATTATTTAAGTAACATTTAGGATACGTGTGAGAATAAATGGATTAACTATGGAAGAAGAGAGAAAGGAAGGGCAGAATGTTAGACGGGCCTGCGTGACCAATTCTAAACCCTTTGAAAATAAAGTTCGTTCGTTCGTTCTATCTATCTATCTATCTATCTATCTATCTATCTATCTATCTATCTATCTATCTATCTATCTATCTATCTATCTATCTATCTATCTATCTATCTATCTATCTATCTATCTATCTATCTATCTGTCTGTCTATCTATCTATTTATCTATATATCTATCTATCTACCTATCTATCTATCTATCTATCTATCTATCTATCTATCTATCTATCTATCTATCTATCTATCTATCTATCTATCTATCTATCTATCTATCTATCTATCTATCTATCTATCTATCTATCTATCTATCTATCTATCTATCTATCTATCTATCTCTGATAATGTTTGTACTTTTCAACATATGTTATGTCATGCTTATAAGTAATTAATGTTAATATGAGTGTGCTATATTATTATTTTACTTTACAACGTTGAATTCCTTGAATTTGATATGTAAAATGCATATGAGAATAAATGAATTCAGTATGAAAGGTGAGAGAAAGGAAGGGCAGAATGTCAGACGGGCCTGCGTGCCCAATTCTCAACCCTTTGAAAATAAAGTTCGTTCGTTCGTTCTCTGTCTCTCTCTCTCTCTCTCTCTCTCTCTCTCTCTCTCTCTCTCTCTCTCTCTCTCTCTCTCTCTCTCTCTCTACTAATGCAATAGCAGATTGGTCAAATATTTCATGAATTCTGCTTATATGCCACCCTAACCTGATTATATTTCAAATCATTGTCTAATGTTTACTGTATGGATGGTTTAGATTTCATTTGTTTATTAATTGTTGTTTTTTTTTAAATTCCTTTTTTTAAATTTTATTTTTATTGTATAAACATGCTTAATTTTTATAATGATTGGATACTATAAATGTATCCTGTTATATTAACTTTATAATTTTGGATGTTTTTTAAATTACTGTTTAAAGTCGTAACATGTGGGAATGAAAAAAATACAGTATGCAAGATGAGAGAGAGAGAGAGAGAGAGAGAGAGAGAGAGAGAGAGAGAGAGAGAGAGAGAGAGAGAGAGAGAGAGAGAGAGAGAGAGAGAGAGAGAGAGAGAGAGAGAGAGAGAGAGAGAGAGGAAAGGCAGAATGTTAGACGAGCCTCGTGCCCAGTTCTTAACCCTTTGAAAATAAAGTTTGTTCATGAACAAGATTTCCATACTTTTGCTGCTGTGCACTGTCCCAGTGACGTATACTGCAGTCATCATCAAAGACTGGTTCGTTTATATCACAGTTTGGGAACCATTGTTTAACATCTGATCGCATCGTTGTTTGTTTGCATTGTCGATGATACTATCCAAATACATAATTACAAATAATGATCAAAGCATAGTGTATGCCTTAATGATGAAAACATAATGTATGCCTTAATGATGAAGTTGCAAAAAACTACTTTGTAGGCTGCCAGTGACGTTATACTTGCAACAGTTGTTGTACTAGTACTTACAATTTTGTTACCTGTTTTAAAAATCGCTCTTCTGTAGTCTTTTGATTTCATATTCTTCTAGCACCTGCTACACTGCGTAGTTATTTATTTGATTTTTAACGTGGCGGTACACTAAACTCTGTTTTGCGTTTTATGAGGGAAAATGGCAAAGATATTCGCCTTGGTTATACCGACAAAGCTCTCGCCAGGGACAAACCAACAAACATAAAAGTAAAGAAAACGAGAGCAAATAAATACATCATAAATAAACCAAGATCGTACGTCTAGTAAATGCTAGGAGCTGGAGATGATTTTGTGAAAATCCGTATAGACAATAAGGCCACTCGAAAAGATCCTGGTTTAAAAGTGGCGCGTACAAGCAATTAAAAACTAGACATATAATTAAAAAATGAAACGGCCAGTGGAGGGGAGAGACGAACATCCAAAAAAGCAAAATGGTAATAGCTATCGAGAAGAAACAAAAGATCCAAGGAAAGAAAACAAATAAATAAAAACTAAAGTAAATAATAAAATAACATTTAAAATAAAATTAAATGAGATTTAAAAAATTAAATGAATACGGAGAAGAAATAAATATTTAAAAAATGAGAAATTAACTTAAATATCCAGAGATATAGAATGACGCCTCAGACAAAGGTGCTAAGTCCGTCTGGCTTAAGGCATCCCCATTAGGTAGATTAATCATTGCTCAAGATAAACCGACTGTCGCCACCAGAGGAACACTATCTTATGGCAGTGACCTGGATGTCAAGGTCAACCTGGTTAAAAGGTTTTTAATCTTCTATATAGGTGGCATTAAGTGCTCATTGACATTCTTTCCTATTTGTCATAAGCTGCCTCGTGGTGAATATTGAATGAGTGCACGCTCGTCCGTTTACAAATCATAAAACTGGGTTTGGCTAATTACTGCTAATTATATTCGTTACATATCAGTTCGATCTGAAGCGTAAGTCATCACCAGACGTAGTTCAAAACTTCATAATCTATGGCACACGTTCTATGTCTTTTCCATGTTTATCTCCAACTCTTTTCTCCATGTCTGTTTCAGCTTCCACTATTTCTTCTGTCTTAGTGACTCCAGAACAAGAACTGCCTTGTAATGCTATGAACTGGTTTCCTCTATGTGTGTCATATTCAACGTTAATTGCTTTTCCTAACTGTTTGTTCCAACGATATTTGTCTGGTTCTTTCCATCAGTTCCACATGAATGACCTTAACCTAATACTTGAGTCCTTCTGTTCTGGACAAACACATTCATGAGCCGCGTGCAGATCCCTGGGGGTACCTTAATGAGTCACAGGAAGAATAATACTACTGGTCCCTAAGACATAGTGACTAATATGGGGTTGTGTTTGAGTTTGGTAACCTCATCATTTCAAATGAATTGCTACAGAAATCACCGCTGTATGAGGGTTGTGTTTGAGTTTGGTAACTTCATCATTTCAAATGAATTGCTACAGAAATCACCGCTGTATGAGGGTTGTGTTTGAGTTTGGTAACTTCATCATTTCAAATGAATTGCTACAGAAATCACCGCTGTATGAGGGTTGTGTTTGAGTTTGGTAACTTCATCATTTCAAATGAATTGCTACAGAAATCACCGATGTATGAGGGTTGTGTTTGAGTTTGGTAACCTCATCATTTCAAATGAATTGCTACAGAAATCACCGCTGTATGAGGGTTGTGTTTGAGTTTGGTAACTTCATCATTTCAAATGAATTGCTACAGAAATCACCGCTGTATGAGGGTTGTGTTTGAGTTTGGTAACCTCATCATTTCAAATGAATTGCTACAGAAATCACCGCTGTATGAGGGTTGTGTTTGAGTTTGGTAACCTCATCATTTCAAATGAATTGCTACAGGAATCACCGATGTATGAGGGTTATGTTTGAGTTTGGTAACCTCATCATTTCAAATGAATTGCTACAGAAATCACCGCTGTATGAGGGTTGTGTTTGAGTTTGGTAACTTCATCATTTCAAATGAATTGCTACAGAAATCACCGCTGTATGAGGGTTGTGTTTGAGATACTTCATCATTTCAAATGAATTGCTACAGAAATCACCGCTGTATGAGGGTTGTGTTTGAGTTTGGTAACCTCATCATTTCAAATGAATTGCTACAGAAATCACCGATGTATGAGGGTTGTGTTTGAGTTTGGTAACCTCATCATTTCAAATGAATTGCTACAGAAATCACCGATGTATGAGCGTGTGAGTGAGTAATGTATGAGCGTGTGAGTGAGTAATGTATGAGCGTGTTAGTGAGTAATGTATGAGCGTGTGAGTGAGTAATGTATGAGCGTGTTAGTGAGTAATGTATGAGCGTGTGAGTGAGTAATGTATGAGCGTGTGAGTGAGTAATGTATGAGCGTGTTAGTGAGTAATGTATGAGCGTGTGAGTGAGTAATGTATGAGCGTGTTAGTGAGTAATGTACGATTCATGTAAGGTGGACCAGTTACAGTAGTAGCTGCTTGCTTCATAAAGAATAAAATAAAAAAGAGATGATTGTGTAACTTTCCAACTGTTTATTTATGTTGTTCTTCCGCGTTTCTGGACCACGGAATACGAGAGCTGTGATTCTTTAGAGAATTTGTATCATTGTTTGTGTTGTATTTATTTGGTTTTTATTTCCATGCATTACACGGTGGAATGAAAGCTCCGATTGCCTTTCGTATTCTTGTTTTAATATCATTGTCTGTTCCTCCAGCTTTGTCTAAATTCCTGCCAAGATATATTCAAGAATCCACACCCCATAGGGATGTTTCTGAGAGTGCAAACCTGCCATTATTTACCGCATTTGCTCTCATAACTTTCGTTAATTGTCCTGGCATTTTAAGACGTGATCGCTGTAAGCTCTCATAAAATATGTTCATCTTATTTTGCATTTGGTTTTGGATGTAGGATAGGAGAGTCAGGTCATAGGCAAAATGTAGATCGCCAAGCTGTTAAAGTGTCCTGAATTCCATTTATATTGGTTGATTTCTTTGTTCTCACTAAAT
The DNA here is from genome assembly GCA_024509875.1 of Oreohelix idahoensis. NCBI lineage: Eukaryota > Metazoa > Mollusca > Gastropoda > Stylommatophora > Oreohelicidae > Oreohelix > Oreohelix idahoensis. The sequence goes on from JAMPIV010006659.1 coordinate 278,510, forward strand.
TGGAACCAGGCCAGTACAAAGACAGCTGATAGGATAGTGTGGCACTCTCTTTGGCAAATGTCTACACCCCATGGTAAAAGAGGAACGGCTAAGTAAATAAGTTCTCATACAAAATATGTAGCCAGTAAGAAGAGAGATAGTGACAAGAGGCATTCATGCCGTACTCTAATTCTTATATCCAGAGTTCTGTACGATACCTTTATTACAGAATTCTGGATTTAATGTTTTCATATGTTTACTTTATTAGATTAATGAATTTGTGGCGAGACTCCATGAAACCTCATCACTTTCTAATGCGATTCTCTGTCTAAACTGTGAAATGGCTTTTCATAGTCCACAACTCCAGTGTAAAGTAGTAAGGTTAGTTCCTAACTTTAGTCCACTATTATGCGATGTGTAGCTGTGTTATCTCTACCTTGTATTTCTTGCTCATCTATACATTTTTTTTTTTTTTGGTCATCAATTAATACGTGTTTGCTTGTCTTAAATGATTTCTTCATGTCACACGCATGAGGAGTTATTTTATTACTTACAGTTAAAAAAACTGTAAAAGTAGCTACTTTGAAAAATTATATTTTTGACAGGCTTTTTTGAAAAGATAAAAATAGATCTTGGCATGATAAAGTGTGCCCTGGCCTGGCCTGTACAAACAGCTTTGTGGGAAACTTTGGTACTATTCATTCTTTTCACTTTTGTTGGTAGGTAATCCTAAAGCATATACTGCCGTAGGTTAGTGAAGTATTAGAGACTTCACTTTACTAGGTCAAGCTTCGAGAGATGGGTTGACCCGTTCCATTCCTTGCTGCTTTTGCTTTCCCTGACTGAAAAACGGAGTCAGGCACCCATTTCCAGCTGGGTAGACTGGAGCGTGATGCTTCGGTGTTTTGATCCCGGCTCCTTTGCCGGGAGAGGCCATCGCTCTAACTGCTCGGGACAATAGGACACTTTCCACTGTTATTAAGTTTGTGTAATAACCACTTTATTCCGGTCACTTAAGATACGTGTCGGGCTTCAGCTGGTACATAGTCACCCCATGTAATGTGCAAACCTTTCTGTTGAGACAGAGAACATTATAACTACTCGCTTGTGTTGAGACAGAGAACACGATAACTACTCGCTTGTGTTGAGACAGAGAACACGATAACTACTCGCTTGTGTTGAGACAGAGAACACGATAACTACTGGCTTGTGTTGAGACAGTAAGATGAGACTTATACCATATTGTAGATGGCGCTAGCAACGTTATAATTCAAACCAACGTGCTACAGAAACCACTGCTACAGTAGCACGTGAAAGCTACGGTGCATACGTCCTGCACGGAGGCCAACAGCAGAAATAGCTCCAGGCTCCACAGGGAGCGAATAGGGAAATGGATGGGTTCCAGTCTGCCAATGACCTTTTCGCTAAAAGTCTCAGGTTCCGTGAGGTTTCCGTATTTTAAAGTGATTTGTATCGTCTGCTGCATTTCTAGACTGCTTTCTGGGGCTGAACTGGACAAACAATAGGACTTATCATAATCTTAAATACAATGTGTTTGATTCATTTCATGGAATGTATGCAGCATCGGCAGAGGGGTAAGCATAACTGAAGTGAGCTCACTGTATGTGTGTAGAGAGTGAAACGGAACGAAAGAACTTATTTCTTAAGTTACTACTAATATAACATCTTCTCTTTTATTTATCTCTCACTAAATCTGAAGGCCCACGGGATAGTTTAAATTAAGGTTTAAATCCCATTGTTAAATGTTTTTGATCTTTTGGGACATATTACCTCTGTTGGGATTAGTTTTCCCCGTCCTGAATACTTCCTTATGTAACTCCCATTGATTAATAATGATGTTTTTGATCTATTTTTGGGTAAACTTAATAAACCTCTGTTGGGACCCCATCAGTTTATCTGTTTTTTACGTATGTACGTATTTCTGTCACAAGTACTAGATAGGCTGGATTAGAGCAATTACTCAATCCAAGACTACTTTCTCTTACTCCAGTTCTCCTCGTGAAACAGGACTATTTCTCACACCTTCCTCTCACATAGCTATCACTATCACCCTCTGCTCGGACGGGACCATAAATATCTCAGGCCTATCTATAAAATTTACGACAATCACCATAATCAATATTATCATCATCATTACCATCCTCATCATTATTATTTTCATCACCATCACCTTTATGATTATCATCAAAATCATTATCATCATTATTATTATCATTATCATCATTATCGTCAACATGCTCCACATTATCATTGTCATCACAATTATCATTGTCAATACCAATTATTATTATCCCAATTATTATCATTTTAATCAGGTTACAATCATCATTGACGCAATACGTCACGCCCTAGAATGCATAAGCAATGACGTCATCGTCATCCGTGTCAGTTTCCATGTATACTCTCTACCACTTTCTCTCTCTCTAATTGCTCACACATTTTTGTTTTTTATATTCCACATTCTGTGCATTTGACTGTACCTGTCTACCTGACTACCTGTGTCGTTGTGAGACCAATCTGGCTATCTCAAAGTTTATGGCCTGCATTCCTTTCATTCTTTAAATTGTGTATCCCCTATTTTAACTTCTCCACATTTTTCTCATTACGTCTATCAACCTTTCTTTTCAAATCTCCCGAGGACTCCTTCAGTTTGAAGTGCTCGTAAGTTTACGAAATAGCACGCCCTGAAGGGAAGAACTGATCATTACAGACATGCACAAGTCTAATAAGTGTGTGATCCATCCATAAATAGAACAGGAGTCGAACAGATAGGTGGATAAGACATCTTAATTACAGGTGTGATATCATCAGTCAGTGCAGGAGCCAACAACAGGACATTTACAGTTAAGCAGTGGCGTTTTTAGGATATTTTATTGTTCATGATGGGTACGAACGAACGAACGAACGAACTTTATTTTCAAAGGGTTAAGAATTGGGCACGCAGACCCGTCTGACATTCTGCCCTTCCTCTCTCTCTCTCTCATCAAGTATACTGTATCCTTTCATCCTCACATTTACTCTAAGCATTATTTAGGCATTTATCATTATAAAAGTAATATTACATTATACATTTGCAATAATCATCATAATAAAAGTATGTTTTAAAAATAAATTTAAAAAATAAAATAAAATGAAAAAAACAAATAAAAACCAAACAAACAAACAACAAGACTGATAAAAATCGAATTGCTCATACAGTAAATTAGACAGTGATTTGAGGCATAATCAGATGGTGTGTGATAAGAACTCGTGAGATATTCGAACAGTCTGCTACTGAATGACTAGGGGCTCGGTGTGTTTTCCAGTGAATGCGAAAGACTTTACCAGAGGTGAGCAGCTTTGAGTCCCATTGCAGATACTGCTGCAATGATTGCATTTTTAAGCCTTCACAATACTAGGTCCATCATCATGAGGTGGGGTAACCAGTTACTTTCCTCGCTGTCTTTGCCTTCCCTAACTCAAGAGAAAAATTAGACTAGGTAGATAGTTAGATAGACATATACGAAAGAAATTAATTTTCCAACGGTTGACAATCGGGCACACAGTCCCCTCTTGCATTCTTCCTTCCTCTAGCTCATCTTTTATTAATATTACTCAAACATTCTCCAGCGTACTTAAAGTATTAATTTAAGGGCAATGCAACATTACAAGGTAGTATAACAGCCTAAATTAACAGTACCTGATCACAAAATTAAGAATACGTATCGGTATGAGACCCCTACAGTTCCCCCTGGGTACTGTGAGAGACAAAGACAGAATCGGCTACTGCTCCATCAGGCATGTGTTAAGGCGGCGGCTAATGTGAGATTGTGGTTTAGGGCTGATAGCCTCATCACGTACAACTAATAGATCCAGAAACCACCGATGTAAAGAGCACGTGAATGCATGTCGTAGGCTTCATGAAAGGGGGGTGGGTTCCATGCTCCATAAGGAGCGAAAAAGAAAATGCTGTTGATAATTCGTAATGAGGGTGTCTATTCGGGGGTGGGTCAGTCTGGGAGCATCCCCTCCTCCGATACGCTACTTTGTTTAATACGTTCACAATTATATTAATATTGCTTAAAGTATTTAGAGCAGGAGCGACAGTGCATTATAAGTCACCATAGAAATAAAAACCAAATGTGGTGCTAGTCTGTTTTCTTAAAATATATAATCTCCAACATTTAAACCATTTCAAATCAGTCGTCAGGCCACATTTTAAGCAGATGTATTTTGATAGTGAAATTGTATTTTCTTAAGAAATTTAGCTTTCCTTTAAGAAAAAACAAATAAAGAAAATAAAATTCTTTGGATCCGTATTTTATATTATAAATGTCTTACACCTTGCTTGTTTTTATTAATAAATCAACATGGAATTTGGTACAGAAATTTTCCATATGATAAAACGTTTGACTGGTCATATTATTGATACTGCATCTAAATTATATGTTGATGCATTACCGGACAGTCCGGATCCACATGGCCACAGTAATAGAGGAAGGCCAAAGAACCCATGGACAATAGAGCTACAGACAGAAATAAAAAATGATGAGGATGACATGGGCAGATCTTGAGATGATGGCACGTGACAGGTGGGTGTAGGAAGTGATTGTTGAAGGCATATGCTCTATGGGGAGGTCAAAAGTATTGGCTGATTGACTGAAAACAACTATGCAATCATTCAGATGCAAGTGCAACGCAAAGGACATATACTAGGAACATTTTCAAAAGAGTAGCTGAGACTCGGAACCCTCCCTTCTAAATATGCCCCTGCAGTTAGGAGGAGCTCCCGTATTGGTAATTGTATGTTCTTAATTTTCCTCAAGGTGAGTGAGGAGAATAGAGTGGAACCACGTGATAGACAATTAATGATGGCGTCACATTCCAATTTAGCAAACAACCGGTAATCTCTGGTGCCTTGCCTCCAGGGGCGGTATGCTTTGTTGTTAATCTGCTTACACCTGGTACAAATACTTATCGATGCTATAGCAAATAGATTTTATTACCTGTAAATATGTATCACTTACCTCATTTACTGGAATTACCTGTGAGAAACGTATATTTAACGAAACACTTGAAACAAAAAAAACAAAAAAATAAGAAGGAGGAGAATATTGTAGGCGTGGTAAGATGAGCTAATGGTTATTCTCTTTACATTGTGAGTTATGCTCTGAGTAGTGTCCTGGCCCGGGGGGATGGTGGAAGGGGGGGGGGGGGGGTATGGGAGAAGACAAAAACAGAACAGAACTACTATCCCTCAGGAAACTCGTAAGAGGCTACTGTTACGTGCAGTCTTTGATATCTTACAATATTATACATAGGTAATTTTTTAGTGCTTAAGGGAAAGTCATTATTGAGTTACTTCCCTTGAAAGTTGTGTCGGCTCTTTCGATCAAACTCCGCGGATAAATCCATTTTACTGCGATTTATTCGTTGTTTGGGTAATAATAGATTGTTCTTGCTTCAGAATATCTATGGCCTGAATTTATGTGTATTGTTTGTCTGAGTAGGACGAGTCTGTCTTATATCTGTATATCTTTACATATCTAAGTCGAACTATATGTTCTGTTGTCTCTAGAGAGGTCGAAGGCTATTCGGCGGATGTGTCGCTAGAGTGTGGTGTGATTTGGCTTCGTCCTGAGAGGGACTGTGTGTTTTCCATGTCGGCCTGTCGCCGGGGAAAAAGTGATCTCAGTAGTTGTGGGGAAGGTGATAGTCGTCTAAACCTATCGTGTATGCTTTACCCCAGTGTTTAGTCGTATTGCCAAGGAATGGCAGTTTCATAATTCCTATACCAAGGTAATCAAAGACACTCTTATGAACTCTCGATGCCCGTATTATCGCTTGATCAGTCCAGAGATCACTGCTACACATGAGAACCCATTGCTAGCGGTTCAATATTATTATATGGAAAAAATATGTGCTGAACATTATGTTGAAGAATCGTCGCTAGACGAGATTAGGTTTAGAAGCCATCTGAAATATTGTTTATAAGCTGACGTGCTCAGTCAGTGAAGTCAGATGATATATATATGTATGGGCGATACTGAGTGCTTGGCTACTGACAGTCCATTATACACTTATTCTACATGAGTGCCCATGTAACATTGCAAGACCAGTTATCCACTGTACTATGATGTATTATGCCAACCTGTGATTTGTCACTATCTGTGCTGTCGAGTGTGTACGTCCAATTAAACTTTAGAAAAGGTACACAGTCGTTGGTGTCGATGACTTCCAGTCATACATGAGTGTGAGAAAAGAACATTTGTCAACAACACGAACCCTTATCATCATTCGCACATTGTACACTCAATCCATGTCTACACACCACTGCGTAGGTCAAGTTGACATTCCATACACTACAGTGGAGCAAACAACACCATAGAGATCTTATCAACTGATGATGATGATGATGTCTGCTTCCATTCACTTATATCTATCTTTTGGTGGATATCATTAACGGGAATAAAAATCCAACGTTATCCAACGTTTATCAACTTTATCAACTGGTGGACCAGCTTTCTGGGTTTGACCTCGCAGAAGTTCAGAAGTCAACAGATTACCGATACCAGACCGTTTCCTGTGGCTGATACGACACACTTGCAGTATTGGTTTGCTCTTTGTCAACACTTCGTCACGTGACCTGTCAGGTGAATGCAGTATGTAGGTCAGCGTTGTTGACATTTTTTACATTAGACATTATAGAGTTTCACAGAACAGTTGGATCAATTCTTGTCAATGTTAACAGGAAGACAGTATGAGTGAACTAAGAAGTCCTATTTTCATCGATGGATCTTCTTGTTTTCCATATATGAACTTTAATATTTAAGGCCAGAATGTTTAATTGAATAAAGTGGCAGTTTGTTTATTTTCATAAAAATAACTTTGCCATTACTGTAAAACTGAGCCTATTTTGCAACACATACTATCATACACATAATTTATATATATTTATGTTTACATGTTATTTGTTTGTATAGTATGTTAGTTTCTATGTCAGCGGGTTGTGTTTAAGGTTGGGCGGCGTCCTCACAACAGAATATCCCACGTCATAGAGGGTCCGTTGTGGGCGTTTTCTATTGGTGCAATTTTCTTGATTGAAAATTTGCTGCGACAACTGTTGCTTTTGTGTTAGCTGTGAAGTCTGTAATTATTGTTATTTTTGTAATATTTCTTTGTTCTTTAGTTTTGTTTTGATTTGTTTGTAATTTGTTGGTCTAACCTTTTCTATTTTCAGTTCTATTCACAATTTATATTCATATATTGTGACGTCATTTGTGTTGTTATTCTTTGCAGATTCAGTGATTATTTTCATTGATTTCCCTATTTGATTTATTTTGATTTCTGCAAACGTTCTTGTATTGTCAGTCCTATTTGTACTTTATGTATTCTGTTGGTTGACATATGTTTTATATAGGTATATTTCATAAGACACAATTGCCTGTGCACTGCACTTGGATTATGGTATAAACCAGTACCTGATTATTATTACTATTATACAAGACCTTATTAAAGGCTTGTGACCCACAGATATTGGGATAGTATACTGATTAATCAAGTCATTGAGAACTTGTGGTATTATTATTGGTTCAGGTGATTAGTATTATTGTTAGACATCATGTCTACTTTAGATTACTTCATTACACAAGGGAAAGCCCTTGATAAGACTGGTCAACAATTAGAACAATGGGCAGTTGCTCAATATGACAAAGCATTAGCTGCAGAAGAGAGAAGAGCTATGGCAGAAGAGAAAAGATTAGCTGCAGAAGAAAGAAAAGCTATGGCGGAAGAGAAAAGATTAGAAAGAGAAGCTGAGGCTGCTGCTGAACAAAAGAAATTGCAGATGCAGGTAGAGGAAAGGAGATTTGAAGCTGAACAAAAAAAATTGGAAAGAGAAGCTGCGGCTGAACAAAAAAGATTAGACAGTGAAGCTGAACAAAAAAGATTAGACAGGGAAGCTGAACAAAAAAGATTAGACAGGGAAGCTGAACAAAAAAGATTAGACAGAGAGGCTGAAGAAAAAAAAAAGCAATAAGAGAACATGAATTTGAGTTGGAGAAATTAAGATTGACAAGTATGAGTAATGTTAATCAGGCATCTAGTGGTAATGATAAACCTTCTACTTACAAGGTTAAGGTTCCACCGTTCAATCAGTCCAGTGACGATATTACATTCTGGCTGGATAGATTTGAACGTTCTTGTCGTACACATAATGTGGATAAATCACAATACGCTAATCAATTATCAGAAAACTTGAAAGGTGAATCTTTGACTAGATTATGCCTTGTAGGAGAAGCAGATAAGGATAATTATGATGTCATTAGGGCGGCTTTGATAAAAAAAATATCAGCTAAGTGAGGAAGGCTATCGCCTTTTATTTAAAACGATGGTACCTGAGACGGGTGTAGAATTCTCAGAATTCACTGCAAAGGCACGTCTCACAGTTGATCGTTGGATTGAGCTTTCCAAAACAGAAAAAACGTATGAAAGACTTATGGATTTGTTGCTCAGAGATAAGATTATGTCATGTGTGAACAAACCTTTCCTTGAATTTATACATGAGCGTAAACCCAAATCTCTAAAAGAAATGGAAGAATATTGTTTCCAATATGTCACTGCACACCCCGACGTGACTTTTGGCAACACTAAGATTAAGGAGAGTATGCCAGTTGCTTCAGCAACACCATACAATCCCAATTATTCACACAGATTTCAGGGACCTCAAAACAGATTTGATAAAAAAGGTAACCATAATAGTTATCAAAACCAAGGTAACCAATCATTTCAGGGTTCTTCTTCAAAGAACTGGAGACGACCTGATAGCTCTCGACACAGGGGTGGTCATAATTATAGGAATTTCCGTAGAGGAAGTAATTATAGAAACTATCAGGGTTATCCGTCTTGGAGTCAACAAGATCATAATTACAGAGATACTCATTATAATGAATATGATAATGGTAACCAAGGGAACTATGACTCAAACCCAAATAGGGGTTACAATAGAGGTAACAATAACTACAGAGGTGATAATAACCGAGGTAGATCTCAAAACAAAAGACATAAACCACATTTTCAGGCAAACTCTGCACAACAAGAGTCCCATGAAGCCTATAAACAGAGTAAAGATAATAATGATGCTAGTAATATGGCATGTGCCGCTTTTGATTTTGGGAGAGCATCTCAGTGCCCCCAATGCAAAACGTTATTTGAGCCAACCACAGTGTCTACTTTAAGCTGTGGCCATCCTCTTCCTGCTCTTCCAGCATCAGTCGCGCATGATGGAAGAGGTTCTCTTGTCTTACATAAGGGTTTAGTGAATAACAATCCAGTCTCTGTGCTATTTGATTCTGGATGCACCACAATTGGTGTTAGGCAGTCACTCGTAGATCCTTCCCGTGCCACTGGACAAGTAGTCAAATGTGTAACATTTGGCGGCACATTAGAGAAATACTCTACTGCTATCATTAGGATTGCTACTCCTTTCTTTACAGGAGATGTACACGCATGTCTTCTTCCGAATCCGATCGCTGACCTCATCATCGGTCGCATTCATGGAGTCAAGGAATGCACTCCGCAACAAATTTCCACGTGGGAAAGGCAAAACATGCAGATTGCTAACGCTGTAGTCACTAGAGCTCAGGCTCTTAATATGCCTCAAACTTCATCTATTGAAGATAATGAAGTGCATAACCAAGATAATCCCTTGGTAATTTCTCGTGACTCGTTTATAAAACAGCAAGAAGATGATCCCACTCTGAAGAAATTCTTCATTCTTGCAACTAAAGGTGATCCGAATAAAGACACAAGTCGTAAATCGTGGATTACAAAGAAGAATGGCGTACTTGTACGTATGGTTCAAGACTCCATTACGTCAAGTCATTCTCAAATCCTGGTTCCCAAGAATTTGAGAGTTAAAATTTTGCAGCACGCTCACGACTCTCAGTGTGCTGGACACATGGGTTTTTCCCGTACTAAGTCAAGAGTCCTTGCGGCTTTCTTTTGGCCATTAGTAAACAAGGACATACGGATTTATTGTCGATCTTGTAAAGTATGTCAGGAAGTTAAATCCAAAGGTCCACGGCATGCTGCACCCATTCAGGCGGCGGACATTCCTATTCGGCTGTTTCAAAAAATGGCCATAGACATTATTGGTCCATTTAAGATCAAGTCTGCCAGAGGACATCAGTTTATCTTGACGTGTGTTGATATGTGCACACGTTGGCCAGAGGCTATTCCTCTGAAGAGCATTACTACTGCTGATATTGCAGATGCTCTTTGGCTTATATTTTCTCGTCTGGGGTTCCCGGAGAAATATTGTCAGACCATGGCACCCAACTAATATCAGATACCATGTCTCAAGTAATGTCTACTCTGCAGATAGATAGATCTTTAAGTAGTATCTACCATCCAATGTCTAATGGTATGGTCGAACGCCTTAATAGAACACTTAAAAACTTACTGGGGAAGATAACTGAGGATCATCCTCAAGACTGGGACAGAGTTTTACCTGCGGCCCTCTTCGCTTACAGAGAGGTACCCAATGAACATACGGGATTTTCTCCCTTTGAACTCGTCTTTGGCGCGCGTCCGCGTGGCCCTATGTCGTTGCTTCACGATCTCATAACATCTGACAATACTGACGATGACACAAAGTCATCCTACGAATATGTCATCGCGTTGAGACAAAAAAATTATCGAAGCATGCAAATTAGCAACTTCTTCTTCTGAATTTGCGAAACAGAAGGCAAGGCAATTTGCCAATAAGAAGAGATGCTTACGACAACTTTGTCCTGGTGACAAAGCATTTGTATTACTACCTTGTAGGGAAAACAGATTACTTATTTCTTGGAAAGGTCCGTACGATATAATATCGAAAATTTCCGATGTCGACTATATTGTCGATATTGATGGGAAGCATAAAACCTTCCACATCAATATGCTTACTGAATTCCATGAACGTCCGGATTATTTGCAACCCATTTTCCAAGCAACGGACAATTCTCCAGTACAACATGGTCATTACTCATCACTGTCCGTGATACAGGATGAGGAAACAAGTTTTTCAGATGTAAATCTTCCTCTTCCAATGATCCCACTTCATTCCAGTGAATCATGGAAGAACGTTACTGTCTCTCCTGATTTGTCTCTAGGAGAACAGCGACAAGTTTCAACTATGTTGCAAACATTTCAGGATGTACTCACTGACATCCCTGGACAAACGAATGTCATTCAACATGACATTGTTCTAACTGACCATACTCCTATTAGGGTTAGACCTTATCCTATACCTATACATTTTCAAGCACAGGTCGAGAAAGAGTTGGATGAGATGATAGATTTGAAAATAATCGAACCATCCACCTCTGCATATTCTTCGCCGATGGTTATTGTGCGTAAAAAAGACAATAACATACGTCTTTGCGTTGACTATCGAAAATTGAATCAAGTAACTAAGTTCGATGCCGAACCTATGCCTTTACTGGAAGAGCTACTTACTCGACTCTCCAAATCTCATTTTTTCATTAAACTTGATTTGTCTAAAGGATATTGGCAAGTTCCTTTATCTGAACGCGCCAAACCTCTCACGGCTTTTTCAACACCTAGAGGTTTGTTCCAATGGAATTTTATGCCTTTCGGTCTTATGAACGCACCAGCTACGTTCGTACGCATGATGCGCCGAATCCTATCTTATCGGTCAGATGTCATTGCATATCTAGACGACATCTGTCTTTTCAGCGATACTTGGGAAGATCACTATTCAGGGTTAGATGAATTGCTGTCTACTTTGCGTGAGCACAACCTGACAGCGAAACCCTCTAAAGCCTATATTGGTTTTAGCGAAATTTCTTTCCTAGGCCACCGAGTTGGTCATGGTTTCCTAAAGACAGAGGACCATAATACTAGTAAGATACTTAACATCTCAATCCCTAAGACTAAAAAAAACAGGTGAGAAGTCTGTTAGGTCTTATTCAATTTTATGGCAGATTCATTCAGAATCTATCCTCTATCATGGCACCTCTCTCAACACTTCTAAAGAAAGGTTCGCCTAATGTGGTCCACTGGTCTCAGGAATGCCAATGCTCTCTGGATAAGATTAAAACACTGTTTTCAACACCACCTATTTTAGTGCTACCCACTAAAGATAAGACATTCGTTCTTCGTAGTGACGCTTCATCCACTGGGATTGGAGCGGCACTAATGCAAGAGTACTCTGGAACTCTGCATCCTGTAATGTATATTTCCAGAAAACTTAATGCGGCAGAAAGGAATTATTCGGTTTTAGACCGTGAGCTATTAGCTATGGTTTGGTCGATCCTCAAACTACAGAGATTCCTTCTAGGCGCACATTTCATAGTAGAAACCGACCAAAAAGCTCTTACTGCTATACAGAGTAAGAATTTGAAGAGCTCGAGGTCTACTCGATATGCAATTGCTCTTCAACCTTTTCATTTCTCTGTGCGAGCTATTCGTGGATCAGATAATGTGATGGCAGACATTCTGTCAAGATGCCCACATGATTCCACATAACTATTAGGGCTTAGACTTCTTGATATGTCTAGTTCTATAGTAGTTCCTTTTCTATATCATGATAGATACACATTTGTAATTTAATAATATAATGATTGTATCACTACATAGCGGTTCATTGATGTTTATTCACCGCTGTGCTTTGATGATTTTTTCTTCATAAATCATAAATTTAAGATATCTAATACGAAATGATGATATGAATTTTTTAGGCATTGTGTAATTGCCAGAATTGTATTATACTTTGATGACACCTTCCTGGAAAAATATACTTGTAGAGAAATAATTTCTCTCAGTTTATGAGACACATTCTCACCAGTCGCTCCATAAGTCGACTTATCCTCATATTAGGCGTTATAGGTATTCCTGATATTTTCATCTGCGCATTATTCATGCGTTGTGAGCCTATTGTACGTTGCTCCTAGATGTATTTCAAAAAAAAAAAAAATGTTCCATTTTTTTTTTCCCGGGAGGTGTGGTAAGACTGTTACGTGCAGTCTTTGATATCTTACAATATTATACATAGGTAATTTTTTAGTGCTTAAGGGAAAGTCATTATTGAGTTACTTCCCTTGAAAGTTGTGTCGGCTCTTTCGATCAAACTCCGCGGATAAATCCATTTTACTGCGATTTATTCGTTGTTTGGGTAATAATAGATTGTTCTTGCTTCAGAATATCTATGGCCTGAATTTATGTGTATTGTTTGTCTGAGTAGGACGAGTCTGTCTTATATCTGTATATCTTTACATATCTAAGTCGAACTATATGTTCTGTTGTCTCTAGAGAGGTCGAAGGCTATTCGGCGGATGTGTCGCTAGAGTGTGGTGTGATTTGGCTTCGTCCTGAGAGGGACTGTGTGTTTTCCATGTCGGCCTGTCGCCGGGGAAAAAGTGATCTCAGTAGTTGTGGGGAAGGTGATAGTCGTCTAAACCTATCGTGTATGCTTTACCCCAGTGTTTAGTCGTATTGCCAAGGAATGGCAGTTTCATAATTCCTATACCAAGGTAATCAAAGACACTCTTATGAACTCTCGATCGAAGCCACCATTTTCGATAGTTACGATTTGAATGTCTAAGAGAATATATTTGACTCGATGAAAACGACTTCGATTCCTAGCAGCACTATATCCTGTAGATTGCAGTCAATTGTTCATGATCAAATCTACAGAGCAATGAAATGTTTTATGAATGACTAACTTTAGGACAGATTCATTATCTGTATCCAAAAACGTGAGTGACAGCTCACGAGTGAAGCCATCTTGGAACCAAAACATGTAGTGACTTTCAAGAAGAGAAAAGGGGATGCCCGTATTATCGCTTGATCAGTCCAGAGATCACTGCTACACATGAGAACCCATTGCTAGCGGTTCAATATTATTATATGGAAAAATATGTGCTGAACATTATGTTGAAGAATCGTCGCTAGACGAGATTAGGTTTAGAAGCCATCTGAAATATTGTTTATAAGCTGACGTGCTCAGTCAGTGAAGTCAGATGATATATATATGTATGGGCGATACTGAGTGCTTGGCTACTGACAGTCCATTATACACTTATTCTACATGAGTGCCCATGTAACATTGCAAGACCAGTTATCCACTGTACTATGATGTATTATGCCAACCTGTGATTTGTCACTATCTGTGCTGTCGAGTGTGTACGTCCAATTAAACTTTAGAAAAGGTACACAGTCGTTGGTGTCGATGACTTCCAGTCATACATGAGTGTGAGAAAAGAACATTTGTCAACAACACGAACCCTTATCATCATTCGCACATTGTACACTCAATCCATGTCTACACACCACTGCGTAGGTCAAGTTGACATTCCATACACTACAGTGGAGCAAACAACACCATAGAGATCTTATCAACTGATGATGATGATGATGTCTGCTTCCATTCACTTATATCTATCTTTTGGTGGATATCATTAACGGGAATAAAAATCCAACGTTATCCAACGTTTATCAACTTTATCAACTACAAATATCAAATTGTGCCTGCGGTTTACAACGTCATCATATAAAACAAATCGCTACATAACATACCATGTCAAGAGCCCATGAGTACTGCGGTGCATACTTCCTGCAAGCGGATCAGCTTCAAGTCATTCTATATACTTTATATGGAGAGTGACAACAGAAGTGAGAACCGATGATGATGTTGACATAATAAACCGATGTCAGAAGAGATAGGACAGTTGAGTCTGTCTGTCCCTGTCTCTTTTTAGATTTCATCCAGGCAGTAAAAGTGGATGCCAAATTCGTTGCTCACAGTGGATGTATGATAACAAGCAATTAGCAAATTATTTATGAAAAATATATCGTCCGATATATAAAATCAGACACTGAAGAATGTTTTGAGCTGTTTGTCACAAAATAACCGTACTTTCATTTTATTGTGTTCTACTAGTTTTCTTTTCCATATTGTGCCTTCTTTTTATGTCTTCCTAGCTCATATTACCTCTCACTATTTGAACGCAGAACTCAGGTTTCATGCTCTTAATTCGCATGATTTATCCTGGGTAGAGATAAAGTAAACAAACCCAGGCGCGTATCTCGTCGCTCAGGCCAATCTGTGCGCCATATTTTTTGTATTGGCATTCGGAAGGTAAACACGAATTACCAGTAGCAAAGTTACATAGCCTATCGGCTTATATAGCCTATTGGGGGATGAACACTCGTGTTTGTCAACATTCATAATAATAAATTAAACGGAAGGTTTGTTATGAAGTACAGACATGAGTCATCTAAAAGGGGAAATGTCAATACCTTATATGGGAGGCGTTTGAAATTACCTGTGTCATGCGAAATTTTATGAGAAGGGGGGATAAGATATATACTTAAGTCAAGCATTTACATTTGCTTGGCCTAGACAAAATATATTAAAATACGCGACATTTGATTGGCGACTTTCACCGCTTAGAGGCTTACAGCGCGTGGGCGAAAGGACCTATATAAAGTAGCACATTTTCAGACTCCATCACTATGTTCCATTGAGTCAAGACGGCATTTTCAGATTAGCCAGGACCGAAGAAATATAAGATTTTGTTAAAGAGAAGTGGACCAAGTATTGTCCTTGAGAGATTAACTGAGTCCCTAAAATGTGATAATACCACATTGACTCCAGGTAAATGAGAGCACGAAGAGTTTGCTAAGATTGCAACGTAAACATTACAAAGAATTGTTGGATGTAGCAACTTTATATACGGAGGATGACTGTTTGAAATTTTCAAATGCATGAGTCTTACAGAATACTGCATGAGGAAAAGTTTTCATAATATGAACTTTGAATGTATTGGCTGGCTTCAAATGCGTCAATAAAACACCGCGCTGATTGGAGGTCTGTCAGACAACGCCAGGTGGAAGTGTGAGCCGGGAACGTACGATGTAACGTAGGAAACGTTTGACATACGGCACTGCATTCCTGAAATCGTCAAAGTAGACAGCTCGGACCTTGCCACAGAAAAAAAATAGAGTCAGGATTCTGAATTTTTAGGAACGGAAAAACGTATTAGAGCATCTTTTATCAACTAGAAATAAAATTCGCCAGTATTAATACGAAACCGGACTCTTACAGAAACTATTCACAAGTCACATAGGAATTCTAGAATAAGAACTAATATCCTAGACGTGTGTTCGAGGCATCTGTCTTAAGTTGCCAAGACTATTTACCTGAGCAAGACGTCCAAGATTTGCCTAGTTACTAGGCTGAGTTGTTCATATTTTTACACTGTGAATTGTACTGTTTATATTAGCTAGGAGTGTTAAAGACTCATACAAGGCTGGCAACCTCAGCATGTGAAAAGGATACATTCATGAACCACTACAGCAAGCGCAGGTGATTGCTTCATGCTAGTTCTTACGGAAGAACCAGAAGCAGATGTAATCCCAGACTCCAAGGGGAGAAAGGAAGTGGATGATGATGACATCATATGTATATTATCATTTGTAATGAGTTGTATGTATGTTTAAAGTTGTTCGTTCAGGCACAAGCCACTTGCCGCTGTCCAGTTGAAATGTTTCATTACATTAACTAAAAGAATGGTGATTTTGTCACCACATCCCCTGAGTTATACAATATACACTCATGGAGAGTACAAATTCTAATTTAAAAAATCGGTGACGGACAGCACGGAACGGCGCCTGATCTAAATCAGGAAAACAAATACTTAGTAGCGGAAAGTGTTCTTTTATTCCCTCTAAAGATGGTGATACGGATTGGACCGACCATTTGATGTTCTACCCACGTTACCAGCTGTACTAGTCTGTGATTCGAAGCTTGAGATCGACTCGTTAAACCTACATCCCACGGGTGGTGAAGATCTCTGCCTTGACCGGAAGCGGTTATCTCCAGAATCCTTTGGAGACGTGCCATTGCCACAGAGACGAAGTGACGGAACCAGCAGCACCAACATTTCAGCAATTTGGAAGCTAAGTTTTAAGTTTAGCAGGCCACCTCAAAAGACTATGTTTTCATCTACCAAACCGAGATCTATGATGAACCTTAATTTCTCATAATTACCATTTCATATTTATTTACATTTGTTTCAAAGTAATTGAGCATTAAATTTGTATTTGTTGATTTTGACATATTCATAGTTGAATTAATCACTACAGAGAGAAAGGCATTTGTACGATCCAGAACCTCTAGTATGTATATATATATATATATATATATATATATATATATATATATATATATACATTGTTGCGTGCATATTTTGACGCACATATTACAAAAATCGATATGGCTATTTAATATGGGAAAAATATAGACATTCATTCATTTGTGTATGAAAATGCTGTCTATGGTAAAAGCGAGAGAATCCATGTTTGATTCACACTTTTGATTATAGGAGTAATCGTTCTTGATATTGATCCGGCGCATGGATTGCTCTTACGGTTGTACTTATTTTTTAGGGCCAGAAAATATATTAATTTGCTTATTGTGTTTATGGCCTGAATTCATATGTATTACATATTATTAGTACAAGTAGAATCAGTCCTATATTGTATATTTTGGATGGGTAGGCGGGACTAGATTCTTATTATTCCGGTCTAGCGGAAGTATGAGTTGTCTTGACAAGTCGTGAGGAGTTCCGATGTACCGTGATAATGGCGTGTACGCACTTTTCAAAGGGCTGGTAGATTGTTAAGGAAATATAATTCATGAAGTGGTTTTCTTCTAAAGGAGATGGTATCTCTACTATAGTTTATGTTAGAGACTCTCCTAAGGTACGGTACAATGTATAATTCGGACTCCATGTATTGCCAGACCCCATTTTGATGATCTCATGTCGATTCGACCTAGATGGAACATTGTGCTTCGTATCGCTAGGGTCGTGTTTTGTATCGACAAAGATGACAGACTTTCCTACAGCGGTTATGGCTACGTGAATTAACCTGATCATCGTAGAGCTGTATGGGAACATTTATGAAATCATTTATATACCCATTATAAATTAACTCTGGCTTATATTCTCCTTCCTATGAATGAGTGAACGACAACTCAGGGAGGCGGCCATGTTAGATTTCGGTCATCATATGTTTTGATCACTGCCAAGAGAACAGATTATTTATCCTATTATCGGACAGTGACAGGGAGATCTCAATCTTGCTAGAAACCCCCTCTTTCGTGGTTTCATAATATATGCTACAAACTATGGACGTCAAGTAACCTTAGTTATTTACCGATCTGCCTTCACTGACGCGTTTAGTCAGATAGGGGGATGCGGCCATAATATATCATGACATTGAACTTTTGATGTACTGCCCATTATTTCTGAATGTGTCATGACTTCAGATCTGCTATGTATACCTACAAATTGATATGTCAACATACCATGATGTACTCGTATGTCCCAGTGTGTACGTCTGAATAAATTGAGTAAACAAAGATTCCATCAGTCTGCATTGGTGCCTTGTAGACACAAGTGTATGAGTGGTTATATTGGTCAGCACACGAACAGTACACCATTCGCGGTAATCACACTCTACACTTCTACTTCATACATACACCATCCTGCGTCGGTTGGAGTGACCAAGTTTAGGGCCTGCTTCCCCTGGAGCCTTTGCCTTCCCTAACTCAGGACTAGGGTGAGTTACCCATTTACAGCTGGGTAGACTGGGGGCATGCCTGATCTCAACAACACACCACTCTTCCTTACACAGCATACAGACTGACACTTTACAGAGTGGAAAGAAGAAAAGAAACTTTACAGTGGCGAGCCAGATTCCTGGGTCCAGCTTACGCAGTTTTGTGTTGAGAATCACAGTTTACAGCTGAAAGAACATTTGTTTGACCACATCAACACCAGTAGGACAGCTATACAGTCGATGTCAGCTTGACCTGTATTACCGATAGGATGCTGTATCTAGGTCAGCGCTTGTTGACAGTTTTTCGCTGTACAGACAGTATTACACAGGACAGTGGTATCAAGTGTAGAAAATATCTGGAGCAGTATTGTTGACATTTCTCAACGTACAGAAGAATCACAGTGTTGTTGAACATAAAGTGCGTAGTTCATCGTTGGATCTTCATATGCTCAAAAGAGAAAAATTGACAGTGTAATAGTTTAGAATTAAATCTATTACTCAATAAA
Source organism: Oreohelix idahoensis (assembly GCA_024509875.1). Taxonomy (NCBI): domain Eukaryota; kingdom Metazoa; phylum Mollusca; class Gastropoda; order Stylommatophora; family Oreohelicidae; genus Oreohelix; species Oreohelix idahoensis. The sequence continues at coordinate 297,625 of JAMPIV010006659.1, forward strand.
GTGGCAAGTTATTAGTATTAAAATAAACTGTGCCTGCTTTACAACACTATACCTGCAACACATTCCATTCATGACATAAATTATATTGTATGCTATATGCTATTTATGCTTACATGTTATTTGTTATGTATTAAATTAGTTTTTGTTCTGTGTGACTAGTACAAGGTATACCGAGTGATATTGGTCTTGTTCTGGCGTTCGATAGGGAGCAATTTCTTAATTGAAATTTGCATGCAACATAGTTTGCAAATATTTGGTTAGTTGTGACGACTGTTTCATATTTGTATTTGTAACATTTTTTCTGTTCTTTATTTTTGTTTGATTTGTTTGTATAATTGTAGGTCTCATCTTTCCTTTCATTTCAGTTTTTTACACCCTTATGTTTATACACTGTGGCGTTATTTGTCTTGTTATATTATGGCAGTTATCATCACGGTTTCTGTGATCATTTTTTTTCATTTCTCCTATTTAATTTAATTTGATCTCTGCAAATGTGTTCATATTGTCTTTTCTTGTTTGTCCTTTGTAATGTCTTTAGTTGACATATGACGTATAGTGGTATACACTGATAGTATAGTACAGATCAGTACTTTATGATTGTTATTGTTATAAAACAAAATGTACAAGACCTTTGTAAGGCTTGTCTCCCAAAGTGATTGGTAAAGGGAAATATTTTTTTTCCACAGGTACTCAAGTGATCTTTGATTACATTGAGGTATACAAGACCTTTGTAAGGCTTGTCTCCCACAGTATTTGAGATACAGTTATTGTTGTCCACAGGTACTCAAGTTATCATTGGTTATTATAAACCATACAAGTTTGGACTAAGACTAAGTCTATGGTATAGACTTGTCTCTCATTAACGTGAAAGAGGGTAATTTATTTACTTTTTCAGGTTTCTGATTTAAGAAGACAATATGTCTACATTAGATTATTTTATTGCACAAGGAAAATCTCTTGATAAGACTGGAAAAGACTTAGAACAATGGGCTGTTGCTCAATATGACAAAGCATTAGCTGCAGAAGAGAAAAAAACTGCTGCTGCTGTTGAAGAAAGAAAAGCTGCTGCTGAGGAAAAAAAAGCTGCGGCTGAGGAGAGAAAACTTCAAATAGAAGAAAAAAAAGCTGCTGCAGAAGAAAGGAAAGCTCTAGCTGAAGAAAAAAGATTAGAAAAAGAAGCTGATACTGCTGCTGAACTTAAGAAATTGCAGATGCAAGTGGAGGAAAGGAGATTTGATGCAGAACAGAAGAAATTAGAAGCTGATGCAGAACAGAAAAAATTAGAAGCTGCTGCAGAACAGAAAAAATTAGAAGTTGCTGCTGCTGCAGAACAGAAAAAATTAGAAGTTGCTGCTGCTGCAGAACAGAAAAAATTAGAAGCTGCTGCAGAACAGAAAAAAATTAGAAGTTGCTGCTGCTGCAGAACAGAAAAAATTAGAAGCTGCTGCAGAACAGAGAAGATTAGATAGAGAAGCTGAAGAGAGAAAAGCAATAAGAGAACATGAGTTTGAATTAGAGAAATTAAAATTGACATGTATGAGTAATGTTAATCAGGCATCTGGTGGTAATGGTAAACCCTTTGTGTACAAGGTCAAGGTACCAGCGTTTAACCCTACCAGTGATGACATAACATTTTGGCTTTCTAGATTTGAACGGGCTTGTCGATCTCATAATGTTGACAAATCACAGTATGTGAATCAGTTGTCTGAAAATCTAAAAGGGGAGTCTCTGAGTAAGTTATATTTTGTTGAAGAGGCCGACAAAGATAATTATGATGCTGTTAGGGCAGCTTTGATAAAGAGATATCAGCTGTCTGAAGAAGGTTATCGTCTTTTGTTTAAAACAATGAGACCTGAGGTAGGTGTAGAATTCTCAGATTTCATCTCAAAAGCACGAATTACACTTTCACGATGGATTGAATTATCCAAAACAGAGAAAACATTTGATGGTCTTACGGATTTATTGCTAAGAGACAAGGTCATGTCTTCTGTAAATAAATCATTCCTAGAGTTCTTACATGAGCGTAAACCTGGTACAATAAAGCAAATGGAAGAATATTGTGACCAGTATGCCACGGCACACCCTGACATGATTCTTAGTAACTCTAACATTAAAGAGAGTATGCCAGTTGCTTCGGCAACAGAATATAATCAGAATTACTCACACAAATTCCAAGGAGCTAAAAATAAATTTGATAAAAAGGTTAATTGGAATAAGTATCAAAACCAAGATAACCACTCAAATCAGGGTTCTTCTTTGAAGAACTGGAATCGGGCTGATAGTCCTCGACACGCGAGGGGTACCCATAATGTTAGAAATTCTCGAAAGGGAGTAGCTATAGGAACTACCCAAGTGCTTCATGGAGACAACAGAAACAATATTACAGGGATACTCAATATAATGAGCGTGATGATTATGATCATGAATATTATGATTCAAACCCAAATAGGGGTTATAACAGAGGCAATAATAATTATAGAGACAATTATAACCGAGGTAGATCACAACACAAAAGACATGGTAAATCGTATTACCAGGCTAACTCTGCACAACAGGAGTTCCACGACACCGATAATCAGAATAATGATAAAAAAGACTCCAACAGTGTAGCAAATTCCGCTTTCGATTTTTGCTAGAGCATCTGAGTGTTCGCAATGCAAAACATTATTCGATCCAACCACAGTGTCTACTTTAAGCTGCGGTCACCCGCTTCCCGCGCTCCATGCGTCAATTGCGCATAATGGAAGGGGTGCTCTTGTCTTTAATAGGGGCCTAATAGATGGTACTCCGGTATCAATTCTTTTCGACTCGGGGTGCACTACCATTGGAGTGAGGCAATCACTCGTAAATCCTTCTCGAGCTACAGGCAATATAGTCAAATGTGTAACATTTGGTGGCACATTGGAGAAGTACTCCACTGCCATTATCAATATTGCTACGCCTTTCTTTACAGGAGAGGTGCAAGCATGTCTCTTGCCGAATCCGATCGCTGATCTTATCATCGGTCGCATTCATGGAGTGAAAGAATGCACTCCACAGCAAATTTCTAATTGGGAAAATGTTAATATGCAATCTGCTAATGCAGTAATCACTAGGGCTCAAGCTCTTAATATGCCACAATCTTCACATTCTGAAGATAATGATGCGCAGATCCAAGATGATCCCTTGGAGATTTCCCACGATTCCTTTATCAAACAGCAGGAAGATGATCCTACTCTAAAGAAATTCTTTACTCTGGCAAAAAAAGGTGATCCGAATAAGGATACAAATCGTAAATCTTGGATTATGATGAAGAATGGCGTACTTGTACGTATGGTACAAGACTCCGCTAAGTCCATTCATTCTCAAATCCTTGTGCCTAAAAATATGAGAGTTAAAATCTTACAGCACGCTCATGATTCGCAGTGTGCTGGACATATGGGTTTTTCCCGTACTAAAGCTAGAATTCTTCAATCTTTCTTTTGGCCTGCTGTGAATAAGGATATACGAATCTATTGTCGATCTTGTAAAGTATGTCAAGAGATTAAATCCAGAGGTCCACGCCATGATGCACCTATTCAGGCTGCAGACATTCCCATTCGGCCATTTCAAAAAAATGGCGATAGACATCATTGGTCCATTTAAGATAAAGTCTGCTAGAGGACACCAATTTATTTTGACGTGTGTTGATATGTGCACACGTTGGCCGGAGGCTGTTCCTCTAAAGAGCATAACTACTGCTGATGTCGCAGATGCTCTTTGGTTAATATTTTCTCGTCTGGGGATTCCAGCAGAAATATTATCCGACCATGGTACCCAACTCATATCGGATACCATGTCTCAAGTAATGTCGACTCTGAAGATAGAGAGATCGCTGAGTAGTATTTATCATCCTATGTCCAATGGGATGGTGGAACGTTTGAATAGAACTCTGAAAAACCTACTAGGTAAGATAACAGAAGATCATCCTCAGGATTGGGATAGGGTTTTACCCGCGGCTCTCTTTGCATATAGAGAGGTCGCCAACGAACATACAGGATTTTCTCCCTTTGAACTTGTCTTTGGCGCGAAACCGCGAGGTCCCATGTCCTTACTTCATGATCTTATAACTGCTGATAATATTGTCGATGACACAAAATCCTCTTATGAATATGTCATCGCACTTAGATACAAGATTATTGAAGCATGCAAATTGGCAACTGCTTCTTCTGAATTTGCGAAACAGAAGGCAAGGGAATTTGCCAATAAAAAGAGATGTTTGCGACAACTTTGTCCAGGTGACAAAGCATTTGTCTTGCTACCTTGTAGGGAAAATAGACTTCTTATTTCTTGGAAAGGTCCGTACGATATAATATCAAAAGTTTCCGATGTTGACTATATCGTCGATATTGACGGGAAGCGTAAAACCTTCCACATCAACATGCTCACGGAATTCCATGAACGTCCTGATTATTTACAACCTGTTTTCCAGGCAACGGACGATTTTCCAGTCCAACATGGACAGTACTCATCTCTGTCAGTAATACAGGATGAGGAAACGAGTTTCTCGGATGTAAATTTACCTTTTCCAATGATTCCTCTTCACTCTAATGAATCATGGAAAGATGTTGCAATTTCTCCAGAATTATCTCCAGGAGAGCAGAAACAAGTTTCTACTATGTTAGAACAATTTCAGGATCTCCTTACTGACATTCCTGGTCAAACTGATGTCATTCAACATGACATTATTCTTAACTGACCATAGTCCTATAAGAGTCAGACCGTATCCTATCCCGATACATTTTCAAGCACAGGTAGAGAAAGAGTTAGATGAGATGATAGAGTTAAAAATTATTGAACCATCCACATCAGCATATTCTTCGCCGATGGTTATAGTACGGAAAAAAAGACAATAACATACGTCTTTGCGTGGATTATCGCAAATTGAATCAAGTGACTAAATTTGATGCTGAACCTATGCCTTTACTAGAAGAGCTACTTACGAGACTATCGAATTCTCACTTCTTTACTAAACTCGATTTGTCTAAGGGATATTGGCAAGTTCCACTATCCGAACACGCCAAACCGTTTACTGCTTTTTCGACGCCTAGGGGTCTATTCCAATGGAATTTCATGCCTTTCGGTCTTATGAACGCCCCTGCAACATTTGTACGCATGATGCGTCGAATCCTATCTCATCGCTCAGATGTCATTGCGTATCTTGATGACATCTGTCTTTTCAGTGATACTTGGAACGATCACTATAATGGTATAAATGAACTATTGTCTATCTTACGCGAGCATAACCTGACAGCGAAACCATCGAAAGCATGTATTGGTTTTAGCGAAATATCTTTCTTAGGACACCGTGTTGGTCATGGGTTCCTAAAAACAGAAGACCATAATACAAGTAAGATACTTAACATTTCTATTCCTAAGACTAAAAAGCAAGTACGAAGTCTCTTAGGTCTAATACAATTTTATGGACGATTCATCCCGAATCTGTCCTCCATTATGTCACCTCTTTCTTCCTTGCTAAAGAAAGGGTCTCCTAATGTAGTCCATTGGACTCAAGAATGTCAATCCTCTTTGGATAAGGTTAAAACTATGTTTTCTACTTCACCTATCCTAGTATTGCCTGCTAAGGATAAGACATTTATTCTTCGTAGTGACGCTTCATCCACCGGGATTGGAGCAGCACTAATGCAAGAGTACTCTGGAACTCTGCATCCTGTGATGTATATTTCTCGGAAATTAAATGCCGCAGAGAAGAATTACTCGGTCCTAGACCGTGAATTATTGGCTATGGTTTGGTCAATCTTTAAACTGCAAAGATTTCTTCTGGGCGCGCATTTCATTGTGGAAACTGACCAGAAAGCTCTTACGGCTATTCAGAGTAAAAATCTGAAGAGCGCGAGATCAACGCGATACGCGATTGCTCTACAGCCATTTCATTTTTCGGTGCGAGCTATCCGTGGGTCAGAAAATGTGATGGCAGATATTTTGTCTAGATGCCCACATGATTCATAACTGTTATACAACTTTGATACAGTTGTTTCTATGTTGAATGTGTACACATATGTAATATATCATATATTGATTGTAACACTACTTAGCGGTTCATTGATATTTATTCACCGCTGATCTTTCAATGTTTTTCGTCTTTGATGATCATGATGTTAAGATATCTTAGATGAAATTTATGTATAAACTAATGTGGAAATTGTGTCATTGCTAATATTGTAGTATGCGTTGGTGACACCTCTCTGGAAATATTTATACTTAGAGAAGTACTTTCTCTAAGGTCATAAAACTTATGCTTATCATCTGCGCATTGTTATTGGTGCGTTGTGAGCCTATTGTATGTTGCTCCTAGATGTGTTTCAAAAAAAAAATGTACCATTTTTTTTTTTCCCGAGGGGTGTGGTAATCTGTTGCGTGCATATTTTGACGCACATATTACAAAAATCGATATGGCTATTTAATATGGAAAAAAATATAGACATTCATTCATTTGTGTATGAAAATGCTGTCTATGGTAAAAGCGAGAGAATCCATGTTTGATTCACACTTTTGATTATAGGAGTAATCGTTCTTGATATTGATCCGGCGCATGGATTGCTCTTACGTTTGTACTTATTTTTTAGGGCCAGAAAATATATTAATTTGCTTATTGTGTTTATGGCCTGAATTCATATGTATTACATATTATTAGTACAAGTAGAATCAGTCCTATATTGTATATTTTGGATGGGTAGGCGGGACTAGATTCTTATTATTCCGGTCTAGCGGAAGTATGAGTTGTCTTGACAAGTCGTGAGGAGTTCCGATGTACCGTGATAATGGCGTGTACGCACTTTTCAAAGGGCTGGTAGATTCTTAAGGAAATATAATTCATGAAGTGGTTTTCTTCTAAAGGAGATGGTATCTCTACTATAGTTTATGTTAGAGACTCTCCTAAGGTACGGTACAATGTATAATTCGGACTCCATGTATTGCCAGACCCTATTTTGATGATCTCATGTCGATTCGACCTAGATGGAACATTGTGCTTCGTATCGCTAGGGTCGTGTTTTGTATCGACAAAGATGACAGACTTTCCTACAGCGGTTATGGCTACGTGAATTAACCTGATCATCGTAGAGCTGTATGGGAACATTTATGAAATCATTTATATACCCATTATAAATTAACTCTGGCTTATATTCTCCTTCCTATGAATGAGTGAACGACAACTCAGGGAGGCGGCCATGTTAGATTTCGGTCATCATATGTTTTGATCACTGCCAAGAGAACAGATTATTTATCCTATTATCGGACAGTGACAGGGAGATCTCAATCTTGCTAGAAACCCCCTCTTTCGTGGTTTCATAATATATACTACAAACTATGGACGTCAATTAACCGTAGTTATTTACCGATCTGCCTTCACTGACGCGTTTAGTCAGATAGGGGGATGCGGCCATAATATATCATGACATTGAACTTTTGATGTACTGCCCATTATTTCTGAATGTGTCATGACTTCAGATCTGCTATGTATACCTACAAATTGATATGTCAACATACCATGATGTACTCGTATGTCCCAGTGTGTACGTCTGAATAAATTGAGTAAACAAAGATTCCAGCAGTCTGCATTAGTGCCTTGTAGACACAAGTGTATGAGTGGTTATATTGGTCAGCACACGAACAGTACACCATTCGCGGTAATCACACTCTACACTTCTACTTCATACATACACCATCCTGCGTCGGTTGGAGTGACCAATTTAGGGCCTGCTTCCCCTGGAGCCTTTGCCTTCCCTAACTCAGGACTAGGGTGAGTTACCCATTTACAGCTGGGTAGACTGGGGGCATGCCTGATCTCAACAACACACCACTCTTCCTTACAGAGCATACAGACTGACACTTTACAGAGTGGAAAGAAGAAAAGAAACTTTACAATATATATATATATATATATATATATATATATATATATATATATATATATATATATATATATATATATATATACATATATATATATATATATATATATATATATATATATATATATATATATATATACATATATATATATATATATATATATATCTAGCTATTTAAAGGAATTTCGCTAAATTAAATCGGGGGGGGGGGGGGGGGGGGGGGCCTTGAACGAGCAAATCATTTATATGCATCTTCACAAAAGGCCGCGGGTTAGATACCAAGTTAACGTGCTAACACTCATTTAGCATTGTTCTTGACTTCTGAAATATCTTGTGAACACTCCCTCGAGGTAGAAGCATCATTATTCTTCTATCTACAACACTGCCAAGAGTAATCTTGTGCGAAGGTAGACACCTTTGAAGACCCACATTAGATACTCTAGGTTTTGGTCATTGTTGGACCACTACTGCAGAGCTAGGGGAGGCAACCCGTGACAAAGTGTGAGGCGAGAGTAACATCTGAATATAACAAAGCAAACTGACCGGGTTGGCCTCGGAATTTGATGTATCATTCTTAGTGGCTCCATGTTGCACTATACGACTCATGGACTAGAGTTAACACGGTGTTACAACACACGACTCGTGGACTAGAGATAACACAATGTTACATCACACGACAAGTGGACTATAGTTAACACCGTGTCGCCCCACATAGCTCATGGAATAGAGTTAACACTGTGTCATACCACACGATTCGTGGGCTAGAATTAACACCTTGTCACATCATAAAACTAGTGGATAAGAGTTAGCACCTTGTCCCACAATAAAACGTGGAATAAAGTTAACACACTCTCAGACCATAAAACTCATGGATTAGAGTTAACACCGTGTCACACCATACAACCCATGGATTAGAGTTAACACTGTGTCATTCCACAAACCCATGGATTAGAGATAACACTGTGTCACACCATTCAACTCATGGATTAGAGTTAACACCGTGTCGCACCATTCAACCCATGGACTAGAGTTAGCACCGTGTCATACCACATGGCTCGTGGACTAGAGTTAACACCGTGATGTGGATAGACACCCCGTATAGTTTCCAGATATCTCTGATGCGTCAAAGAAGGAATAGGCTTACTACTCTTCCCTGCAATTCGTACAATGCGACTAATATTAGGTTGTGCATGGGTTTAGCAATTCCATCTTGTGACACAAAGTGGAATAAAAACCACCACTGCTAAATCACGTGATTGGTTGTTGGTGGCTTTCGTGAGGGGATCAGTTCTAGTGGTGGTTCCATCCTCCATACGAACGAAAATAAATGATGATAATGATTATGATGGACAAGGACAAAAGTCAGCTGCGAAAACAATAAACACAACTTGAAACAGCAGGTTTTAAAGAGAGTTCCTGGGTAGTTGAGCTGATATTACGCCAGCTTCTCCAGGCGGGAAGTCGGAGCTTGCTGGGAACGACAACTGCGACAAAAAGGCAGTAATACGTCACTGAAGTGCATTAACTCCCCACTGCAGCTAAAATTTGGAGTATTCTTTACTAGTTTTTATTTTATTTTTAACTTTTTTCTGATCGCTTTTTGTGTTACAAACATGTTATGAGGGCGCCCAAGCTTAGCTTTGCCGGAGTGGCAGCAACCCTTCAAGCGGTCAAGGTCGTGAATGTTTTTGATATGGATCTTTCAAGGTCAAAGCCAGCACTTGGATTCAGCACTATTTAAAATGTGTTTACCGCAGTTCTAGCTTCTTTCTCTTCTGTTTTCGTTATTTGTTCTTTTGTCCCCGAGGAAGGCATGTGGTCGTAACGTAGACACTTCTCTTTGTCCTAGTAAGACGCATTACCTACGTGTAGCAAAGTTAGATTTTGCTGGGGAGGTTATGATGGTATCCTACAAAGAATGAAATCCGTGTATGTATTAACCGTGTGAGGTCAAGCACATGTAGGCCCCTGACTCTATAAATGATGATGATGAATTATGTGCAGGGAACCTAACGCTACCTCCCTAGATCTCACACGGTCACTATGTCGGCTCTAGTGTCTGGTGTATGATGTACCTAGTGTCTAGGGGAGAAATGAAATGATGGTACACAACACAAAAACACGTTAAGTTTCTATGAGGAAGGGAATAAAAACCGGTGGTTAAGTTTTTCTTTAAATTTGATATTTTTTGTACAATTTATTTTGCCTGTCCAGTCATATCTTTGGACAGGTCTTTGAAAATGAGGACAAGATAGTTTACAGAAAAGATCAACTAAAATTGTGTGGACAATCTGCCCAAATAACTACAAAGTTAATATATGTCTTTCCTGTTGGAATGATCACAGCTTACACTTTATTCATCTAATAGGGTGAGTCACTGTGTATGAGGGGCTGTATTATCATCATACCCCATCAACTTCCTGAGTATGATTTGAAATACCAGTGTTTATTTAAAACGAAACTGTCAGATATACCCAGGTCCTTAACATATCACCTGGGGTTTCTTGTTGAATGATAAGATATTGTGTAGTTGCAGAAATATCGATATCACATCACACGCCAAAGCTCCTGCTGTTAGCTCTTGACAGCATACATGAATTGTCGGAGACTTCTTGGCGTTATCGTCACTCCTCAGGTTTCCTGTTACCAGCTGGCAACAGGAAATAAAACCTCTGCAACAAAAGGACACCCTGGCCTTTTATATCTGATCACTTTTGATATTATTTATTTCCCTACTGTGATATGGGGTCAGCCTCGCGTGCATTTCAGGTGCACTTTCCCCTAGTTTTTCATGACTCCCACCTTGCTGTGACCACACCTCAGGTCCCTATGGCAGATACGCCACTGTACATTTACATAGTTTTCCTCAATTATATAATGTGTGGTAACCACATTTCCTTTTATATATTTTTCTCTTCTTTTTCTTTTTAAATATAAATGCTTCAGGCATGTTGAACAGTGTTCATGGAACACGGAGGCTTACTAATATACTCTAATACAATAATATTCAAACATAATCATGACAACATACATCAGTTAGATACATTTCAACGTGAGGACTCAACAATGTCAGCTCCCGGCACGTCCTTCACTTTTCCCAATAGCTGTATCTAACTTTGGTAATGGGATTAAACATATTAAATTCATAAAGCATTCTTACCACAAATCAAGAAATATAAACAAATGACGCTGACTTGCAAAGAAATGGCCTCAGTTTCTTCTGAACTGTCCAGACTGTGAATACTTATTTAGTTATTTAATTTTAAATTTATCACAGCTAATCTCAGCGTATCTGAATGAAAAATATTGTTCAACTGGCAATGAATAGTGAAAGCTTTTTGCTAATATTTAGTAGCACTGGCCAATAGAAAGCTTGAGACTACCAGAATTCAAATGCAGTTTTTTGAAAAAACAAAAATTATTCCAAACAAACTCTGCGTCTGGTAGTCTATTGGCCAGTCTGCTTTAGTTATGCCCAATACAAAAAGATGTTTCGTTTTGGAATACATTTTTCCTACCGCTCCCCTTTCCCTATTATACTCTTTTTACCCAAGCGAATTTGAATTTCCTCAATGCCTCTCTTCTAAGCTCGCGTCCCCACTACCGTTATAAAAAGCAAGCAGGAACGACAGTCTGTCTGGTCGAGCGTCCGTAGACATTTTGTATTTTCTCAATAACTTGGCTAATACTGGGACTATCATATTATTTAAAACAGATTCTTGCTCAGTGAACTCTAAGCTATACTACCATATGATTTTTATGGTCAGATTCGTATTGGTTTAGATTTTCAATTTTTGTCATAGTCGATCGTCAAATAAATATTTTACACAAGACCGCCATCTTTCTCTCTCTTTCATCTCGCCAGCATGTATTTTTCAAATAACTACTTGTTTTAGTGACGTCAGAAATACTACCGCGAGAAGAAAATAAATTGTCTGCGTGTTTTACCTCTGTTGGCTTTGTCGCAGCGTGTATATATGCATGGCAGAATGTGTCAAGCGAAGCGGGGTGTTGGCGTGGCGGGTTAAGAATTGGCGTTAATAATTTGTATTGTATCGTGTAACACTACCAAAAAATGTAAGGATTACTACTAAATTTTGCGTTAAAGTTGACAGAATACGTTAATTCAGATAGCAGTTTGGCGGCATACTTCCGCAAAATCGTTAATTATAAGTCTTGGCTGCAGTGTGTATGCAGCAGATCTGGCAAAATGTTAAATGTTGGTAGTACGTTTTCGAAACCGAAACTAAAACGCGTGTTAGATTTTTACCGTGGGATCGTTCATAGGCTTTAGCACTGCACAAAATTCAGCGCTATGCTGGCGTGTGAGAGGATCACCGTCAGACACAATAGGGCGGGTTTATTTATTATCATTTTATGACTAAAATCTTACTGAAATGAGCGATTATTCTCGCAGATTTTACTTCACTACGTTCGTTTACTACGCCATGTAAGGAAAGCTGGATACGGGGACAGCTACTCTTATACTATAAAAACTGAAAGCTAATAAACAGTCAACAGTATGAACAATGAACAAGTCAACCACGACAAATATGGAAAGTAAGTACAGAAATGCCAAGGCGCAATTTCTTGATAATCTGTGCTCCACAGAGAATTAAAAGCTAATGAATGAATAAATGAAACAGTCACGCGCTACGGTTGTGAGTCATTGTCACATACATGAACAGGTCTATAATAACATTATGAGACATTGTCACATACATGAATAGGTCTATAATAAAATTATGAGACATCGTCACATGCATGAATAGGTCTGTGATAAAATTATGAGACAATGTCACGAACATAAATGGTCTGTGATAAAATTATGAGCTAATGAGCAAGTAACCCGCCGAAAAATGACGGGAATTAATTATAGTATGCTGTTTCTGCTGCTAGTCCTGATGACGTCATTATTTCTCCTGTGGTCATTTAATTCCTTTCTATTCTACTTCATCTTCATTGAACATTTGTAGTCAAACTTATCATTGAACATTTGTAGTCAAACATATCATTGAACATTTGTAGTCAAACTTATCATTGAACATTTGTAGTCAAACTTATCATTGAACATTTGTAGTCAAACTTATCATTGAACATTTGTAGTCAAACTTGTCATTGAACATTTGTAGTCAAACTTATCATTGTACTGTTATTGTTGATTAGCACAGTTGTTATAGTGTCCACTCACGCTCTGTCTTATCTGTGTGGTTGTGCTTAATAAATCAATGTTCGGAATGGACGGTGTTCTTCCCATCTTCGGTGTGGCGCTAGGTTATATGGTCCACTAGATTGTAACTAGTCATTTTTAATACGTCTGTCTTACCTTTTTTCTTTTTTTTCCTCCCATGAGGTCGCATTTTTTTTCCTCGCATGAGGTCGCATTGTCCCCGCCAAAACCCGGCTCTGGTCAAGACCACATGTCCCAACACAAGAAGACCCAATGACAAACTGTGTCACCTAGTGATCCTCTGTGTTCTCACACAAAGGACCTAATGACACATGAATGTCACTGTACTCGTCCCTGTGTCTAGACACATGATCCTTTTTTTTTCCTCGCATGAGGTCGCATTGGCACCCGCCCCAAACCCAACTCTGGTCAAGACCACATGTCCCAACACAAGAAAACCCAATGACAAAATGTGTCACTGTAGTGATCTTCTGTGTTTTCACACAAAGGACCTAATGACACATGAATGTCACTGTACTGGTCCCTGTGTCTAGACACCTGATCCTAGCCATTTTTTCCCCTCGCATGAGGTTGCATATTTTTTCCTCACATGAGTTCGCATTGGCACCCACCCCAAACCCGGCTCTGGTCAAGACCTTTTTTATTTTTTCCTCGCATGAGGTCGCATTGGCAACCACCCCAAACCCGGCTCTGGTCAAGACCACATGTCCCAACACAAGAAGACCCAATGACAAACTGTGTCACTGTAGTGATCCTCTGTGTTCTCACACAAGGGACCTAATGACACATGTATGTCACTGTACCGGTCCCTGTGTCTAGACTTTTTTTTCCCTCGCATGAGGTCGCATATTTTTTCCTCGCATGAGGTCGTATTGGCACCCACCCCAAACCCGGCTCTGGTCAAGACCACATGTCCCAACACAAGAAGACCCAATGACAAACTGTGTCACTGTAGTGATTCTCTGTGTTCTCACACAAGAGACCTAATAACACATGAATGTCACTGTACCGGACCCTGTGTCTAGACTCATGATCCTAGCCAAAGGCCGGATATTAGGTTTTTTTTTTTTTTTAATTTCCTCGCATGAGGTTGCATATTTTCCTCGCATGAGGTTGCATTGGCCCCCGCCCAAACCCGGCTCTGGTCAAAACCACATGTCCCAACACAAGAAGACCCAATGACACTATGTGTCATTGTAGTGGTCTTCCGTGTTTTCACACAAAGGACCTCATGACATAAATGTCACTACTGGTCCCTGTGTGTAGTAGACACATGATCCTAGCCAAATTTTTTTTTTTCCCCCTCGCTTGAGGTCGCATATTTTTTCCTCGCATGAGGTCGCATTGTCCCCGCCCCAAACCCGCCCTGGTCAAGACCACATGTCCCAACACAAGAAGACCCAATGACAAACTTGTTACGGTGTTATTTTAAATGACGGCGTCTGCTGGGGTTTAGCCATGCGCAACGTTTAGGGGTCATTAACATTTATAGAATATGTCGATATTTTACGGTATACTGAACGCGAAATATATGCGGAGATTATGACGCATAAGGTAGACAGTTCGGACGTATGCCCATGGGCAGGTTTTTTTAAGCGGGAGTTGAGTTAGACTTCCGGCGAGCCGGGGGAAGTGTCCTGGTTTCTGAAGGGACGAGAGTTCATTGTGTTTTTCGGGAAGAATCTTCGAAGTGACTGCACTGGCAGTTTTCCCCAGTGAATCTCTGTGCGTTGGAATGACAGCAGAGTTCCTTGTTAAGTTCTGTGGACTCGGTTACAGGTAATACCGACTTTTTCCATTACTATGCTTTCGGTAGCAGAACATGTTAGAAGATTGCCTAGTCTGTGAACTGCAGCTCACCGGTCCTCCATTACAGAACATATATGTTGTGCTCAAGGTAGCCATCCAAGACTATTAGTCTTCATACCATCCAGAAATCCAGTGACGAAGATATATTGTGGGAACCGCAGATTGGCGGAATTTATGTCTACAATAAGCATTACTGCAGGGTTGATGGTAACCTGCTTATCAGAAGTACACAGCCGACGTCAGAACGAGGCCTGTGTTTTTCGGCTATTATACTACAGCCTGATAATGTGCAATTGGCGGGGAATGCCAAGTTGCACCTATGTGTCAAAGTGATTAAGGTATCTGACGCGTTTAGTCAGTAATCCCAGGGCGACGCCACGAACTGTCCTTATTGAAGAACATTGTATTGACCATGCACGAATATTCAAATGTTTACCAGCTTGCTGAATGCCTAATGTATACCTATCGATTTCCGGTCAGCATGACCTTGTTTACAATGACTGTTCCTGTTGATACCATGTGAGTTCTCGTCAATAAATGTTTTGAAACGTGTCTGCAGTGTCCAAGCATCCTTGACTACTGCATGTGAGTGTATGGGTTGCAGGGTCTACATACATAAGAGCCTAAACACATTCGCGCCTTCATTCGCACCCACACTCAGTTCATCATCCGCTCGCACTACACACCTAACAACATGTATACTGTCTTGGGCCAGTGATCACCTCAACAAGAGAAAAAGTACAGTTACACTTGGTTACATGGCCCTTGTTACATAGTCCGTCGAGCCGTGAAGTTGTGTTTTTACCTCCTTCCACTATTGGGCTTGTTAATAGCCATATTGCAGTAAACTAATCTAAGGACTCAGGGTCAATACAGATAAGGATATATCTAAATGAATTCATAAAGGTTTGCGAGTAACCTGTGAAGGAAGGATCTTTTATAAATAATTTGATTATATTCGTCAAGACATCATGCGCTCATTTCTGGCTGTTGATTACAACAGCGCACGTATATAGCCACGATGTTCATCTGACATATTGTTTTGACACGGACGGACATGAATACTATGCATGTAAATTTCTAATGAACTATATCTGGATGTATATCTACGTGAATGTCTTATGTGTGAACTGTAAATAAATTCATGGACTCTGAATTGAGGACTTTATCACATCGATACGTTACAGCTATTTGCTGCATTTGCCAATGTTGATGATTATGCAAATGAAGAACTCTTCTGATAAGAAAAATAGGTATATATAATGATGAGCTCCGAAGGGAACGAATGTATTCTTGGACATTCAACAAATGATGAATCAATATAACGTTGACCCTTACTCCAAGATGATAACGGACGAAGCACGCATTCGCGATTAAACAAAATACATAACCAGCTCTAAACCAGCTCAGCCTTATCGGCCTCCCCTATATAAACCGACTTTATCAGCTGGCGGCCAGATGTGGCGTGGATAATTTCAAAGATTACCGAGTTGAAAGAACTAAATTCCTTTCGAGCGAAAATGAACACTTTTTGTATCTACACCGATGACGTCACACCCCCTTGACAACAGGATGAATCAGCTGTAGTGATGGCAGCCGCCTTTCAACGTCTTTGAAGAAAATTATTCATAAACGCTTAATCGTGTATTTAGTTCTAATTTTTATTCAGTTACAGTCATATGTTCGTAATCTATCCTGTTTATTCTAATCTGGCTATCTTTAATTTTATTTAAATGTATTGTATTAACGTCAAATGAGTCCTGTGACGTCATCATTCATAGTACCAAATATGTTCGTTTCCTCAGTTAACCTTCACCCTTCTACATTTCCGGTTAGTACACTTGGTTTTATAATATCATTTATTTTTGTGAAAATGTCACTTTTGTATTGTGCTACTGTTCTGTAATCCTTGGTTAACCCATTGTATTGTTTGTATTCATTTCATCCATTTATAATTTAATATTAATGCTATAATTTCTTCATTAATAATAGTGTAGATGAATATGATTAAATTTTTTTTTGAGTTTAAGGAGGAATTAGGGA
>JAMPIV010006660.1:0-166689 GCA_024509875.1 Oreohelix idahoensis
ATCTTTGCAACAAAGCCCCTCCTAGTCCTACATTACTTGCATCGGTTCTTAAGACAAAGTCCTGTGTCAAATCAGGTAGTTTGAGAATAGGCTTGCTAGTGAGTTTTTCCTTTAACTCTTGGAACGCTAGTTCACATTGTGCAGTCCAAATAATTTTATCTGGAAGTCCCTTGCGAGTCAGATCAGTCAGAGGAGCACAAATAGCGTTAAAATTCTTGATGTATTTCTGATAAAATCCGCATAACGACACAAATGATCGCACGTCTTTTTTTGTTTGCGGCCTAGGTGCTCTCTGCAGTTTTTCCAAGTTCTTAGGATCAGGGGTCATATTACCCTGATATACAGTGTGTCCCAAGAATTCCAACTCTTTGCATCCAATACAACATTTTGTTGGCCTAGCAGTTAAGTTCGCCTCCCGAAGTCTATCAAACAACATCTCCAGAGCTTCAATGTGTTCTTCAAATGTCTCTGTGGCGACGAGAATATCATCCATGAAATTCGTGATACATGGGTTATTCAGGGGATCCAACAATTTGCGCATCATCCTTGAAAACACACTCGGAGCATTTTTCAGTCCGAATGGTAGCATATTGAATTCATAATGTCCATCCGAAGTGCTAAAAGCCAAATAAGGTCTCACTTCAGGCTTCACTGGGATCTGGTAATAGCCTTTACTAAGATCCACCTTTGAAAAGTATTTTGCCTTGTTCAGTCTGGCAAATAGCTGTTTTGTGTCTGGTAATGGATCCACTTGTCCTTCTGTGACAGCATTCAGTTTCCTGTAATCTATGCACAGTCTGTGTTCCCCAGACGGTTTTCTCAACAAAACGACACTAGAACTAAAAGATGATTCACTGTGCGAAATAATCCCCTCCTTCAACAAATACTCTATTTCTTCCTTCAATGCCTTCTCCTTCGCGAACGGAATAGAATAGGCTCTCATACAGATTGGGTTTGAGTCTACCAGTTTCATGTCATACTGTAGCAAATTTGTATGGCCTGGTTTATCTGTTAATACATCTGTATGTTCCTCCAGAACCTTTTGAACTCTCTCCCTCTGGTTTTTAGTCAGGTGCTTACTGACTTTTACCTGTGCTGCTGTTTCACAAGGATGTAATGGGTATTCATGTGAGGTGAGTGGTTCTTTTTGCATCTGGGTCGCAATAGCTAAGGTCAATAAGGGGGTGCTTTCCTGGAGTGGTCTGTCCAGATACTTCTTTAAAAGGTTTACATGATAAACTTTTTCCTTCCCCTTTTTGTCAATTTTATAGTTTGTTCTAGACACCTTCTCTAGAACCGTATATGGACCATGCCAACCAATTTGTAATTTATTCTGGCTTCCGGGTAGCAGAAGCAGCACCTTCTCTCCGACTGCCAGTTCCCTGTCCTTTGCCTTCCTATTAAAATATGCTGCATGTTTCTTCCTGGCTTGTTTCAAATTATCATTTGCCAGTTTCCATCCAGCTTTCAAACGATTGGTCAGTTCGTTCACATATTGATAAGATGAGGTAACAGTCTCTTCCGCCTTCTCATCTGTCCAGGTCCTTAATAAAGCCTCTAATGGACCTTTTATTGGCCTCCCAAATAGCAGAGTTGCGGGAGCCATCCCGGTTGAACTATGTGGTACCTCCCGATACGCAAACAATGCGGCGGGCAGGAATTGATCCCACAGATCCGGTTTTTCGTGTGCCAGCTTTCTCAGGATAGAAATGAGAGTCCCATTGAACCTCTCTACCTGGCCGTTCCCTTGTGGATGGTACGGACTACAATGAAAGTGCCTGGCTTGAAATAGCTTAAAAACTTCTTCCGTTAGTTTCCCCTTGAACTGAGAACCATTATCCGTCAAGATTTGATGCGGGAATCCTAATCGGGTAAATATTGTAAGTAGTGCCTCTGCTACATGTTTTGAATCAATTGATGGCAGGGCTACCGCCTCTCCCCACATAGAACAAGTGTCCACCAAAGTAAGGATGTAACTGTTCCTCCTCTTGGTCCGAGTGAGAGGTCCTACAATATCCACTGCAACCCTCTCAAAAGGTGTTCCCACTATGGGCATTTCCCCTAGAGTTGCAGGAGCAGTCCAGTGCTTTGGAGCTACCCTTTGACATTCTGGGCAGGATTTGACATATCTTTTTATATATCCTCCGTTATCCCTGGCCAGAAGTAATGACAAGCTATACGCTGTCCTGTGGCGCTGATCCCCATGTGACCACTGAAGGGAATCGCATGCCCGAGTTCCATCACTTTATCTCTATATGAAGTGGGAAGAACCAGCTGGTTGTGACCATTTGTTCCAGTTCCGGCCTTCCTGTATAAGAGTTTGTTCTTCATGAAATATTCCCCCTTGCTCGGAGGTGTGTGGCATTTGGGCAATTTTTTAAAACAGGGCTTGAGTGTCCTATCCTCAGCCTGCGCCTTGCTCATCTCCTCTGGATGAGCATTTATAGGTTCACCTTCTTCCTCCTTCTTCTGTGACCTGGTCTGCACTGTCGCCATGATCACAGGTTTCTCGGGATTCCCCAAGAAGACGCATCTACACCCCAATATCAGAGGGTAGATTGGTTCATCTATCACTGCTGCTCTGATTTCTCCTTCCACATAGCGAGTTTTCACCGTTATCCTTGCGATGGGAAGTGTCATGAGTGGTATGTCCTTAGTCGCCCCTTGTATTTCCACTGTTTCTGTGGTATACTGACTTGGGTCCACTAGGCTAGACTTCACAACTGAATCATAATCCAAACCTTTATCACCTTATGGTGACCCCATTACAAATAACATCCTCACAAACTGGGGGGTGATAAGGTTCCTGTTGCTCCTTAGGATTAACCTTTAATCTTTGCGTCCCCGACTTCATTGCAGCAATGTTTGAAGGTTTCCTTCTTTAAAATTCGGTGTTATGGTTATCCTTCTTGCACCATTTACACCATCTTTTTCCTTGGTTCAACGGTTTTCTTTCATTGAACTTTTGGTCATTGAACTGTGAGTTTCTGTCGCGATAGTCATTTCTTGGCCGCTCAAAGTTTGTCCTACCTTTATTTCCCTGCTCTCTATTATCAAATTTATTAAATTGCTGTGGAGCTTTAAAATTGTCTATGTGCTTCTTCTTAGCACCACTTACCTCTGCCTGGGCTGCCTGATACCTCTCAGCAACATTTAAAATTTCCCCCAACTTCTCTGCACCTTGTTCCATGAGAAATTTTCTCATGTCTGGAGCCATGGACTCTCTCAATTGCTCAATCATGATCATTTCTTTAAGATCTTGGGTCTTCCCCAGAGCCGTCCATTTCTCCAAATAGGTTTCTAGTCTAGCAGAGAATTGGTGGTATGTCTCCCCAGACAACAGTTTGGCATTTCTAAATTTCTTACGATAAAATTCACCATTCTTCTCGTACCTTAATAACAAAGCCTGCTTTAACATGTCATAATTGTCTTGGTCTTCCCTGTTCATTTTGGCAAATACTTCATAAGAAGTACCTCTCAATCCCTGTGATAGCTTTAAGCTCCACCTCTCTCTCTCTAACCCATATGTAGTAGCTAATAACTCAAAACGTCCTAGGTACCCCTCTATGTCATCGTCTTTTTCAACAAAATGGTCTAAATGAAACCCCATAGCGGAGTTTGAGGCTCCCAGACTGGGCGTAGCATCTGAGGCAAAAGGGCTGGCACCATTTTCAGGAGCCTGGCCTTGTAATTCCAGCTCCCTTAGTCGTAATTCGTGCTCCCTTTGCAACCTTCTATCTTCTGCCTCCCTTCGGCCTTTTTATCTTCTGCCTCCCTTTCGGCCTTTTTATCTTCTGCCTCCCTTTCGGCCTTTTTATCTTCTGCCTCCCTTTGCTGTCGTTTTTCTTCTGCCTCAATCTGCAGCCTCTTAATTTCTCTATCAGCCTCAATTTGTAACCTCTTCTCTTCAGCTACCTTTCTATCTTCCCTTTCAATATATTTATCACATTCAGTCGTTACGTATTGAATTAAAATTTGACCATCCATTCCCATCTCCTTCGCGGTGAGCACAGCAGCTGATCTAAATTTTGCCAGCTCCGCCATACTTTTTAGACAATATAATAATATACAAGATAAATCTCTAACCAGTAAATACACTAAGTACTTCTTATGACTATAGTCTAACCAATTCTAACCAACCAGTTAACTAATTAATTATTACTGGCTGTGAAGATTCACCAACTTTTATCTGCAGGGACACTTTTAATGTTAAAGGGAATTTTACAATTTATTTCCCTACTTTTATTTCTCCCACCAGGAGATCCTAATATTACTGTTGGGCTAATTATCCCTTGGACAAGACCCCAATATATGTAGTGGTGTTGATGGTATTGTATGATGGTGATATTACTAAATGTAATTGTATGAGGCCAGCTGTGAAGGCTCCTGAGATAAAATGTAGTTGAGAATTGTCAGAAGGCCTTTCTTGCTACCACTACGACCTCACACTTAATTTTTTTTTAATGAATGTGGCTACGTAAAGTGTCTAGGGTTATGATATGTAGTGTGGTGTAATAGGTTATAGATATACCCACAGATATTTAACAAGACTAATAATATTAATAAATGTTAAAATACACTGAACTAACTCACGTGTGTAAAATTTTTTGATAGAATTATATTACATTTATTTTGTTCTGGATCAATTTTTTAGGTTGACCAGAACTTAAAAGGATTTAGAGATTATGAAAGAAATGCATGGAATATTATATCATAAATGCAATAGTGTACATATATATGTACTATACTAGTTAGTTTTATTAAAATGTTCTAGTAGTCATCTACTTGGGAGGATAGTTAATGTTTGTGCTGTTGGGGTGGCCTCATCACACCTGTCTATATTGACTACACAGTGTCCAGAAAATGGTGGGAATTTTTATGGGGTATTAGTAACTACACAGCGTTGGTGAATGTCCAGCAGACCAGAGGCTCACTCATCTTGTAGTTGTAGCTCTGGTGCTGAAATCAGGTGGTCCCACCTCTCCGTGCTGGCGGGCAATAATGGTGGTCTCTGTCACAAGTACTGCACAGATACACTCGAGTAAAGTCACCAACTGAATAGACACTGCTTGGTTGACAACAGAAACTCACAGCTCTGCAATCAAAGTATGGGCCATGTGTCAAAATCTATTCTCTACCCACGTCTGGACACAACACTGACACAACAACCACATCATACAGACAGGTCAGATCTCTCTGACCAAACAGCACATTTACCATGGTGGGTTTACATCAGATAGATCCTCCCAGACTATAGATTCTGAAAATTATTTATTAGTTGTCTGCCCTAAAAGAGGATAGGTAATATGTTTCATTATTCTCAACACTTGATCTGTCTTGCCTAACCCTTGCTGGAGTTTATGTACATTGTTGGTCCCTAGACCCTGACTTGGGCGGGGGGTCTAGAGCAAATCCCTACTTGTTTGTAAGGCTAGATTTCGATATGACAGTATCAAATCACTCGAACATGAAACAATATTCAAAATATATAAGGAAATAATTTCAATCTTACCAGATTATGAATAAATAACACAGAATTGCTAGCAAAACTCAGCTGAGCTGCTGGCTATAGTATGGCGTCCCTAAACTTCTTACACTTTCTTTCATATGGAAATCACCACACTTTAAAATCTGTGTCTATCACTGAACAACTATTGAGAAATGACCCCAAATCCGCGTCTAAGCGCCGACAATATGCTTGTCTGTGGCCAATCACTGCCTAGGTTTATTTGAATTTCAAATTTCCTACACTAAAGTCATTTCAGTCATGCTTCAGTCAAGTATGGATGTTTATCTGTTAGTCTGTCCGTCTCTACTTGTGTTTCTACAAAATGTACTTGATTTTTGAACCAACCTTTCTCTCCCCTCCAAAATTTTGTCGTTAAAAGTTATTTTTAGACACAGCCACCACAATATCCCCTCTCCTCCATACCAAGTAGATTTGAACACCTGCGTCTCGAGGTCGTGTTTTTTTTTGTGCAAAATAGCGACACTTTTAGATTCAATACAGTCTGTCGATGATGTAAACTACACTGTCTTTTGTCATTATCTTCAATATTATCTATCCGTCTGTAAAATTAAGAACATATTAGTTCACTGCTCAGAATAGGCCATCCGGCCAACTAATTTTTATATTCCTAACATTAATATTAAGAAAAAAGTACTTTTTAATTTTTGTAATATTCCTAACATCTGCGTTTAGCCGCTGAATTCAAATCAAGGGCTTGGTATCGCAAAAGCGTCCAATAAATGACTGTGGCGTAACATATCTATGGTCCCTTCTGTCGAGTTGCTTACTTTTTATGTCAACTTGGGAAACGTGACTTTTCTCCGTTTCCCCCCCAATTGCGTCTCCTTAGCCTTTCTAGTCTCACGCAATCTTTCCAGTCATATTTTTTTCCTTTTTGATCCGCCGTTCCCCTCCTGTCTAGCAAGTCAATTTTTATGGAGGATGATGACCCGCGGTCTAGGCGATCATGTACTATTCGCAGCCTACGCATTATGTTTTTATCCTTATATGTTATCCTTGGAGGTATTTTACCGTTGTATCTCTGTCAATTTCACTACAGGAATGTTGTGTGAAAAGAGGACAATTTCGACATTTCCTTCTCTGTAACTCTCCAGCATTCCGCACCATAGAGAAGCACAGAAAGCACACAGCTCTGATATAACCTTAATTTTGTGCTTGTGCTGTATTGAGAGGACTTCCAGAAGTTGTTTAGGCTAAAAAAGGCTGTTCTTGCCTTATTCATTCTGATGTTGATGTCTTTGCCTGCCCCGCCGTCTGGTGTTACTATGCTTCCTAGGTATGTGAAGGTGTCTGTCTGTACCAGTTGCTGATTCCTTACTGATATGGGCTCAGGGTTGCTCACATTGAGCGTCATGACGAAAATTTTTTTCATCAAGCACACAAGAATGGACAATTTCTTAGCACCATAAAAGATCACATGAACAGATGGATACAACATGTTGAAGAACTTCTAAATAGACCAACTGCACAAAATTCATACAGATATCTAGACAAATGCACAGAAGATGCAGTTTAATTGTGAATGGTTAAACAAGGAAGAACTAAAGGTACGCCATTGTAGCAAGTGTAATTTGCTGGGGAGGTTAAGATGTTATACCTAACAAGAAAGATAGTTGTGTCTGTGTCAACTGTGTGAGGTCAAGCACGTGTAGGCCCCTGACTATAAAAAAAGAATGATGATGATGATGATATATATTATCAGGGAACCTAACGCTACCTCCCTAGATCTCACACAGTCCGTATTTTGATTCTAGTGGCTAGTGTATGATGTCTCTAGTGTCTAGGGGTGAAATGAAAATGATGGTACATCAACACAATACACTTTAACTCACTATAAGAAAATGAATAAGACTGTGGTTAAAGTTTTCTTTAAAATTGGAATGTTGTTTTCTTTGTACAATTTAATCTGCCTGTCCCGCCATCTCTTTTGGACAGGTCTTTGAAAATGGGGAAATATATTTACATATAATGCTTTAACTAAAAAGTATGGACTCTTGGTCCTATGAATATATTGTTAATATAGAGTTCCTGTAGGTGTATTCACAGACTAAAACTTTAATAGCTGCTAGTGATAGTCATTGGGTATGAGGAGCTGTTGTTTTCATCATGCCCCATATAATTCTGTTTTATTTTGATAAGAACCAGTTTATTTGGATGAAGTGTCAGATGTCCCAGCTGTTAACGTGTCACCTGGGATTCTTGGTATGACGAAAATAAGTCAGTATAGATCAGCACACACACACAAGCTCCTTCAGGCTATCTGATGACAGCTTAAACTTTATAATGGAGACTTTTCTCTTTTCACTCACTCATCAGGTTTCCTGTCACCGGATGGTAACAGGAAATAAAAACCTTGTAATAAAAAGACACCCTGGCCTTTTCATATCTGATCACAACTTCTTATCCCTATGTATACATGACGGTATGGGGTCAGCCTCGTGTGCATTCATGTGCATCAGCCCCTAATTTATGACTCACACCTTTCTGTGACCACACCTCAGGTCCCTATGGCAGATACGCCACTGTACTGTACTGTAGTTTGCTTCAATCCAATAACGTGGAGTAACCACATCTCCTTTTATATGATTTTTCTTTTCTTTTCTAAATTATAAACGTTCTACGCATGTTGAAGAGTGTTCATAGAACACTGAGGCTTACTAACATCTTCCAATACTTACTTACTTACTTAGTCGTTCCTCTTCTACCGTGAGGTGTAGAGGTTTGGAAGAGAGAGCGCCAGACTATTCTATCAGCTGTCTTCTTCCTGGCCTGGTTCCATTCTAGTCCTCGGTCCTTCAAAGATTGTCTAATGTTGTCCTCCCAGCGGACTCTGGGTCGTCCTGGAGGTCTGGATCCCTGGCTCTTTGTTTCCCATGCTTGTCGTGGTAGCCGATCTTCTCCCATTCCAATACAAAATTATTAATATAATTTTACAATTATCACATCTGCTCTCAACGTAGTTGTTTGTATAAAATTTTCTAGTCAAATGGCCACGAGACCACTATGCCTTTTGCCAATATCTATTAGAGCCGACCAATGAAAGCAGGCACTACTACCTCTTTTTGAATTTAGTTTGAGAAAACAAAACCAAAACTCCAAACAAACTATGTGCCTCGTAGTCCATTGGTCAGTCTGCGTTAGTTATGCCAATAGAAAAAGATTTTTAGTTAACACTTTCCTATCCCCCCCCCCCCTTTTTTTTACTCCTGATAAAGCAATCTTTCTTCGTATTCTTTCCTGCCTGATAAAGTATGTTATTCCATTCCTGTCTGTTTACATACTGTTTGTTCATTGCATACGCTATATAGACGAATTATCCATGTGTGTACTGCTGTGCTGTTACCGTGTATGATATGTGAAGGGTGTGTAGAAACAGTCACTCACCCCACGATAGCTCACGTACGAGTCATGGAGGGTTAAACGCCTTGTGACAGTTAATGAACAGTTTTATTACACCACAACACGGTCACAAGAACGTAGACGAAGTACAGCATGTTACACAGGTCATAATAGCATATCAAAAGAAGGATCCACATTATATAATAACAATAATCCATCAAGAAGAACTACTGGCAAACGCCGTGCCAATAGTTATAGGCCTCAAATATATATGACGTCTCAGCGCTCGTTAATTCATGTACATAAGACTGCTGTCCATAGCAGTACTAGTAAATAATAGGCCTCAAATATATATGACGTCTCAGCGCTCGTTAATTCATGTACATAAGACTGCTGTCCATAGCAGTACTAGTAAATAATAGGCTTCCAATATATGACGTCTCAGCGCTCTTTAATTCATGTACATAAGACTGCTGTCCATAGCAGTACTAGTAAATAATAGGCCTCAAATATATATGACGTCTCAGCGCTATGTAATTCATCCAACAGACTGCTGACACCCGCAGTACTAATAGTTATAAGCCTCCAAATATATATGACGTCTCAGCACTGTCTTTAATCCACCTAGAAGACTGCTGATTAATAATAGGCCTCATAATATAAGTCGACATATCAAGCACTGTCTTTAATCCATCTAGAAGACTGCTGATAAATAATAGGCCTCATAATATAAGTCGACATATCAAGCACTGTCTTTAATCCATCTAGAAGACTGCTGATAAATAATAGGCCTCATAATATAAGTCGACATATCAAGCACTGTCTTTAATCCATCTAGAAGACTGCTGATAAATAATAGGCCTCATAATATAAGTCGACACATCAAGCAGTGTACAGGCTTCCCTCGCACACACTGGGCTGATTTCTCCAGTCACGCCCAGGCACAAACTCTTCAAAAATGTACATGATCTTTAAACACTGGCCTGTATACTCAAAGGCCCAAGAAACATCTCCTTAATTAATACATCTCATCTGGGATAATCACACATAATATATCTCAGCATAAATGCCTGTACACTGGTACACATTGAAAAACACTTTACATCTCTTCAGTGCCTTCGCCCGGTACACACTGACACCAAAAACATTCTCTCCCAGAACACCCCAGCTAATCACCCAATGCCTGGGGCTAACTCCCCGTGAACTTTCGCTCATCGCTCAAAATTAGCTTAGAAAATTTAACTCACGTGGAACTACGCCACCGTGACAAACATTCTGAATCTCGACGATTCGAATGCGATACACTCATATATTTTTTTAATAAATTAACAGCTGTTCAAGTGGAATAACCACTATAATCTATGGTACATCCGAGACTCATAACGATTACTGCCCTTGCTTAAATTTGGACTTATCAGTTTACACCACCCCCCGGGGAAAAAATGATAACATCATTTTTTTGAAAAGATTACTCAGCCAAAAAATAAGTGGGTGATGAAGTTCTAATCAGGAAAAATTAATCAACCTGTTAAGTCCAAATACTATATATCATCCAAAAAATATCATCATTATGAGTAAAGCAGAAAACAAAGCATACAAAATAATCAGCTAAGTCTACCAAAATAATCTGCTTTCAACAAAGTTAAGTCTATTCAGTATAGAACTAACCCAACAATATACAGGATGTAAGTATTCGTATAGTAGGATGAATAAGAATACAAATAGTATCAAGTGACATATAAATGCAACATGAAAGTATAATCAACATACGAACCGCTACCGAATAGTCAGTAGAAGAAATGGAATAAAATGAAGAATAAGCAAAAAAGACAAAAGAAAAACACAGGTATGTCTGTAGAGAACGATGGATTAATACATCGTAATAACCATTTGATCAAAAACGTATTATATAAATACATATAATGATGACAAGAAAGTATAGGACACAAAGACAATGTATGTGTATATCTAACAACCACAAAAGAAAGCTGTAGATAAACGAAGCATAATCTAATCTTAACCCCGTTATACAACTTATTCATAAGTCACCATGAACTATCATAGACATATACACAAAAAATAATAACGTTATAAATAAACTCGAACTAACGCATCATCAAGCGTTAAGTAATAAAAAAAAAAACACATCATTACTCCCTCTAGCGCACAGTTAAGCGCAGGGTACCGAAAAAATTTTACAATCTTAGAAAACATTTTCCAAAAAGTGAAAAAACAAAAATATTTCATGACGCTAAGTTAAATAAAATGGTATTTTAACTTTTTTTTTAAGCTTTTCCTTATATTAATATAACAACAATGTAATTAGATTAACAAAAATGTGTGACATACAAAAATCTTTATACCTAAGCAGACACAAAATCAAAACAATCTGCTGGAAAATGATACATGTCTAAATTGCAAGAACAAAAAATCACATTATTTTAAGCTCACAGGTGTTATTGTTTCGAAAAACCTCAGAAACCAATGTTTCAGAATATGTTCTCAACTTGCAATACAAAATTAACTCTGATATAATCAAATTACATTTCCAAAATTATGTTTCACAATATAATAGTTACTACATCATGTCTTAGAATGTGCTAATACATAAACTAAACATGACATCAAAACGCAAGAAAGAATTTTAAGTTTAGTGAGTACAGAGACTCTCTGAAGATGACTACTGCACCATACCTAGCTAATGAGGTTGTGCATTGGGCTGACAAACTAATCATGCATATAAAACAGTCCTAATAATCATCGCTGCAAAAAGACATCAATGTTTGATGTATCAGCTCTCGTAGCGCTAAGCTCACAACAGAGCATAAATGTCAACCATGAATTGACTAAACGAGCATAGTCTTCTGACTAGCGTGCGTAAATACTATAGTCCACTGCTTTCATCAAAAAGTTACAGAGACAAGTCACTCGCAAATGATATCATACACCTTATATACATACAATATTCGTCATAACACAATAGTGTAAGAATAGTATGAAAATAAGTGTTGCATCATGAAAACATCGTCGTACAAAAAAAATCAATATGTGCATAAAATAGTGCATAAAAAATGAGCTTACACACTATCTAATAGAAGTTATATGATATCTTAATACAATTCTATATAATATCCTATATTTATTTGATACAATAATATCTATATCTTAACCATGTTGAACAGGCAATAATTCCAGCCGTGTTGAATAGTCTCATAAACTTGGCAAGATAACCGCATACAATTCAGAGTCAACTTGCTGTCCGGCTTTACTTGGTTAACCACATGAATACAAGGTGGCATACCCTTACTCTGTCTGCTAATGTAACACCGGAACATAGACTTTCATTGCAAAGCTGTCACTGTGAAAATATACAAATGAAAAAATTCTATTTTAATTCAGTCCGATTTAACGATGTAAAACGGAAATTAACGTTACATTTACCTAAAACTGTGGCTTGCATGAACCTGTGACCCTTTTACCATGATCAACAAGCCTTCCCTTGACACGTGTAAACACCACAGGAGGCTTATGGGGCAGAAAATGATCGTAGCTCAAGGTCGTCGCTATTGGATGCTGAAAAAAAAATTTTCTACCCTCATGACAGCGAGATACTCTCTCAAAACCACAAGTAGAACAAGCAGTTGTATTTGAGACACTATTTTTTATTATTATCACCTTGTTTATCAATAGCTTTAGGCCTTTGTTGAGAAAAGTTAACATAGTTGTCATTATTATTTCTCTTTTGATAAAAATATCTGCCAAATTGGTTATGTTGACTTCTAGAAAAACTATTATCGTGAGATTTGTAATCTTTCATGTAATCATTCCTACCATAATTTTGAAAATCTCTAGAACCAAAATATTGAGATCTGTTAAACTGTCTCTGGTTTCTTGGAGAAGACAGATTACAATCTGCTGATCTCCCTTGATAATGTTTAAAATCTGTATTATCTTTCCTGTCAAGATTGTTTTTCTTCTTTTCTGTGGCAGCATGCTTAACCTCTGAATCAGTAATAGGAATAATAAAATCCTTATGGCTACTGACATACTGAGTATTACTTTGGGCACTAGTCCTACTAGTCTCGTCCCTTATTATGTTTTTATTAGGCTTTCCAACTTTAGATACCAGGTTAGTTTTTTGAACTTTGACATGAAATTTATCCTTGTCTTTACTGTGATGTACAGAATCAAGTATCACAGTAGAATTAACCTTGTTGGCCTGTCGCCAGGAATCATTAATATTACCAGAATAGTCACCAGTACGATGAAAATTATATCAGCCACGCAAGGATTTCCGCTCGCCACGTTTGATGCTAGTATTGGCATCGAGTGTCTGTTGCTGACTCGACGTTTTTAAGACGTGTTGATAACCGTCTTTCTGTCTAACTTTGTCAACATTGACAGTAGACAGCATTTTTCTACCTAAAATTATATCAACCAAACCGTCTATTTTTTCCCTTAATTCCGTAATTTCAATATTTTTAAGTGAAATCTGTTCACTTTGTTTCTTAATTACGTCATCAAATGTCAAAACTCTACATCTCTCCTCCGCTAGTGATTTCTCAATCTTAGCTAATTTATCTTCCTCCATTATTAACTCTTCCAATGTCTCTTTTTCATCATTTCCCTTATCTACTCTTAGTTGCTGTGTTTCAATTTCACTATTCTCATTATCCATTAGCTCCTCAACTCCATTTGGAAATACAGTATACATCTCTTCTTCAATACAAGAATTTACTCTACTCACTAAATCAAGAAGCGTCTCTGTATAAGACCTATCACGGTCAATTGTCTCAGCTTCTAGTTTGCCACACCTCTCTTTCTTTTCCTGAAGTTGCTGCTCGAGATTACTAACTTCACCATATTTATAATCCACTTGAATTTCCAAATCTTTGATTTTGCTCAATGCAGAATCTAACGCTGCTTTAACTCTAGTAAGTTCTGCGTTTGATTCCTTTAAATCATTTGTAAGCCTCGATACTGTTTTCTGTAATTCGCTCTCTTTAGCAATATTTTCTAGGAAATTTTCCCTTTCCTGTAGTGCACTTGGCTTGAAGTCTTCTATTCGCTCCTTATTCTGATCCTCAGGGATGTCATTATAAATTACATTGTGAATACTCTTCATTATATAATCGTGTTTATAATTGGTATGCCTGTACACAAATACACGAAGGTCCTTAAGCAGTAAATCCGATATATCTCTAGCCATTATTGATTGATTCTCGGAATGAAAGTTGTCCTCCGCAAAATCCCTTAAGTATTTTGACACAGTACACAAATAATAATCTATCACAAATGTTTCTAGTTCTGGACCTTGCAATCCGTCCTCATCTATACCTTCCTGGAGCATATCCTCCAGCAAGTAATTAAAGTCTATGCTAAGCATTTTTATGAATTTCCTACTCACACAATTCAATATATGTACTAACCACTTATAATTATCATAAGCTTATGTCTCTTAAAGTTTAGATAATTATCTTTTCAGCTTACCAACCAAATATATCTTCATGAGATTGAAAATATCTAACCATCACTGTATACCATAGTAGCATAAGTTCATGTGCATAGAACCTTTGTAAAAGTATACACCAATATGAGGGATACCTTTATATCAATTTGAGTGATGTCAATATTATGTGAAATAGCCTTAAACACTTATGCACTAAAGTCTTACAATAAGTTACCAACAACATAGAATATTTAACATGAAATACTCATTAGAACAAATAGTACACAATATATATAGGAAGACTTGTTGACACAAGATAAAATGGCACAATTTCCACAACATAAACCACTTATCTTTCAATAAAGGGAAATACGCCCGTCCAAAACGCTGCACATCACAAAGTCTGCTGAAGAAAACAGTTCACCGCCTAAGGTCACCGCAGCTTGACACTTCTCACTTCAGGTCCCTTTTCCTTGCTACGGTATGTGTGCTCATACACCGCACAGGTAAACAGGAACTGTATTACTGCCAATCATCTACTTGAGGCACACGTGTAGAATGACTGCATATTAGCTTGAATTCCCTCTGTAACTGTAGGGGTACACAGACTGTCAATCTCGTTGATAATCCACTTGAAAGGAGGTACTTGACATCTCTTGTATACTATGATGGTAAACTTCTATAATTGCGCCACCAAAATACTGGCACAGTTCACTTGAAAGCTTCAATTCAAAAAGCAGAACTGAATCATGAAGCATATCTTGGCAATGGGAATGTTAGATATGTTATAATCCTCTATGTAGATGGGTATTAATAAGCTGCACTCCATCAGATATGTTCCCGCCTAGTTATGTTAACGTCTGTTTTTGGGTAAGTCTTTATAGTAGGTATCGCACCATGTAAGTTTGAAAACAACCACTATTGCATCCGTAGTTGGTGATGTCATCAATGTAAAGTTTGCTAATGATGATGGATTCTTAAATGCGCCACATAGCATAGAAGAAAGTCACATACCGCAGATGACG
Source organism: Oreohelix idahoensis (assembly GCA_024509875.1). NCBI lineage: Eukaryota > Metazoa > Mollusca > Gastropoda > Stylommatophora > Oreohelicidae > Oreohelix > Oreohelix idahoensis. The sequence continues at coordinate 15,344 of JAMPIV010006660.1, forward strand.
TGGGCATCATGTCCAAAAGTTTTGGCCACGACTGTTGCCGCTAGGCTTATTGATTGCCGCCACTGTAACAATCAGTATATGTTGCAAAACGATGTTGCATCCACTGTTGCAGATGAAGTGTACAATTGCTAACCATAGAGTAGTCGAATACCAAAGTTGCTATATATTATATCACGCCACACAGGCTCCTTATCATAAATGTCGTGAGTTCGATCCAACTAGAACTGGAAACCACCACTGATAAAGCAATCTTTCTTCGTATTCTTTCCTGCCTGATAAAGTATGTTATTCCATTCCTGTCTGTTTACATACTGTTTGTTCATTGCATACGCTATATAGACGAATTATCCATGTGTGTACTGCTGTGCTGTTACCGTGTATGATATGTGAAGGGTGTGTAGAAACAGTCACTCACCCCACGATAGCTCACGTACGAGTCATGGAGGGTTAAACGCCTTGTGACAGTTAATGAACAGTTTTATTACCCCACAACACGGTCACAAGAACGTAGACGAAGTACAGCATGTTACACAGGTCATAATAGCATATCAAAAGAAGGATCCACATTATATAATAACAATAATCCATCAAGAAGAACTACTGGCAAACGCCGTGCCAATAGTTATAGGCCTCAAATATATATGACGTCTCAGCGCTCGTTAATTCATGTACATAAGACTGCTGTCCATAGCAGTACTAGTAAATAATAGGCCTCAAATATATATGACGTCTCAGCGCTCGTTAATTCATGTACATAAGACTGCTGTCCATAGCAGTACTAGTAAATAATAGGCTTCCAATATATGACGTCTCAGCGCTCTTTAATTCATGTACATAAGACTGCTGTCCATAGCAGTACTAGTAAATAATAGGCCTCAAATATATATGACGTCTCAGCGCTATGTAATTCATCCAACAGACTGCTGACACCCGCAGTACTAATAGTTATAAGCCTCCAAATATATATGACGTCTCAGCACTGTCTTTAATCCACCTAGAAGACTGCTGATTAATAATAGGCCTCATAATATAAGTCGACATATCAAGCACTGTCTTTAATCCATCTAGAAGACTGCTGATAAATAATAGGCCTCATAATATAAGTCGACATATCAAGCACTGTCTTTAATCCATCTAGAAGACTGCTGATAAATAATAGGCCTCATAATATAAGTCGACATATCAAGCACTGTCTTTAATCCATCTAGAAGACTGCTGATAAATAATAGGCCTCATAATATAAGTCGACACATCAAGCAGTGTACAGGCTTCCCTCGCACACACTGGGCTGATTTCTCCAGTCACGCCCAGGGCACAAACTCTTCAAAAATGTACATGATCTTTAAACACTGGCCTGTATACTCAAAGGCCCAAGAAACATCTCCTTAATTAATACATCTCATCTGGGATAATCACACATAATATATCTCAGCATAAATGCCTGTACACTGGTACACATTGAAAAACACTTTACATCTCTTCAGTGCCTTCGCCCGGTACACACTGACACCAAAAACATTCTCTCCCAGAACACCCCAGCTAATCACCCAATGCCTGGGGCTAACTCCCCGTGAACTTTCGCTCATCGCTCAAAATTAGCTTAGAAAATTTAACTCACGTGGAACTACGCCACCGTGACAAACATTCTGAATCTCGACGATTCGAATGCGATACACTCATATATTTTTTTAATAAATTAACAGCTGTTCAAGTGGAATAACCACTATAATCTATGGTACATCCGAGACTCATAACGATTACTGCCCTTGCTTAAATGTGGACTTATCAACTCCCATACTCTTATACCAACCAATAGGATTTGAATTACTCCCATGCCTCTTTTTTTAAACTTGCGTCCCCAATAACGTTATGTGTAACGAGCAAGAACAACAGTCTGTCCATCCAAGCGTTCTTAGACATCTAGTATTATCTCAATAACTTGGCTAATACTTGGACTACCTTTTTTTTTAAAACATATTTTTGCTCAGGGGAAACTAAGCTATCCTACGATATGATTTTTATGGTCAGTTTCCTTATGGTTTAGATTTTCAGTTTTGTCACTGTCAATCGTCAAATATGACTTTTACACAAGTCGGCCATCTTCCACCCCCCGTCTCTATCATTTCTTCATTATTCAAATAACCAACTAGTTTAGAGTGACGTCAGAATTTTACCGCTAGGAGGAAATGGAAAACTGTCTGTGTGTTTGTCTCTGCTGGCTTTGCCCACAGAGTGTATATATTAAAGAGACCGCGAGCAGAGCGAAGAGGGGTTTTTCAAAACATTGGTAGTGTTGGCGTTAATTATTACAATCGTCTCGTTCTTACTACTGGGAAATGTCCGAATTATTACAAATTTTAGTGTTAAAGTTAACATATTACGTTAATTCAAACGCCAGTTTGGTCACACAGTTCTGGCAATTCGTTAATTATAAGCTTTTTTCACCGTTTCGTGCAGCAGATCGGCGAGATGTTAAAATGTTTATTGTACGTTTCGAAACCGAAACTAAAAGCGTGTTAGATTTTTACGGCGGGTCATTTTTTAAGTATTTCCACTGCACCAAAGGCAGCGCTCTACTGGCGTCGAAGATGAAAATAGTCAGACACCTGAGGGCTGGTGTATTTATTATCATAGAACTATAATATTACTGAAATAAGCGATTATCTCACAGATTTCGCTACAGCCATAAAGCTTTCAAATGATTGAAAAGCTGCTGGCCCAGACCCCATTCCAGCAGAGCCATCAAAGCCAATATTGACACCCGTACAGAAGTCTTATACAAATTCCTCGGTAAAGTCTGGAACTGAGAAAAAATATCAGCAGTCTTGGAGGCAGGTAATATGGTCAAGCTTCCATAGAAAGGAGATTTACGAGAGTGGGCTTATTTACAGAGGACTAATGCTATTGTCAGCGTCAGGGAAAATATTAAACTGGGTCATCCTTGAGATATTTTTTTAAAAGTCCATAGATAGGTAAACGAGAGCTGAACAAGCAGGCTTTCGACAAAATAGATCCTGTACAGACCAGATAGCCACATTGCGTTTATAGCTAACAACGCTTGGAATTGAATTCACCTCTCTCATATCGAATTTGTGGACTTCAACAACTTGGTTGATTTCCATCTTCTGTGAGCACGTTACGTATGTCAATTATATGGCTTTTGTGAGCAAAGGGTTACATGTTTGGATATTGCGTGGGCTTTAGGTTCTGTTGACTTTCATTGCTTCCGTTTGAGATGAGCTGATTTTAGCGCTGTAGTTCAATGTAATGAGTTTCTATGGCCTTTGAAATGACCGTTAATTAAAACGCATTAGGCGCCGTCGCCAAATACGGTCTCGCCACACGCAACGTTAAATCATCTCCGCATAGAACATATCGGTTGTCTTGTAACCAGAAATTTCTTTACGTAACATAAAAACTATCTCGTTACAAACAACACAAAACGGGTTTGTGACATGAAACCTGTTTCCTACAAGCCGCAAACGTCTCGTCAAAAATCCCGATCAGGACTCACTTAAACATGGACCGAAATATTCATTTCAACATCGCTGTTCTCTAACCACGTATAGAGGTACAGTCATCTTATTATCGTTGTCATCATCAGATCTTTTTTCATTCCTTTTGGAGCATGCAACCTCCACTACAGCTGGCAAGAAGCCGGTGTCAAAGAATTAGTGTTCTATTGCTGCGGGATTTCTGTTACAATGTGTTTCTTATGGTGAGCTTGCCAGTCTTATGTACACGTTCATATTATTCGCGTATTACGACATGACTGAGAGGTCTGTGGTTTTATTCTTTCTTCCTCTCCTCAGAAACCCCTGGAAGTCACGCAGCACAATTTTACTGTCTTTTCTGGAAAGATCTGACGTGTCAGAAATGATTGAAAGGTCTAGTTTGATCTGACTGAAAGGTATAGTTTGATCTGATTGAAAGGTTTAGTTTTATCTGATTGAAAGGTCTAGTTTTTGATCTGATTGAAAGATCTAGTTTGATGTGGTTGAAAGGTCTAGTTTGATCTGAATGAAAGGCTTAGTTTGATCTGATTGAAAGGTCTAGTTTGATGTGATTGAAAGGTCTAGTTGGATGTAAATGAAAGTTCTAGTTTGATGTGATTGAAAGGTCTAGTTTGATGTGATTGAAAGGTCTAGTTGGATGTAAATGAAAGGTCTAGTTTGAAGTGATTGAAAGGTCTAGTTGGATGTAAATGAAAGGTCTAGTTTGATGTGATTGAAAGGTCTAGTTGGACGTAAATGAAAGGTCTAGTTTTATGTGATTGAAAGGTCTAGTTGGATGTAAATGAAAGGTCTAGTTTGATGTGATTGGAAGGTGTATTTTGATCTGATCGAAAAGTTTAATTTTAACAATGATGATGTGGTAGTTGAGTAACATTATCATGCTTTTCCTTTTAGCTTCTTACAGGACATAGAGATACCACTACAGCTGGTCCCCTTGCAGGAAGCCTGCACCAAACATTCACATGATCTTGTAATGGTGATTTCTGTAGCAATTTGTTTTACAGGATGAGTGATAAGGTCCACATTCATAAGTGCTTTTCTGTGATATAAGCTCGTCCAGTCACAATGTTCTTTAAATGGGTCACCACGTTAATAAAGCTGGTATTGGTGTAAAGGGTCAACTCAAAACCGGCATAGTGTTGGGCATACAGGTCACCTTGTCCCAAAACGTAATGAGGCCCCGACAAGGATGTAATGTTGACCATGAGTGTTAATGTGAGTGTCAATACGCGAATGCATGGATTGTTCTGAAGAGTTGACTAGAAGATCAAACACTCACTCACACGTAGTTAGAAGTTAATGATGCAGACTACTGTGGTCGTTTCATACTGTTTAATTGGACGCACACACTTGGACAGTACGAGTATAGTTACAGGAAAACAGATCGACATATATCATCATACTGTTGATCAATGGTCTACAATCTTAAGTTGGCATTCATGTTGAAGAACACTACAATGGAACGTCCGTAGACAAGCACTTAGATTTCCACTTTTTATAAATATAATCATCAGGCCTTACTGACCAATCATGTCAGTTAATAAATAATGTTCAAGCATGACTCCTAGACAGAACCTCTTTTCTAGCGAAGATTCCTTTAGGTAAAGTTCAGCAAATATTTCTGAAGACAATGTTAACCCACCAGTATTGGGTTTTCTTATAACTGTGATCTCTTAATCATCACCTGATAATAAGGGGCATCCCTGTTCTCTGATCGATGATCGACAAAAAATAGGATCCAAAATGGCTTCTGGTTCCAATGAGCACTACTCACTATACAGATGCATAGTAAAGCTTCAATAAAGGCTTTGTTCATGAACACAAATGTTTCTACAAGAATCAGCATATTATTTCATCATAACTGCTGCATACAATCATATTCAGTGCTGCTAGGCAACATGTCATCCCGACATATTGATATAGATAATCATCATGTAGACGTCTGCCCATCTAAGCCTAGCAAGGAAAAAGTTCAGCAAAAAGTTCTTTTACCTGGGCATGGGAAATACACTAGCAGAACACATACGCCCTCTCCTGGCGTTACAGAATAAACACTGGGGAACTCATAGACTTAATAATCATATCAGAAACTATCTTCTTCCCCATAATAGATCACAGCGATCAACAAACTTCGGACTGGTCTCCGACATGGCATTCACCAGGCTTCATCATCACGGAAGACCCTTTTTCGTCTTCGCATGCGCAGAAACTCCCTGACCCCAAAGTTCAGTACAAGGAAAAATAGTCCCACTTAGACATACAAAGATATCACGATATAAGACCGAATCGTCTAAAATAGACACGGAGTAAACATAGACTCGGACCATAAACATTCCTGCATAAACCTAAGCAAGAACAATCTGTTTCTGGCCCAACAAGGAACAGACTAACGAAATCTGGATTCATACGCCAAATTCGATAGCCAGGAGAGATAACCCATATAACAAAAGTATCAATCAATCATGGGTGATATATCTTTGGCCAGGAAAGCATCCTGATTCTAAAAACAAATACTTTCCCTCAGACAAATAAATATTATAATAACTACATACATTGCCACCAGTAATCTATTGGTAACAGACTACCGCAACCCCCGGGGAAAAAAAATGAAGTTTTTTTTTCTCATCTGAGAGCAACATACAATAGGCTCACAACGCACGAATAATGCGCAGATGACTAATAAGAGCAATTTATAATGTCAAATTAAGGTAAAGTCGAAGCATAGATCGACTTGTGAGAATATATCTCAACATCTCAGAGAAAGCATTTCTCTTAAGTATAAATATTTCCAGGGAGGTGCCACCAACGTACACTACAATGCTGGCAATGACACAATGCATATAACAATTTCATATTTAAGCACTATAAGTACATGATTGACAAAGAAGAAAAATCATCAAAGAACAGCGGTGAATATATATCAATGAACGTAGTGATAGTAGTGATACAATCACTATATTACAAATTACCATGTGTATCTATCTTGATATAGAAAAAGAACTGTTGTAGAGTTAGATGTGTTAAGAAGTCCAAGACCCAACAGTTAGGTGGAATCATGTGGGCATCTAGACAAAATGTCTGCCATCACATTATCTGATCCACGGATAGCTCGTACCGAGAAATGAAAAGGTTGAAGAGCAATTGCATATCGAGTAGACCTCGAGCTCTTCAAATTCTTACTCTGTATAGCCATAAGAGCTTTCTGGTCGGTTTCTACTATGAAATGTGCGCCTAGAAGGAATCTTTGTAGTTTGAGAATTGACCAGACCATAGCCAATAGTTCACGGTCTAAAACCGAGTAATTCCTTTCTGCAGCATTAAGTTTTCTGGAGATATACATTACAGGATGCAGAGTTCCAGAGTACTCTTGCATTAGTGCCGCTCCAGTCCCAGTGGATGAAGCGTCATTACGAAGAACAAATGTCTTATCTGTAGTAGGTAACACTAAAATAGGTGGTGTTGAAAACAAATTTGTAATCTTATCCAAAGAGGATTGGCATTCCTGTGACCAGTGGACCATATTAGGCGACCCTTTCTTTAGTAGTGTAGAAAGAGGTGCCATGATAGAGGATAGATTCGGAATGAATCTTCCATAAATTGAATAAGACCTAAGAGACTTCGCACTTGCTTTTTAGTCTTAGGAATAGAGATGTTAAGTATCTTAGTGATATTATGGTCCTCTGTCTTTAGGAAACCATGACAAACTCGATGGCCTAGGAAAGAAATTTCGCTAAAACCAATGCAGGCTTTAGAGGGTTTCGCTGTCAGGTTATACTCGCGTAGAGTAGACAGTAATTCAACTAACCCCGAATAGTGATCTTCCCAAGTATCGCTGAAAAGACAGATGTCGTCTAGGTACGCAATGACATCTGGCCGATAAGATAGGATTTGACGCATCATGCGTACGAATGTAGCTGGTGCGTTCATAAGGCCAAAAGGCATGAAATTCCATTGAAAAAGGCCTCTAGGTGTAGAAAAAGCAGTAAAAGGTTTGGCGCGTTCAGATAAAGGAACTTGCCAATATCCGTTAGACAAATCAAGTTTAGTGAAAAAATGAGATTTAGAAAGCCTAGTAAGTAGCTCTTCTAGTAAAGGCATAGGTTCAGCATCAAACGTCGTAACTTGATTCAATTTGCGATAGTCAACGCAAAGACGTATGTTATTGTCTTTTTTTTCGAACAATAACCATCGGCGAAGAATATGCAGAAGTGGATGGTTCAATTATTTTTAAATTTATCATCTCATCCAACTCCTTCTCAACCTGTGCTTGAAAATGTATAGGGATAGGATAAGGTCTGACCCTAATAGGATTATGGTCAGTTAGAATAATATCATGTTCAATGACATGAGTTTGTCCAGGGATGTCAGTAAGGACATCCTGAAATGTTTGTAACATAGCCGAAACTTGTCGCTGTTCTCCTAGAGATAAATCAGGAGAGACAGTAACATTTTTCCATGATTCACTAGAATGAAGTGGAATCATCGGAAGCAGAAGATTAACATCCGAAAAACTTGTTTCCTCATCCTGTATTACGGACAGTGATGAGTAATGACCATGCTGGACTGGTGAATCGTCCGTTGCCTGGAAAATAGGCTGTAAATAATCCGGACGTTCATGGAATTCCGTAAGCATATTGATGTGGAAGGTTTTATGCTTTCCATCAATATCGACAATGTAGTCAACATTGAAAATTTTCGAGATTATATCGTACGGACGTTTCCAAGAAATAAGAAGTCTGTTTTCCCTACAAGGAACAGACTAACGAAATTTGGATTCATACGCCAAATTCGATATCCAGGGGAGATAACCCATATAACAAAAGTATCAATCAATCATGGGTGATATATCTTTGGCCAGGAAAGCATCCTGATTCTAAAAACAAATACTTTCCCTCAGACAAATAAATATTATAATAACTACATACATTGCCACCAGTAATCTGTTGGTAACAATGAGGTTGCCAGCCCCATACACAACCTCATATTATTCGGCTCGTACGACATGCCAACAAAAAACATACTTACTGAAAACATCCTATATATAAAATCCCACCTATTTATGTCAGTGCGTAACGCTAAGGGGTGCAACTTTGGTTGGAAGTTAGACATTAATTTTATTGTTTCCCTTATATGTACTCTCCCGAAAATAATAACACTCGACAAAGAAAAGTGTGCACAGGTTGGTGTGCATGAACAGTTTCTTCTTCTTCCTCGTTCGTCCTGAAAAGGACGTTGGTTGCGTTGTGTCTGTTTACAGCGGAGCTGCGATATCTGCTCCTTTCGGCCAACACATCCGACTTCAGCACAGCATTTATTTGGGACCGGGTTTCCCTTCCCTTTTCGATCCCTACTCTCTCAGCCAGACTGCAGTGATGCAACCTGTTTCCAGGACCCCCACGTGGAGGTGGAGTAGGGTCTTGGTCAGCTCTGGTTCGCTACCCTGACGCAAACAGTCAAGCTATGGGTCGCTGACTGCATTCTCTATTGCTGCGTCTTTGGGTCCCTTGAACAGTTTGATTATACTATATGGACAGAAATCAACAACACAACTGATAAACATGTCAGGTACTGAAGACAGGAAGATGCGGAGATCCATGATTTAAGTTGTACCAGATATAAATCAAGATGCTCTTCTGTCATGTTCAGACTTTTAACATCAGACGTAAAACAAACATTTTGGTTTGTTTAAAAAATACTTTTCAATAAGTAAAATTGCCGTTAGGTATTGGTGCTTGTGCATTTAATTCCTGTCTTATGACGGGCTTTTACCCTAGTAGACAATATAAACTTTAACTTATCTCTGAAAAGTTTACTTGAGTGATCACATAAAGACAAGACTAATAAAATAAAAATAACGGACATGTTGAAACAAAAGGCACCAATAAAGAAATCAGACTTGCTTGTTCATCCAGGTGGAGGTAGTAGCGAGTTCCAGAATAATACAAGCGGGCCTAAACTTGTGTTATAAACTAGCCTGGGTCTGTAATGTGTACGCTTTCAGTGTGGCAATACCTCAACCGGCGCGTCACGTGTTGTAGTTCCTGGGTGGTCTCTATTGAGACAAAGAAAGAATAGAACTGATCCTCCCTCGGGCATGTCTTAAAGGTTGCTAATATGAGATTATACGTGCGGCTGACAACCTCATCATGGAAAAACATTGTTACAGAAAGTACCCCTGCAGGTGCATGTGTGTGATTGCTGCAGTGAGCGAAAGGGAAAGTGATGATGATGAATACCTCAACTGTTTGGCTTTGGTAACCTTCCAACGTCAGATGCCCAACCTTCTCTCAAATTCATGTACGTGCGTGTATTTGGTTTGGTTTTAAAAAATATCTTCATTGCACACGGACAACTCTATCAGTGCTCCAATCTCTTACCTTAGATTACACAAGGAGGATCTCAGTACAGTGCACAAACTCCGTAGCACCGGCGAGAATCCCAATATGTGTATATAGGAATCGCACATTCTATAAATATTTTTAAGGTGTATTTGACTACGTTTTAACGAATATTATATGTTCTAACAATGGCGCCTACAGTTTGAAGCAGGGTATTGAATAGGCCAAATAATTTTCTATTTGCTTCTGCTGAGCTGGTAATATGGATCATTTTTTTTTTTTTATGGCCTGGATGCTCTGCTTCCCACTTGTGCCTGTATCTGCGCTTGATAAAACTCTTGGCCTCCTCATAAGTTATGTTTGTGTCAAGATGAGGAAGCTTTCCCCCTTCATTTGCCAATCTGTCAGCCTCGTGAGGCTGGCAGCTTCATCATGTAAAACAAATTGCTACAGAATTCACGGCTACAAGAGCGTTTAAATGCTTAGTGCAGGCTGGGGACCAGTTACAGTGGAGGTTCCCAACTCTGTTGGCAGCGTCAAGAAAAACATGACGAATTCGTCTATTGTCGGTCCTTGTATTTTTACTTCAGTTCGTTACAGAACATAAGTGGAGTCTCAGTCCTTTACAGAACATAAGTGGAGTCTCAGTCCTTTACACAACATAAGTGGAGTCTCAGTCCTTTACACAACATAAGTGGAGTCTCAGTCCTTTACACAACATAAGTGGAGTCTCAGTCCTTTACATAACAACATAAGTGGAGTCTCAGTCCTTTACATAACATAAGTGGAGTCTCAGTCCTTTACATAACATAAGTGGAGTCTCAGTCCTTTTCAAAATATTAAGTGGAGTCTCAGTCCTTTACATAACATAAGTGGAGTCTCAGTCCTTTACACAACATAAGTGGAGTCTCAGTCCTTTACATAACATAAGTGGAGTCTCAGTCCTTTACATAACATAAGTGGAGTCTCAGTCCTTTACATAACATAAGTGGAGTCTCAGTCCTTTACATAACATAAGTGGAGTCTCAGTCCTTTACATAACATAAGTGGAGTCTCAGTCCTTTTCAAAATATTAAGTGGAGTCTCAGTCCTTTTCAAAATATTAAGTGGAGATGAGTACGTTCAGCGAATTCATTTATTGTAAGCTGTTAACGGTAAGGGGTAGCAATCTTGGTGAAAAAATTCAGCGTTGAAAGTTTAGAACCACTTGTTTACTTATGACAATTACCTGGTTAATCAGGCGTTAAATAATTCGAAAGTTGAACTAGCACCCACTGGAAGAACTTAATTGTTACAAAGACTAGAGATATTTAGCATACGTGGATGGCTTGGAGAAACAAAATAGGAAAAAGTATTGTTTGTTGGTCTTTCAGTTACTCGATTCTTCCTGATAAAGTAAACCTACCCGTGAGAGGGTGGGAGAGTGGGGGAAAGACAGGATATGGGGAAGAAAAGCAAGAGATAGTGTTTAGGGTAGTAGTTGAAAGAAACCCGGAGCTTTAAGTGGGTGATAATATTTTTGCTCCTTCCACTTGTACTGCCAAGATAGATTGGAGATGTAGCTTCCGTTTCTGTGTAAGTTGTGTGCTTTTGGAATCGACAGTTACTTGTTCTTTAGGACAGGTGTTCCCAAACCTGGGATGCGTGTACCCCGGGGAGGTACGAGAAACCTGTCAAGGGTGTACGGAGAATATTTTGTAATTCCAACATATTGAATTATCCTAATGAAGTATTCCAAATGGAGTAGCATTAACGGTAAACGTTGTGGTGCGGAGAGAGAACAGCGAGTCCAGTTCTAGATCAAATCCAAAGTAAAAAACAAATTGGAGACTCTACATCAGGGGTGGCCAAGCTATGGCCCTCGGGCCAGCACACGGCCCGCCAAAGGGCTCGATCTGGCCCACCAATCACTTTCAACAAATTCAAGTCCAAGAAAAAATATACTAGCAATCCAACCAAATTATAAAAATTTCCTAGCAATTATGAGCAACATTAAAATAATTAGTATTGTAATTTATGACTGTGTTAAAGTTTAACAATTAATCTTTCTTTATTTGAGTGTATTTGTACGATTTATAAAAGAGGAAGATGAGGGGAATTGCGGTAAGACGTGGAGTACAAAGGATGGGTATGAAAAAAAAAAAATCGATTTATATCTTACAGTCTTGAATCGAAATTTTATTTAATTCCGACCCTTAGGGCCTGCCAAAACTGTTTACGTGGCCCACGACTTTAAAAGGTTGGACACTCCTGCTTTACATGATATGCGGACATCACTTTCAAAAACTGCAAAGAATGTAACTGTTAATTGATAAGAAACAGAATCAAGGGTCTTTTTATGTGACTGTTTTCTGATATACATGTAATAGTTTTAAGGTACTCTTTCTTCTCTTCTTCTTCTACGTTCACTTTGTAGTCATGCTAAATCTGTAGGCCTGTCGCCAGGGCGAAGTCCACAGTCTTTTCCAGGTCAGCGTAGCAGCCTCGTAGCTTCTGCTTGACCTCAGCACCCTCTGGTCAGGTCAGATGTCGTGGGTCATCATGGTTTGGGCAGTTTTGGAGAATGTGTTCGGGGGTCTGGATTTCAGTTTCACGTGGACAATCATTTGTGTGGGATATCATGAGACGATAGAGATGGCCCAGTAATCTGCAGTGTACAGTTCTCAGGCGGAATATGATGGTCTGTTGGTGTCTGTTAATGTTGTACTTCGTCAAATTAAATCGTCTTAATCGTAGGACAGTCTGATCTTTGATATTTTCAAGTTTGGGTGTTCCTGTTGAGATACTCCACACATTGTGAATGTAGGATGATATGAAGCTCCATAATAATTAATAATAGATTCGTCAGCAGACATGAACGATTTATGTAGATGAGCCGTTAGAAAGTCAAAACGGTCCTGAATAGTCTATAATGCCATTGTTATAGAAATCTGAGCTGTATTAATCAAATACCTTTCTGTCATTCCTTAGCCACACACATCAGATACACATTCAAGTGCAGTCAGTACATAATCTGACAATGAAATAGTAAATGTCGAACACTGGTCTGGAGCTCAAAGACACACATCCATCCTCTTCGAAATACACCAGTCGAAAGTCAGAAAATCTCCGTCGGTCTTGATCCCACTTGATTAGTATCGATATGAGCAGTATGAAATGCTGAGGACTTGCTTCGAAACCTGGTCGCCACGCTCCACTACCCAAATGAGTTCTTGAGTTAGGAAAGGCAAAGCCAACGAGACTGGGAACTGATCACACCCACCTCATAAAGCTAAAATCTGCTAACATTTCACTTCCTACAGCAGTATCTGTTATCTTTTCCTGTCATCTACTTCCTATGATAAAAATAGTTGACGTTGTGGTAACTACAGATATTAATGCGTTATAGAATTATTTCGCATTAAAAACAGACTGTTTAATATGTAGTCATAACTACAGATAGTCCATTATGTTTGCAAGTTAAACTTCATAAATGCTGGCGGAGGCAAAATGTAGGACAACTGTGAATCTTCAGTTGTGGCTTTGTTTGGGGGAAGGGCAGAAGGGCGAGTAGCCCTAGATTCGGCATCACTAGCTACAGGTGGAAATTCCCCGATCTTGCTGGTATCTTCTAATGTGACGTTTATAGGATCAAGGGAGATTCTGTTTGGCCGTAAAATATCAGTTCATGCTGTAAATCTTGAAGGACGGTTCCTGTGGTAAGATAAGAGACGAGGGCAGATAACTGCTGTAAGTGTATATACACAAGTTTGCTAAATGTATAACATAAGGGGTATCTCTGCAGTGTCTGTAGCAAAGTCTAACGTATATGAACTAAAGAGATTCCCGCATAATCGGGGCGGATTGGCAGTAATCGGGGAAATAAGGATCTTTTGCACATAACTAATGGGAGATTGCCCCCTTCCCCCCCCCCCTTTTACTGAGGGAAGAGCTTAGGAAGAGTGGGGCCTCCGACTGTTTACTGCTACTGCCCGATTTCCCGACCGTTCAATCTACCCGTATGTTCAGATAAAACATATTTTCTAATTTTAGTCGTTACTGTAGTAACTTCACCTGGTGTCTAAATAAAGTATCACGATTTTTTAAACTATTAAACTTCCGAACAGGAGTTAATAATTAATGTCATACCATTTTCAAATGAGCGTGGTAAAGTAACAGTAATCGGGATCAGGTGAAGTGGTTTAATAGAAAAAATGATTAGAATATAAAGAACAGCTTAAACCATTAATGATGATGTTCTGACCGAGGTCAATGTACAAAACTGTGATCATTTTAGCTGTCCATGATATTCTAAGTGTTCATCGTTAAAATCACAATTCTGCTGCCTCCAGAAAACGTCTTCTTTGTTTACTGATATTCCATATTTTTTTTTTTTTGTGCAATAAAATAACAGCTTGCAAACTAGCACCTTATCTTGCGTCAGCATGGTTTCATTTATTTTCCCAGAAAATGTCGGGGTTAACAATAGGGATGTCGCTCAGTGTAGACTCACTCTTACTCCGTCTGAAGCTGGCGATAAGCGAAAAGCCAAAGTGGCAAGTTCGTTCCTTCGCTAAGCGTCACCGGCACAAAGGAGAAAATAACCAGGAGAGAGAGGGGTGGGTGAGAAGTGTGACAAGATGTGATAAAAAAAAACCTTGAACGATGAAAGTGAAAACAATGAATACTGCAAGAGTTAGTACGTAAAATGAATGGCAAAGTAATAATGCCGGAAAATAGTGAAGGCCAGAAAAGGAGAACGAACGTATTTCGCGATACTCAGCAGTCCAAATTAAACAACAACAACTATTGTATTTTCTTTGGCAGGCTTCATATCCAGAGGCCGTTCAACGATCCACCACTGGATGAAAGCGTCTTTAAAAATCAATGACTCCTTCTGGAATGAGATAATCATCATCAATTTCCTGTTTGCTCCCCATAGAGCATGGGGTCACCACTGCTGCTGACCTCCTTACAGGAAACCTGCATAAAGATTTTACCTGCTCTTGGAGCACTCTTTACTGTAGCAATATGTTTTACATGATGAGGTTTGCACCCACATCCACAGCCTCATATTAGTGGCCTTGTACGAGATGCCTGATGGAAGACTAGTTCTACTTCAGGGATGCACTTCGTACTTATTGGCTATCGTGGCAACAAATTTGACTTTTGTTTCTTGATTTCTGAGATATTCCATATTAAATGATTGCCTTTAGCTACGCTTTTCTATATGCCGTCTGCGTTGTATCTATAATTTACCTAACAGAAGATGGTGATCTGATGCTACATGTGTGCTTCTGTATCCTTTTACTTCATATAATGATGATCTAAACTTGTTATTATGAGTATATGATCAGACTGATGTTCTATCTGTCGTACAGATAGGTTGTGAGTTATTTTTCGCCCTTCTTAGTAGAGTGGATGGTGATAAGTACGCGAGAAAAAGGTGTGAGAAAGAGATTTCACGGGTGATAGTTTAAGGAGAAGATATGTCTATGGAATGAGTAAGTTTCTCTATTCCAGCCTATCTATACGACTATAATTTAGTACAAGACAGCCTTGCCCTCCTCATACATATAAATATAAGTTTAACTACACATACACAGAGCTATGAGACAACAAGACACACAAACGTGAAAAACTACGGTTAATTGGGTATGGGTCTGACCAACACGCAAAGTTAAGTTTCTTTTGTTGTTTATTATCATTTAAACTTGACCACACCAAATATCTAAAGAAAGATCAAATAAAATCAGAGTTACATTCATATGAAAAATAGCAGAATAAATGTGCCCTCCCCCTCTGGAGAAAAGAACCCAAAATGTTAATAACCCGGAGGTCAAAGGTTAGCACTATGTTACAGAGTAGACAGTAGGGTAAACAGGTTCCTACTATAGGCTACTCAGTAAAGTTAACAAGTTTAAGCAAAATCCAATGTTGGTAAAGTCCCTGTAACAAAGAAAAATATTCACTCTCTCTTTCATACAGAGGCCACTCAATCACGCTTACCTACTCTTGGTGATATCCCTTGGAAATACAATTATCCTGAATATAAAAAAAGGTCAGGTTTATTTTCCAAATTGGCCCCAGTCCATCCTCTAACAATAAGACTAGTGAGGTGAACTCCGAATCTGGTGTGGGTTTTTTCCTGGATGAACAAAATGTCACCGCCAATAATTGGTGTAGAAAACGTGATCTTAGGGTTCACAGTTAAAAGAGGTAAATACTTCCAGTCTTAGGAAATCTCTGGTTGCTAAAAATGTTACAGTTTATAAATGATGATAATCCTATCGGCTGGCTCTGTGGTAGAGTGCCGATTCTGAAACAGCGTAAATTCTGGATGCTATGCTTGAATACGACTGTCAGAAGTCGGGAATGAATGTTATTTTTTCTTTCACACCCCTGTGGGCTGATAAAATTGAAAAACATATTGCTGGGTTTTGTAAGTCCAGTTAAACTTACAAGTTAAAATGTTTCTCGTGTATCGTTGGCAAAACTTGCTCACTAGTGAGATTGGTGACACCACAAGCCAAGAAAAGACAACATTAACCAATCCGTAAAAAAAGGAAAAAGTCCAAAAGACCGCTGGACGCTCTTGATCAGGTCTGCAGAAATATATAAAAAAAACATTTATGGAAAAATGATACTATTCTATATACCTTCATATATGCACACAGACGGGACAATACGATCTCTTATCCACTCGGTCAGTCCTGATTAAATTAAAAGGCACACGGTGTCTTTAGCCTACCCTATCGCCCGTCGCTTAGCTGAGTTTTCCTGTCGGATGAGTTATGCGACTCTCCCCCTTCTTTGCTCTCGCTTAACGATCAGCGTACAATGTCAGTTATTATTTAATGATCTATATGCGTACTTACACAAAGTATCGTCTGTCTTTATTAGCTATTAAATTGTCGGCGTCTGATAGTTTAGTCGTATGAGATTAAATAATAGGCACTTGTAATAAATACGCACAATGAAATAAAACGTGAATTCTGTTCTGTCACTATCAGTCGCGCCTAGCATTTAAACCAGTCACCTAACCGTCTCTTCTTGTGTGAGAAAGCGTGTGGTGAAAATTAACATTATAACTGAACAACTGGTATGAAATAGCTACGCGTTATTTTATTTCACTAGTTTTAACGCTAGAAAATCAAAGTGAATTATAATGGTACGCTAACACTTTTAAACACGTAAGCACTAATTTCTATTACCAAAAATCAGAATGAAAGATCCCCACGAATGCTATTAACACATTTAGGAAAATGGTTCTAGAGCTGCGTGCTTTGACTATCCAAAAATTCTAAGTGACAACTGATAGCAGGTTTAAGAAAACACAGTTTATATATCATTAGGTCTCTCTGATCTATAGATGATGTTACTTTTCGCACTATTTTGTGAGTAACGGAGAATCAGAAACATGAGTTCCCCAGATAAAAGTTTACGGTCGGCCTTTCTCGGGCGTTCGACCGCCATCAAAGACTTATATCCGTGTAACGGGGTTCTCGAAGATTTTTGCCGGTGACTCGACATCAAAGAGCCCAGGGGTTTTTCTAACTCCCCTGAGTACGAACTTCAAAGGGTCTGTGGTTTTTCACGTGCGGTCTGTCAGGTATCGTATGATTGACAGATAAGCTCGCGTGAGAAAACTAAGTAAACAAACCTGATTCGCTACCTGTTTTGACGATAGGTCACGAAAGTTTGTAAACTTTTCGCTTGCTTATGTTCAAAGAAAAGAGGCGTGGATTAAAAAGTGAGTAAACACAGGCTGTAAATGCCTGGTTTTGCTAGCAATCATACAACGCTACGAGGTCACACCTGTCAGATTACTGTAGGCTCTCTTTCCATTATACGTCACACTATCCTGTGATATGGTGGTATCTACGTTATTTTATGTATTCTTTTTATGTGTAAACAAGCTTCCTTGTGTAGCTAGTTGATTTGAAGCACGGTTTTTTTACGCTTCTCAATCTTCGTTCGTAATTTCAAGTCTATTTTTTCGTGATCTCTTCAAATCCTGTGTCATTTGTTTCTATCTATGCACCCATCAAGACCTCAATAAAGCTAAAATATTTTAGCCAAGACCTCAATAAAGCTAAAATATGTTGGCCATTTTAAAAGACATAACACCTTTCTGAAGACCATAATGGAAGACAGAGTTGAAGGCAATCCTGCAAGAGAAAGTCAGCGCTATACGTGGGAAGATCACATCAAGATATAAAGACTCGAACGAGTATATCAAAGTTCATCATCAAGACAAGATACAAAAGACGTTGGAGATACATTGCTGCCGACCTTCCATGTGGAGGTGGCAGCTGATGATGACCAAGATTGAAGTATCTTACTTCTCTTTATATCAATGGCATTTTGAAGTCTTGTCTGAATGGTGATGTACTTTAGTTGGTGCAGACTTCTATCATGGGGCCCCATGGGGACCACATGCAGGTTGGATCCGAGCTCAGTAAGAAGGAAAATTATAATGATGACGATTTCAAGTGCCCAGATTGGAGGCTCGGGTAAGTTATGGAAGATGAGTTAGCAAATCTGGACTCCTTTCGGCTTTCATCGTTCTGTGCCTTTTAGTGCTGGTATTTTTTTATTTTTAAATTGTCTCTTCTTTATAGTAAAAACTTTTTTTGTATTGAAATTTTTTTGGACTGAACTTTCCCCGAACTTTGACCTCTTAGCGTAATACTTTCCTTCCTTCAGGCTCTGGCTGTTCTTTACCGGGGAAAATACGTGAGCTGTGGCCCTACGTTACCCCCTCCAGTTAAACACGAAACAGCAACCGTGCTGTACCTGGAGTTTGGAATGTGACAGCCTGGTTGCACAGAAGCGAAGACAGAAATATTAGCTCGCGCCTACTTTCACTGAAGAGCAGCAAACGCCTTTCTCACAGACCGTGTTTGTCAGTACAGTACTAACTTATTTAGACGATGTTTCTCCAATTGTTTTTAAACGGTACCTCATAGGCGATGTAGTGAATGCCAGGGCCTACTTACCTCATCCTGTTGCATGTTCTATTTTTTTTTTTTTTTATGAAGGGCTGAGAGATGTCTTTATGATTTGGGCAGATCACTTTAGTATTCATTACCATTACGCTGGCCATACTTTAAGAATCTTTGCTTTAAGGCTACGTTGCTAGCTACGTATGTGTACACACACGCGCGCACACACACATACACACACATATATATATATATATATATATATATATATATATATATATATATATATATATATATATATATATATATATATATATATATATATATGGTGGCCCTTAACTTTTGTCCAGTAGTATATATATATATTCATCATGTAGCATGTCCTTTGCAGAACGTCGCTCTCATCACAGACCGCCTGAAAGACTCTCGATCTCTAGCCAGCCCTCCTGCCTCCCCCATTGTCATGTTCAAGGTGTCTTCAATGTCCTGTGTCCACCGTCGTCTTGGTCGGCCCCTGCCTCGCCTTCCAGGTACCATACCCTCCATCACTGCTCTCTCTAAGCCACTGTGACATTTAATGTGGCCAAAATATTTCATTTTCCGGGACATGATATTGTTTATGAGCCAGTTTTCCTCGATGTTCAGGTCGTGTAGGATGTCTATATTTTTCTTCTTCTTGGTCCAAGATATTCTGAGAATGTTTCTGTAACACTTTGCTTCGAAAGATTCGATTTTTTTCTTTAATGTTTGAGTAATGGTCCATGATTCACATCCATATGTTGCTACCGGAAAGATGCACGTTCTCGGAAGTTTTTCTTTTATTAATTTGCTGGTGTTATGCCATAGGTTCTTCATTTTATTTAACCTCTGCATTGCTATGGCCAGTCTCCTTCTGACCTCTTTTGAGCAGTCTCCATTGTTGTTAATTATGGAGCCAAGATATTCAAAATTTGTGACATTTTCAATTTCCTCATCATTAACGGTAATTTTTGGTTGGCATCTTGTTTTGTTTGTGGACATTATCTTTGTTTTTTTTTTTTTTTTTTTTTTGTTCAGAAAAAGGTTCTGATTCTCACTGTCTTTTGACAGACAGGATTAACTGTTCTAGTCCCTTGGCACTGTTTGAAAGAATAACTGTGTCATCTGCGTACCTGAGTTCTGGGAGCGCATTTCCACCAATTGTGAACGGATCGCAATGTTCACATTCTTGGTCACTCCGAACATTTCTCATTATATTTTCTGCATAGATGTTAAACATGTATGGAGAGAGGATGCAACCCTGTCTTACTCCCCTTTTCACCTCAAACCATCCTGATGTTTCTCCCGCCACTCTGACAGCTGCTTGTTGTTCATGGTATAATGTTTCAATTAGATGGATCAAATGCGCTGGAAATCCCATGTCTCTCATGATGTTCCACAATTTCTGATGTTGTACGCAGTCGAAGGCCTTGGTATAATCTACAAAACAGGCATGAAGATCTACATTGTATTCTCTGCATTTCTCGAGGATGTTTCTCACATTAAAAATGTGATCTCTCGTACCTCTACCTTGTCAAAAACCCGCCTGTACTTCATGTATTTCATGTTCTAACTTTCTTTCTATCCTCTTCATGATAATCCGCAAGAGGATTTTGCTGGCATGACTTATTAAAGCAATAGTACGATAGTTGGTACACAGTTTTAAATTGCCTTTCTTTGGGAGAGGGATATACACAGATCTTTTCCATGCTTTGGGCCAGATTGCACTGTTCCAGATCTTTACACATAGTGCATGATAAACGAGTACACTGGCCTCTCTTCCTGCTTGGATTAGTTCAGTTGGTATATCATCGCATCCTGGTGATTTCCCTTTCTTCAGGCTTTTGATTGCTGCACGTACTTCATCTAATAGAGGTTCTGGCTCTCTCTCTTCACTTTCAATCGTCATGTCTGGGGTCTTTGTACTATCTTCATACATTTTTCTACAGTACTCCTTCCATCTCTCCAATATATCCTTACTTTCTGTTAATATGTTACCATTTTTATCATTGATTACATGTAATGATGGTCTAAAATCATCTGTTAGCGTTCTGATTTCCTTGAACATATCCCCATCTTTTCCCTGAAATTGCAGCTCTTCTATTATTCTATTGCAGATCTCTCTCCTGTGTTCGTTATGTATGTTTCTTGTCTTTCCTGATATATATATCTCTATATATATATATATATATATATATATATATATATATATATATATATCTATATATATATATATATATATATTTATATATATATAATCTATAATACACCCCTCTATCCTGGATATTGTCTCCTTTGTTATTGGTGACGCTTAGCAAAGGAGCGAACATGCCACATTGACTTTTTGCATCTTGTCAGCTCTAGACGGAATAAGAGTCTACACAGAGCGACATTCCTATTCTTAACCCGGACTTTTTGTCTGGGAAGATACACCGATCCAAGTTGTCGCATGATAAGGTGCTAGTTTACAAATAAATATTAGACAAAAATAAAGGTATGTTTTCAGTCACTCGTGAGAAATAAGGGAGGATAGTGTGATTCGCTTGCATAGCTAGGCGGGGGTGTCGCACGGAAGATCCTAGGTTCGAGTCCCGGGTAAGCCACTCACGTCTGTTGTTTTTTGTTGTCTAGTTTTCTACTTCTTTATTTCTCACGAGTGCCTGAAAACATACCTTTATGTTCGTCTAATATTTATTTACCGTTTACAGGCCTCGGGTTTCCCTTCCTTATGTGTTATAAATGCCAGTTTACAAACATGCCGTGCCCAACTGCACGGCCAATCTCACTGGGATGTAGGAAGATAACAATCTTAGTAAATATTAAGACACAGACAGTAATGTAATATTTCCAGCAGATGGAATTTGCTGTGATAATCATCTAGCAGAAGGACGGTAACATCATATATATATATATGCGACCATCTTCCTTGTGAGAGTGTTTTTTTTTTTTTTTTTTTCTTTTTTTTTTTTTCTTAACCAGCGGCACTTGGGTTTTCAGCCCTTCGGCCCAATGACATGTCATTGCGAGGCTGGGGAACCTGAGGACTTTCCTTCCAACCCGGTCAGGAGCTTCGCTCCTTCCCATCCACAGAGGGTTTATCACAGGAGCCGTTCAGGTTATTCAGTCAAATTTCCGGCCGTAAACATTTCTTCAAACGCCGCCACCCGGGTTTGAACCATGAACACCTGGTCGCCAGTACAACGCCGAAGCCATTACACCAGCGCGGCTCCCTGTGAGAGTGTTTAAAATCTTAACCGTCTATTCAATTTGTGAAAATGTCTGCTTTCTTTTAGAAAAATAAGACGAATCCGTAGCTACAGTTCAGTGAAATAAAACTAAATAAACGCTAGATAGTCGCACTCGCACTAAGCAAATTGACGACCTGACCATATAAATGTGAAAAGCATAAACTTTTTCCCACCTAGAACTCTCACCGCTAAGGATAAATTTTGGTTTAGCTCAGGGACACTCCTGGGCGCCAGGATTAATGCTGGTTCGTTTGGATTATGGACGATTGGGATTACTGGCGTTTCGGATTACTAACGTGTTGGATTACTAACGTTCGGATTATTGATGTTTCATAATACTAGGAAATAACTATTGTCGCAGAAGAATTCCAACGCAAGTTAACTGCTGAAAAAAGGGGTTGGAGTTTGTCATTAGGATCATAAGTCACACATCACGCCAGACTTCTTCCGTCTTAGACTTATGACGTCGTCTCCTAATAAAGATGTTTACTCATTCAATCATCACCCTTTAACTCCCCAAGGAGCATATGCTTTTAACAAAAGTATCCCAAGTCCTGTCACGTGCCATCAGCTCAAAGTTTCCCGTCACTTTCTCATCTTTTTCTTTTCTGTCTCTAGTTCTCTTCTTCTTCTTCTCTGTGTTTTTCTGTCTACATCTACTCCTCTTACCCTGGGTGAACTCCAAACAAAGACTGCCTAGTGATGTTATCAACATGTTTCCTTAACTCTGTGACTCCGGAACAACGCTCAGAGCGTTGGTCAGATTTGACACCCGTGCCAAAACAACCCCCTGAGCGTTGTTTTTAGTTTATCACAAATTAAAATTACGGCATAGGGTGGAAAATAATTGCGGTGTCAAAGAGTTAATGCGTGCCTCATTCATAATTAATGTCTAAATAAAAGTGTTGCTTGATGAATATTTTATTTGCGTAGAAATACACCATTAATTGTAATTTCTAGTGGCTCTGACGATCGGTTTCCCCCACAGTTTCCATATTTGTTTATGAGGATTCTAGCACAATTTTCTGAAGTACCTGGCCATCCCAATCTCACGTCTTTTTCCCTTACATCTTCGCCGTGCTTATGATTTCGGTTCTTGATGTTGTCACTGTTTTCTGGATCATCTTTTAGAAATAGTATCGTTATTATTATCATTATTTTCCTTGAGCTCACAAAGGAGCACAGGCTTTCATTAAATTCATGTCAAGCCCTCCAGTCTGTGCCATCCACTCAAGGTCTTTTTAAACCTTTTTACCCCTTTCTATTATGTCTGCAGTACTCTTCTCTATGTCTTTTTCGATCCCCCTCAATCTCTCTAACACTGTGGATTCCAGAACTAGGACTGCTTTACCATGCTATCAACAGGTGTGCTCAGTGTGCGTCTTATCCATCGCCATCGTCTTCTTTTTTTTTTAAAAACAAGCGCACCGCTAATGACTTTCATCTGTTTTCTGTTACTTTCCTGAGTCTCTCCCGACCACTGAGGAGAGCTGGTTGTAACGTGTGTCTGTTTGGACGGCGTCTTGTGGCGAGCTGCGCCACCGCCACACAATGACCATCTTTGCAGGGTACAGAACCATCCTTCTCGTGGCATTGCACACACGCCAGTTAGTGGGTCTGGTGTGACCTCCACCAGCTGCGCCCGCTGAGTCGGGGAAGTTCTCTGGGGTTGTAAGAAAGCCCCAAAACCATGCCCCAAATGTTGTTGCAAGGGTAATTGAGTGAAAAACTTGAACCCGTAGGGATCGAAACAAACAAACGAAACAAAACAAACAACGAAGGAATAGTCACAGAGCTAAACAAATTGTTTATTCTTTTGGTGCATTTTTAACTCAAGTACACACTGGTATTGTTATTTTACGTACTGGATCAGGGGTCGGCAATCTTTCCGTGACAAAAAGCCAAATATTTAATTTTGTCTCCATTTTAACAAATTGACGAGCCGAATGAAACAAAAATCACATAGTATCCCTCATTCACTAAGACTTAAGTAGTAGAGAGCCAAGAGCCGCACGAGATGGCTCAAAGAGCCGCATGCGGCTCGTGAGCCGCGAGTTCCTGAAGCCTGTACTAGATCCACAATAGTACAGAAAATAATACAAAATCAATTTTTTTTTAAACCAGGAAATTCGGATGTAAAGCTCGTTTTCAGCGATGAATCAAAAACACTTGGAAAATTGAGGTTTGCTGTATTATTTTGTAGTTGGACTCTTCTCTTATGTATTTCTCTCTTGCTTATAACTTTGTCTGTGGCCTAATGGATATGAACGCAGTTTCATAATCCAGATATACCAGGTTCGAAACCTGCTGCGGGCGGTTTGGTAGCAGATCGCTTTGTGTGGATTTTTAACAATGGTATAAGCGCCGTACCGTTCAGAAAGCAATGGCAAACTACTGAATGAAAAAAATTGCCTAGAAAAATCACAAACAGCCAATAAAAGCTGGGGTTGATTGCCACGTCCTGTAAAGGATAAGCAACTAACTTTTTATAACTTTTATTTCTTATTATTATTACTCTTTTACTCGAGTCTACTGTGTCCTTGTTATTTTCTCATTGACCTTCTATGGATGTCATTTTTAACTGCTGTTTGTAACTGTGACTGATAAAGAGTAATCCCGAAACTTCCCGTTTCTGGTTGTTGTGATTAAAATTCATAACGATTATATGGTTAGCTCAACAGGGCTCTTTGTTTGTTTATTTATACGGGTCACTGATAAAGACGGGTGAGTGACGTTAAGCCGACATGCTTGGCTGGCTCACGTGAAACTAGAGGAGCAGAAGTGCGGGGCCTTATACGATTGTGTGTCATGGCGAGTGGACGTATGTGTTTGAGCTCCTTATTGTTAAAGTGTTAAAAATGGAGTTCTGTTATCACTAATACATCAAGATCTTCGGTGAGATGTATCTAGTCATCTAGTTATCTGTATTGACAAGAAGTATAATTGCTCAGTGTCGAGTGTGAAGAGATATAAAATCATATTGAGCACTAAAGGACAGCGTTCCTGACATGAACTGACTGCCTACGGTATATCGTTTACTGCATCTTATCTGCCATTATATGTTGGCATGAACTGTATGGTATGTGGAACTGCGTGCAGTCCTAAATAAATTGTATATCGTCCATTTCGTCCATTGTGGCTCAATTAATTCAAATGTATATTGGCTTGTTGCGGTGTCTACTTGCTTACTACCCTAAACGTGATCTTGGCCACGGGAACCATCCTGTTATTGCATATTAACATTCACATCTAAAAAGACACGTTACACTGGTGTATTGTTGATTCGTTAAATTTACGTTGGAATTTTGTAGTATAGCTCAAGTCCTGACCGAATGTTAGATATAATTGGGGCGAAATGGGTGCTGGGATTAGCTCCCAGAAAGTCGAGAAGTGGTATGGTGAAATACAAGTAGGGGATAACAGAGGACAGATAGGTAGTCAACTTCACAGGTCTTTGCGATAGCTGTAGAAATAGAGCTGCGAAGTAAGTCACTTTCTCGCTAGATCTATCCTATGGTCTAGAGGTGTAACTTTCAGTTACCAGTTTTACAGCAAGTCCCTGAATTATTTTCACGTATCTTTCAAACAAAGCACTGACACTGCGTCTACTTTCTGCCCGAGAACTTTCTGCATTTCTTTGACAGATGTACAAGTATACGATGTCGTTCCCGCGTCACGCTCATCATTCTGAGATTCCCGCATGAAGTTACACCGTCTCATAACATTCAGAAAGTGGAAAAGATGGGAGTGTCTGTTGTATCTGCAAGGTCATTGAGAAATAGATGGATGTAGTGTCAGCAGGATTGGCTGAAAATTGGCTGTTGCAATCGTTGCTCTGCAGGTGAAAGTTGGCAGATGTAAATGCTTACTTCCTCGTTTACATTTTTCTTTTAGGAATGTAACGTTTCAAGAAAATAAAGAGAGTACTGCTTGCTATGTGGGTCTCAAAAGATAAGGAGAATAAGAGAAATTGCTGCTTAAGAAAATAATCTAAGACAAGAGGATGTGAGAGAAAATATACTGAAGCACATTAAAAAACGCACCACTATTATGTATACTGATGCCGAGAAGCTGGAAAAAAAAGTGTGGGAATGGATTTTCCCCGTGTTTGTCATGAGGTAGAGAGCGAATGGCTGCTGGAATGGAGAGTGCATGATTCAACCCACGGGTTTGTGTACAGACTACATGAAAACAATGAAAGTTACACGTGCAACACGATTCCCGACAGTTATGGCCCTGAAAATGTGTACGCGTTGTGGCAGTATACTCGGTATAAAAAGGCCGTTGAGACAAAACACTCAGTACATGTGCTTGAAATGCCACAACTATCTGAAAACGACCGCCAGCGAGCCATTGGTATGTTGGAGACCAGAATGAGCTCTCGGGCCATTGCCAGAAGGATGAATTGCCCCCACAGCACTCAGCACAAGTCAACACATCGACTCAGAGATACAGGCCTTACTGCAAGACGACCTTATGTTGGGCCAAACTTGACTCACAGACATTGTCAGCAGCGCCTGCAATGGGCAGAGCAACATGTCAGATGGACTAGACTGCAGTGGAATGCTGTCCTATTCACAGACGAGAGCAGATTCAACATATCCTTTGCTGATGGACGTATGCGGATTTGGCGACGGTGTGGAGAGCGCTTTGCAGATTGCTGTGTTCGTCAGCACAACCGATTTGGAGGTGGCAGTATTCACATATTGGGAGGATTTAGTTTTCACCATCGCTTGCCTCTTCATGTCTTCCGTGGAAATGTTAATGCTGTGACATATCGAGATGAGGTTCTGGATGCATTGGTTGCTCCTGCGTTCACAAATTATCCAGACTTGCAGCTTCTCCAGCAGGATAACGCACGTGCGCACAACGCATGCATTACGCAGCAATATCTACAGCAGCAGAACATTGTGACGATTGATTGGCCTGCCCTATCACCAGGCATGTACCCTATAGAACATCTGTGGGACGAGCTTGGACGCAGAGTCTACAGGCAAGGTTCTCCAGCTAATCTGCAACAGCTCGAAGCTGCTCTTACACGTGGATGGGACTTGATTCCCCGGAATTTCCTTCAGAGACTTGTGCGTTCCATGCGGAGCCGCTGCCAAGCTTGTTTACAAGCACACGATGGACATACCAGATACTGAGGATAGTGTGAATGAATTTTTTTATTGGTTGCATTTTTGGTTTTCTCCCTTGCCTGCACAGAATGCAATGAATTTCATAACAATCTAATGTACAAATTAATGACCATCATGGATTCATAGAAAAACGAATAAAGATTCCAAATATGTAAACTTGTAAACACTTATATTTACATTTCACACTCTGTTCCTGGATTATACAGGTGGTGTGTTTTTAATGTGCTTCAGTAAATAGTTACTGGACCAAAAAATAAATAGATCATCATTTTCCCAACTTTTTTCACTCCCCGTACCCCCTTGGTCTTTAGTAAACCTTTCCGTACCCTCTATTCAGCATGAGAAGAAATAAAGTCTCGAGACTTCCCTGTACAAGCTGTACAAGTATTTGTACATAAAAAAGGAAACGGTAAAGGTAGTCCCATAGCAGACAGTACCGTAGGGGAGTGAAGTGTTAGAGACTTCACCATACTAGGTCCAGCATCGAGAGGTGGGGTGACCATTTCCCTTCCTTGCTGCCTTTTCCTTCCCTAATTCAAAGAGCAGAGTCCGGTACAAATTTACAGCTAATATCAAAATATGTACATTCGAAAATAAATTAACAGATTAATTAATTTTTCATAAAGAAAACTTTATTCGG
Source organism: Oreohelix idahoensis (assembly GCA_024509875.1). Classification (NCBI taxonomy): domain Eukaryota; kingdom Metazoa; phylum Mollusca; class Gastropoda; order Stylommatophora; family Oreohelicidae; genus Oreohelix; species Oreohelix idahoensis. Next base: position 43,171 of record JAMPIV010006660.1, read on the forward strand.
TACACATCATCTTTAGTATCATAAAGTTGTTAAATGTTTATCAGAATATAGTAAAATAAATGCTTAATTCCCTTCATTCTTGTTCCTGTCAACCTCAAGTTTTACTCTTGGTACAGTTTTTAAAAGCATGGGAAACAAAGAGCCAGGGATCCAGACCCCCAGGACGACCCAGAGTCCTCTGGGAGGACAACATTAGACAATCTTTGAAGGACCGAGGACTAAAATGGAACCAGGCCATGGAGGAAGACAGCCGATAGGATAGTCTGGCGCTCTCTCTTCCAAACCTCACACCTTACGGTAGAAGGGGAACGACCAAGTAAGTAAGTACAATTTTTAAAAGTGATGCCCACGTGTCATGTACAGTCTACAGTTTGTTCTTGGTTTGGATTTGATTGAGAACATGACTTGCCGTCGTCTCTCCAATTCACAACTTTTTTTCACTAACACAGCAACTTTTGAAATATTTAAATATGATAATACAGTATAGTCATTTAACATTTATTCCCCGTACCAATTGTTTCATGGGTTTCCTCCCCTGCTTTTCAGTAGTGGTCCAACCGTGGCCAAAACCGAGAGTTTCTAATGAGGGTCTTCAAATGTATCTACATTCGCTCATGTTTACTCTTGGCTGAGATGCACATAAAAGGATGATGATGCTTCTACCTTGAGGGGGTTTTCACAAGATATTCAGAAGTCAAGAACAATGCTGAATGTGTCTTAGCGAAGTTAACTTAGTATCTGCCCGCCGACTTTTTAAAATTGATATATTGTAAGATTTATTTATTAGCTCGTTCAAGCCCCCAACTGAATTAATAGTAAAATTCTTCTTCTTGGTTCTATATATACATATAGGAAATCATGATTCATACGTGTGACCTTCTCTCAGTAATAATTAAATCAACTATGAATTTGTACAACATATAACAAATTTAATGATCAGTTATTCTTTAACAGTTGTAAATAAATGAAGGAGTGGTGAGTTAATACTTGTTTCTTCACTGAAACTTCACAGGAAGTGGACTAAGTTTGAAACAACTAAAAGTGTTCATTTGATTCTGACCCGATAAGATTGGACTTCGCTGTCAGATTGATGAAGTGTTGTTGCTGCTACTGACTGCTCCGTCAATTTACGATTTCTATGGCCAGGGCACGTCCCAAAACGTGAGTGCAAGGGGTAACCGCTCCTGGTCAATGCGATTCCTGGTCAGGCCGTTGAAGGTAGGCGTCTCGTGACGACTACAAGCTCTGAACCATATATTCGTCTTCCAAATTGGCATCATAGACTGATACCACAAATGGTCTTGTAGACTCGTACCACAAACCCAACAGTTGGGAAATCTAGACTTCTTGCTCAGTTGAATAGTCTCGTCAACATGATGAAGATACCTCAAACACACGTCTGGGGTATTATTTCTATTTATAATCCCTTTGTGACTTGTGAGCAGTCCTGCAGGATTCCGGTTTTCGTATTAATAACGTTGAGTTTTTCTACTGATGTTTCAGAAGATGCTCCAATACGTTTTGTCTGGTCATGTACGTTCAGAATCCTTACTCTATTCTTTCCTGGCTTTTGTTGGACTGTCTACTCTGACGGTGTCGGAATACAGTGTCGTATATCTTGAATATGCTACTTTATATCGCGGTTTTCCTGTCCCCGCGTCCACCTTGTTTTCTGACCGGTTTCCAGTCAGAACGAATGTATATTACTTGCTCTCATTTGACCCAATCCATGAGCAAGAATGAGGTGGGTCTGGGCGTTAGTTATTACCTTCACCCTCGTGTTTTAAAATATCAGTTGAAAATTTTAACACATGACCTCATCTCCATATATGGAATGGCTCCTTCCGTTGCTCTTATGTAACTTTTCAAATCAGATTTGTAACCCCATCCTGCAAGATAGGACATTGCCCATAATGTTTCCTCAGACCGGTTTCTCTGTAATAATTATCACAGACAGTCTTTGGACGGGAGTGATTATGCATCGCCTCTCCCCCGTTTACCCGTGGGGTAATCTAAAACTTGTCGCTGATGTAGACACAACCAACCTGGTTTTCTATGTACTCTCCGCCAAAGTGTCTGAACGCGTTTGCGATGAACACGCACCAAGATGGGCATTCTTGTCTGGCGGAAATGAATTACGTAGAGAATCAACAAATACTTTCACTTTTCTTGAAATGACACGATCGCAGTATGGAAAAAGGTAACTAAATCTAAGGAGTGACGGGGCACAATTTTATGTGCGGAAAAAAAGAAGAAATAAATGGATAATGTAGGAGAGAAAGAAGAAGTGTAAAAGGACGCGTTTATTGTCGTTACACCTAGACACGTTTTTGTTTGTACCACTAAGGGGACATGCGTACTCCAGGTTGGGAACCCCCGGAATAGATTGATTTAAGCTGAGAACACTGATCTAGCTGAGTACATAACACTGACTTCAGGGGAAGAGTTTCAACTGTCTTGGACCAGGGCTAACTAAAACAGGCCTTGGAAGTCCCAGTTTATACAGTAGCAGTACGAACTGGCCTTGTGGTATGTTGACTTCTTTATAACGACGAAAATGAGTGGAGTAACGAATTCAAATCTCACAATTATTCTTGCCACAAACATTTTCTCCTTTGTTATATCAATGTGTTCTTCATTGCCTTTCTAGTTCAGACGATCTGTGTTTCTGGAGATAATCTGTCTTTCTAGTTCGTACGATGTGCCCTTCTGGTGCAGACGATGTGCCTTACTAGTGCAGACGAGATGGTTTTCTAGAGAGAGATAGAGAGTATGATCTGCTTTTCTAGAAAAGGCCATCTGACTTTTCTTGAGACGACTATCTGCATACGATCTGCCTTTCTAATGTATACGATCTGCCTTTCTAATCCATACGATCTGCCTTTCTAATGCATTCAATTTGCCTTTCTAATATATACAATTTGCCTTTCTAATGCATACGATCTCCCTTTCTGGTGCAGACGATCTGTCTTTATAATGCAGACGATCTGTGCCTTTCTAGAGAAAGTATAATCTGTTTTTCTAGTTCAGACGATATCTTTCTTTCTAGAGAAAGTATAATATGCTTTTCTAGTGCATACGATCTGTCTTTCTAGTGCAGACGATCTGTCTTTCTAGAGAAAGTATAATCTGCTTTTCTAGTGCAGAAGATCTTTGTGGGAGCCGCGGTAGCATAGTGGTTAGTGCACTGGCTTCCTAGTTCAGTGGTCTACGGTTCGATCCCCAAATGAAGTGGAATTTGTTTAGGCCGCAAACGGCTCCTGGGTCAACCCAGCCCCAATTGGGTACCAGAGCATCTCTGGGAAGGTTCAGGCGGCCGGCGTGATGCTGACCACATCACCCCTAGTGTGCCGATGGTCAAGAAAATATGGGCCTAACACCATATTCCCAATATGCCTCAATGGGCATGTAACGGGATCCTTTACCTTTTTTTTACAATATGCTTTTCTAATTCAGACGATCTGCAATTTTAATGCATTTTAATACTTTTCTAATGTATACAATCTGCTTTTCTAACGTTTACGATCTGCCCATCTAATGTATACGATCTGCCTTTCTAATGTATACATCTGCCTTTCTAATGTATACGATCTGCCTTTCTAATGCTTACGATCTGCCTTTATGGTGCAGACGATCTGTCTTTGTAGTGCAGACGATCTCTACCTTTCCAGAGAAAGTATAATAAGCTTTTCTAATTCAGACGATCTTCATTTCTATCTGCCTTTTCATTATTTATTACTTAAAATGACATGTCACATTAACATTACAGATCAGCGTTAAGATCCGGGATGTTCAACAAATGACGTCATAGATGAGAGCAGTGTTTGCTGACTCTTGTAACGTCAGTCTATTGGTCATTTTAGATTTAATTTTGTTTCTTGGAATAGCTAAATAAAAACAGATTTGCCAAATGCCAGTTAGCACTGATTGTTCTGACATTTGGTTCGCGTAAATTCAGTACATACAAGTGAGGGTATATGTTATGATTAAAACTCATAACATATCGTTCATTATCAAATAGGTATCGATTTGATACCATGTTGTTGATGTACGTTTCCAAGGGTTACCCGGAAGTACGTCATTGTCTGTTGGTGCAGTTTTAGCATAAGTCAAAACCGGTCTCAACTTGGCAAAAGTCAAGGAGCCTTCGAGGTTTTAATCATAACAGTATAACAATTAAAAAATAGGGAATCAATATTAAATCATGTGATATGAGTATACATGCATCCTTCACGCAATGGCCTCTTGCAGGAAAACCTCATTATATATCCTCAATATACACACAAACAAACAACATAGGCAAACAAGGTACACACACACATCCTTCAGCGTCATGCTGACAGATCTTCGACAAGCTGTTCTGAACCACTAGTTAACTTACTGCTACGTTCTTAAGTTACCCCTTCTGCTTTGTTCATCTGTTATTAAGCCATTCGAAAGCACAGCTTTCTTGGCTTGAACTGCCAAAAAACGAACAATGTGATAATTGTATTGTTAAAAACATGGTCTGGATGCGTTTGTACGTCTGTGTGAGGTTTACAAAAACTAACTCTGGAAGCAGAGAAAAAAGTGCTACGTTTTGAGAGGAAAACAAAGCAAAACAAAATAGAAGCTGGCTATTTAGAGCAACTGCACGTGAAACACATAGGAAGATGTTACGTTTCAGGGTATGCTACGCGCGTGCAGTCGACGTGAGAGTAAGAGGGGGGAAAGCAAAAGGAGAGGAGAAGCAGAAATGTTAAGTATTGGCGCGTTAATACAGATGAGGAAAATCTCACATCCTTTGTGTTCGTGTGCAAGAATTAAATGATAATAGCGGAAACTTAACTCCCATAAGCCGTGTTTTCTTGACATTACAAGTGTTCAGAAACTGTGTGAATTTTTCTTAAAGTTATGATTGTGCAGCACGAATAAATGTTTTCTTGTGCTGATGTCTACTCATTTTATGCTTGAAGTGCATCCACTTTAAGCTGCACACAGCACAGCACAAACAAATACCTTCCTTTGTAAAGGTTAAGTATAGAGCGGCTAAGAATCCGGACAGTAATTGTTGCCAAATTAAATTCTGAATTGTGTACCACACGGTGTCGGAAAAATCTGGAGGTTTTGAAATGTTCTGTGTTAGACTAAGAATGTTAAGACGGATACATCCAAACTTCCTTCACTGTGTTATTACAAAATTAAGACAAAATTCACTTTTAATGTGAAGCTTTAGCTCCTGTGTAGTTATGATTACAACATGAATTAGGAATTTTCATACTGTGTAAAATAAAAAAATTCACATGAATTTTAGCTACGGCTATCTTGAATTTTGCTTTAAATAATAGAACTTTGTTTAATTTTGTTTATTTATTTATTCATTGTTTAAAGCAATTCCAAAGATTAATTTCTTTGCTGTCAAGTAAATTATGAGACCATATACCATCTTAAATTGAAACTGCGTATTTCAGTGTAGCAGATTTATTGTAATGGAACAACAAAAGCAGTTAAGAGCAAGAATATATGAATTCAATAAAGTTTGTTTTTTATTTTACTAACGACAAGCACGGATTTAATTAAAGGATTTATTGTAGATAAAACCGTTTCATCGCTATCATCCATGTGTTTCTTTTTTCCACGTCCTTTTCATCGCTCGTTTTTTTAGCCGATACTAGTAACATACAAAGGTATACAGAAAATAACATATAACAGAGATTCGCGAAAACAAACAGATAAAGAATTAATAACTCATTAATTGAAGATAAGCATGGACAGAAGCATTAATGACTGGCTGTCGCGAGTTGTCTCCTTTGATCTGCCGTGGTGGTTCGCGAATGGCCAGGCCGTTGGAGTAAAAGGATGAGTTTTTCAAAGGTAGCAACCTTCGCTCAAGATTATTCTTGGCAGTGAGGTAAATAGGAGGATTATGCTCATATTTGAGGGAGTGTCACAGGTTTTTTAGGATGGCAGGTATAACAACTGCGTTTACTAGGTTTGTTGTAAATTTCGTATCCCCCGCCCACTTCTGTGAGATAAGTATGTGTCACTCTGTAACACTTGATGAGTATTTAATGAGCCCCCCCCCCCTTCCCCCCCCTTCCCCAGCCAAATGTAATTCAGCAAAAATACCGAAATCTTGTTGCTATTTAGCATCGACTGACAACAGTAATCAGACTTTCCGGGCGACCGAACTATGAACTTTATTTTAAAAAGGTTGAGAATTAGGAACGCAGGCCCGACTGACATTCTGCCCTTCCTTTCTCTCATCTTTTATACTGAATTCATTTATTCTCATGTGTATTTTACATGTAAATGGGGCGATTTCAAGCGTTTTAAACGGGAAATGGTTAAGCTGAAAGTGGGGAAAATTTCAGAAAGCAAAGGAAATCCCAATGCAATGCGGGAATTAAGAATAGACGAAAAAATCATTCAAATCATAATCTGGTCTTTCATTTTGGACGATTCCTAAAGTATAAGGCTCGACGTAAGTTGGATCAACGTATACTCGAGTATATACGGTAAGCTTTCTCAACTAATGGATAACTAAATCTCTCCACCTAACAGTTCGGTAACCAATCTCTCCACATACCATTTATGAAACTGTCTTTCTACTCAAGCTTAACAGAAAACTAAACTCTTGTTTTAACAGGTAGAAAACTAAGCTCTCCACCTAAAAGAAAATAATCTCTTGTCACAATAGGTAGAAACGAGGCTCTCCACCGAACAGGAAAGTTAATATTTCCACCTTACATTTAGAAACATAGCCACTCCAACTAACAGATATGAAACTAGCCTCTCCATCTAACCGGAAAATATCTGTCCACTTAACTTCTTCTTCTTTGATCCTTAGCCGCCGACCGTCAAAGCAGTCAGTGGCCATTACGCCTGGTGGCGTCTTGTAGGGCAACAACAAATTGATTCCACTTTGCTCGGTCGGCGGCCATCCTTCGTACAGTGCCCCAACTCTGTCTGGTTCATTCTTTGCATCTCAGCCTCCACAGTCCTCCGCCAAGTTGTTTTTGGTCGGCCTCTCTTTCGTTTTCCTTCAGGGGTCCATAGTATAGCTGTTTTTGTGATGGCATCGGGGTCTCTTCTGAGGGCATGGCCAATCCAGCTCCAGCGTCTGCCAGCTATGATGGTGTGCATGTCCTCTTGCTTGCTCCGAGTAAGCAGATCTTGGTTGGTGATGGTATTCGGCCAAAAGATTCTGTGAATTTTTCTTAGGCATGTTGTGTGAAAAGAGGACAGTTTCTACATTTCCTTCTCTGTAACTCTCCAGCTCTCCGCGCCATAGAGAAGCACAGAAAGCCCACAGCTCTGATATAATCCTAATTTTGTGCTGTACTGAGAGGACTTCCAGATGTATTTTAGACTAAAAAAGGCTGTTCTTGCTTTGTTCATTCTGTTGTTGATGTCTTTGCTTGCTCCGCCGTCTGGTGTTACTATGCATCCTAGGTATGTGAAGGCATCTGTCTGTTCCAGTTGCTGATTCCTTACTGATATGGGCTCAGGGTTGCTCACATTGAACGTCATGACCTCTGTCTTCTTTAGGTTGACGTTCAAGCCCACCTGCTGGCTATACTTATTAAGTCTATCCGTTTTTTCCTGGATGTGTTGATGTGAATGTGCCAGCAGTGCAATGTCATCTGCATATTCCAGATCTTCCAATGTAGAAAATGTAGTCCATCTTATTCCTCTTGGATTGCCCTCTGTTTTCTGGCGCATCACCCAGTCTATGACTGTTAAAAATAGAGTGGTTGATAAGGGGCATCCCTGTCGTACTCCTGTCTTCACTTCAAAGGTTAGGTTGCTCTGCCCAATGCTGCACGTAAAGTTGGCATAAAGGCTTTTTATGATTGACACTATGCAGCTTGGAATTCCATAAGCCCTCAGTATTTTCCATAAACTGTCCCTATGTATACTGTCAAAAGCCTTTTCAAAATCAACGAAATTAATGCACAACTGTATTTGCCATTCTGAGCACTGCTCTATAATGTTTCTGAGGGTAAATATATGATCTACACATCTTCTGTTCTTTCTAAATCCTGCTTGTTCTTTCCTCAGTTTGTGGTCTACTGCTTTTGAGATTCTCTGTATAATTATCCTGCCTAGTATTTTGCTGGGAACTGAGAGAAGAGTTATTCCTCTCCAATTATTGCAGTCTGCAAGATCTCCCTTCTTGGGCAATTTGACAATTATTCCTTTTCTCCACTCTGTTGGTGCTGTCCCTGTTTTCCAGACTTGTGCAAATAGTGGTTCTAATAGTTCTGCTGCTAGCTCTGGGTCTGTCTTAAATAGCTCTGCATTTAAGTTATCATGACCAGGAGCTTTTCCCTTCTTTAACCCTTTGATTGCTGTGATGATTTCTTCTTTTCGTGGGATGTCTGTATTAACATCTAGATCATTTTCAGCCTCAGGAACATTCAGTTGTGTCTCTGGTGGTTCCTTATTCAGAGTTTCTCTGAAATGCTCTGCCCATCTTGTTTCCGGTCCCTCTACTGTTGTGATGAGATTTCCTTGCTTATCTCTTACTAATGTAATATTGTTTGCACCTCGTTTTCCACTGATGATTTTAGTTATTTTGTATACTGTGCTTTGTTCATTTATCAGTGCTGCCTCTTCTGCCTGTCTTGCAAGGTCATCCAGAAATGTTCTTTTGTTAGCACGGATTTGACGTTTAACTTCCTTGTCCAGCTGACTGTACTGTTCACTATATATTGCCTTTAATCTGGGAGACTTAGCTTCTGCTTTCTTTCTTTTCATTTCCTTTCTCTTCGCTATGGTGTTTAGCGTATCTGGTGTTATCCAGTCTTGGCTCTTTCTTTCCTGGAATCCCAAGCATGACTTGCTGCTTTCCTTGTATATTGTTGAGATGGTGTTGAATCTCTGGTCAACATCATCGGTCTCTGTTCTTTCCTGGCTTTTGATAATCTCATATCTTCTCTTTACGTCGACCACGAAAGCTATTCTGGTGAGGGGATCCTTCAGTTTCGTGATGTTGTATCTTTTCTGTTTGACTGCAACTGGTCCAGCAGCTCTGAGTTTCACTTTCAGTCTTGCTACTACTAGGTGATGATGATCACTTCCCACTTCTGCGCCTCTTCTTACTTTCACGTCTTGTAGTGCATGTCTCCATCTGCCATTGATCATTATGTGATCTATCTGGTTTCTGTCTCGTCCGTTTGGTGATTCCCATGTTAACTTGTGCACTTCCTTGTGTGGAAAAAGTGTTCCTCCAATGACCAGGTTGTTAATACTGCAGAAGCTTATTAATTTGTCCCCATTCTCATTTGCTGTTCCACTGCCGCATTTCCCCATTACTCTTTCGTTATAATTATTGTGTGCTCCCACTTTCGCATTTAGGTCTTTCATTACTATAATGAGATCGTACCTGGGTGTAGTTTCCATTTCTTTTTGTACCTGTTGATAGAACTCGTCCTTGATCTCTTCATCTCTGTCGTTTGTTGCTGCATAGCATTGTACAAATGTGGTGTTGGTGAACCTCCCTCTTAGTCTTGCTCTTATCAGTCTGTTGTTGATGGGTTTCCATTCCAGTAAAGACCTTTCCATTCCTTTCTTCAGGATAATGGCTACACCTTCGTTGTGCTGACCATCCTCTCTGCCAGAATAAAGTACTGTTTCCCCTGTAGCTGTTTTTATTCTCCCCCTACCTGTCCATCTGCTCTCGCTTATTCCCAGGATATGTATCTTGTAGTTCCTCATCTCTGCTGTGATTTATCTCAGCTTTCCTGCCTCATTCATAGTCCTGACGTTCCAAAAACCAATTCTGGTTTCGTGTTTCGCGGTCGGGGCATCCGTTTTCATGCCAGTGGCTTCCTTTCGGCTTTCACCACTGTCAGTCATACGAGCCTGAGACTCCGGATGTCCGTCCCGCAGCAAAGTTTTTCCATTTATTGTTGTTTCCGTAACGTGCGATTTGTTTACATAGACAGGGGTGTCGGCCCTGTGCTAAAACCCCCAACCTGGAGGACCAGAGTACCAGCTTTTGTCTGACCCCTACCCACGCAGACCATTCCAGCTTGGCTGAACCTACCAGGAGTAAATCTCCCACTGGCATAGCTCTGGGGATTGTCAGGGTACACAAGCTGCCATACCGCTACAAGGTATAGGTACCATTGATGGCAGCCACTTAACTTAACATTACACTAACTTCTCCACTTTAGCAGGAACCTAATCCTTCCACTTAATGTTTAGGAAGCCAACCTCTCTAACAAAAATATTGAAAACTAACCTTTCCAACAAATAATTATAAAACTAATCTCTCCAGCAAACAGTTATAAAGCTAACCTCTCCAACAAACAGTTACATGATTAACCTTTCCTACAAAAAGTTAGAAAACTAACCTCTCCAACAAACAGTTAGAAACTAACCTCTGCAACAAACAGTTGGAATCTGAACTAACCTGAACACCTAACAATTAGTAAACAAACTTCTTCGCTTCCCTAGCTCTACTGTGTATAAAACCAGTAGCTTGAAGTTCAATAATAACCTGCATCATCGGGGAGGAGGACGCTGCTTCCGAGAACATCCAGATTTAGCGATGTTCTGTAATGACCCTTTCTTAAGCCACCGTCTGGTGGACAGTGCGTGTGGAATAGCTCCCGGAGTAAACGAAAATAGGTAACGCGTCTATACTAGGATAAAGGACAAAGAAATGCCGACGTTACGGCAACAATGCCTTCGTCAGGAACAAACAAATAAAAATAGAAGCGAAACAATGTGAGAACTAAGTTAAATACCTACAATTTAATTTTTTTTTTTTTAAAGATACGACCCGTAAATAGAAATATCCGACTCCATTGTCATTAATTCCAGTGTAGACAGAATGACTGTCGTAGATTTTTGATAGGGGAATTAAGACTTGGGTTGGTCCCTTCTGAATAGATTAGAATAAGTGATAGCCACAGTGAGAGATAATAATAGAAATAGATTTCCACGAGTGAGATGGTAGAAATTAATAGAGGCTGTCCCTGAAATCGAGAATCTTCTCTCTTTCAGCCTATCTTCTACAACAGATTTAGAGGAGTCGGACAGTCTATTATGATATATATTAATATATATATATACCACTCACATACACACACACAAGTGACGACAGTTAGACGCACATACGTGAAAACTATGACATTTGAAAAATAGATAATTGGGAACGAACTGACCGACACACTGGAATAAGTTCAAGTGAATTTTAATTATCATAATAAAATTCCATCACAACACATAAAAATTACATCAAGCATATACAAATAGTCATAAAGTCAATGAATTGCTACAAGAATGATAGACCCAGAGGTATGATCTTTTCCCTCGATGTATAGCCCACAGTCCTGTTAGAAGAAAAGTGATAGCCCCAAAGAGTCACGGATACATATGCTATAGTCTAAGATTTCCCTTTAAAGTTATGAACAGACTTTGATACTCTGATCTATCCTAAGGAAAATATTGTTAGCAACAAAATCTTGCATAAAGAAATTTAAGACAGCAAAATGGGTGCCAAAATACAACAATAAAGGAATCACTCAGTCCTGCATTCACTCTATTCAGTCAGCCGTGATCACTAGCTTGCATTCGTACTTACAGCTTTGGTAGCAACTTCTGGAAAAACAATTTTTAGGACATGCACATACAGAATCTCCAGGGTTAGTCTTGGCCAAGGGAACACCAGTCCCGCAAAGATAGGTTGAATCCACTACTTCAGGGAACGTTTCCTTGGTTATTCTTATTTTGGGATATCTGTTTCTGTCACATTAAAATTGTCCAGGCACGAACGTTAACAGCGAGCACAGTGTCAATAGCTTAGGTTTCTAGTAACGAGGAATGTCAGGTCGGTGCCTTCTCTCAGTATAGGACTTTATTTGGTCACACCACAACTAGTCAGAACTCCGTCGGAATGTTACTGATAGTAATATTTTACTTGCCACAAGGGCTAAAATGTACTTGAGGTTTTTCTCAGGAAGAATTAAATCTGGCTCGATGGGCCCGTTACTTCATTTAATCTTAAAGTTCATGTAATGGGTACTCTGTCGTTCTGGATGCCAGCGCAATGCCAGACAGGTTTCACTTTATACACCCAAGTCTTTAAGAAAAAAAAATGTTTTTGTTCTTCACAGATGTTTCTCAGTACTAAAACCCGTTGGTAATGTTGGCCTACCCCAGTTTCACTGAATAAAGAGAAAACAACATATACAATACTTATACATACTATTCCTCGGTTATAACTTACATTATAAACTGCAAGCGTAGAGCTTGTCTTATCGTTTAAATCTCCCGTGAAATAAGTTATATTTCCAAAATCAGTCATCATGAATTAGAAATACATACGTATTTCGTCAATACTCAATGATGAATCAGTGCAGTTATAAGTTAGTTTAAAATATTCTCGACTAATTACTAGCAATTTAATTAAATTTATTTATAGCTGCATGAGTTTAAGCTAGAAATTATAATTTATTTTGCTATCCACTGAAACACGTCAACTAGAGAATATAACAGACTTATAAATTTAATTTCTTCTGCACAGAAATCTAACTAGTAAAATGAAGTAAGCGGTTATCACTGAATCACTCAATACTACTAGATATATATATAATTACCTCCACACAGAACTACAGACTAACACCATGAACTAGAATCATTCAATATAAGGGTATTCTAGAACTCGGCAAAATGTCGAGAAACTAGGACTTCGCAATACACAAGAGATTTCCTAGCACTAGCGATCTGTCTACTGCAACTGGAGAATGACTGAATGAAATCAAGTCCAAACTGCGGGGTAGATATATGAAACAGACAAAGGATCCCACGCTATTACGAAAACCCGAAATAGCGCCGGTCTCTTTCTCTCCCTCTCTCTCTCTTAACACTTCCCATTAACTTAGACGCTGGCCATAACTGCCAAAAGTGCGTCTTCACACCTACTGCGACATGTCTCATTTCTGAGCTATGCAGATTGACGCCTTCCACACCTCACGCCGAGAAACTAGCCGAAGAAAAACTCGTGTCAGATGAAAATGTAGACACATGTCTGCTCTCTATGTCTGACGAGACGAATTCTCACACTATTTCGTTCACATCCAGGGACTGACATCTTACGCAATAAAATGCGTTACTAGTATGAGAAAAGAAACGGCAGAAGTCAGAATGGGAAAGTAATATTTTGTCGCAAACTAACGAATGCGAAAAACAGGAAAAGGATAACAGAGCGATAATAAAGCAGAGGACACGGGTAGAAAAGAAAAGAATATAGAAAATTTATTGATCATAAATCTCTATGCGACAATGACCACAAGAAAGGATCTGCGTAAAGACTAGCGTGCGTGGATACAGGAGGAAAGTTATAAAAAAAAAGCAACAACAACGTTTGATATAACTCCTCACTTTGTTCAGGATGCGTTTGGTTTATCCCCTGCTCCGTTTGCTTCTGTTCGACATAAAACAAATGCTTAACGTCAGACTGATATTACCATCGTTGTTCTGTGTTTATAGCCAGAATTTTGCACCAAGTTGTTAACGAAATTCTGGCGGTAATAAAATTGTGAAGACTGGTTACGTTGAGTGTTTATCACCTGAAGATTCTAAATGTAAGCAGTCACAAATTTAAAAGCTTATCTGTGGCGATGTGCTCCAAAAAGACATAATTTGGATTGGAAAAGATACCTTTAGTGCGAAAACATTCGCACACAGTGATGTTTTACCGCACCTAACCCCGCAGGCTCGCTCGCTTTTAGGCAATATCAGACATTTCGTGACTTGAGCGCAGACTCGTGAACATCTATACCTTTCTTTAGTGATACCATTTACTCTTCAGATAAATCATTATATGCTGTGGAATGTGTGATAAGAAAAAATGAGCACTTTTCTTTACGGTTTATTCTTTAGATAAATCATTATGTCTTGTAGAATAGGTGATAAGAGAATGAGGAACACTATGATAAATTGTGGAACGAACGGACGAAAATAATCTATTTTAAAGTTGCTAAGAATTGAGCATGTAGGTCCGTTTAAAATTCTGCCCTTTCTTTATCTTTCATTCTATATCCTAACACCAAACCATACACAATTCATATGCACATTTTTGCATTCTGAGATGTGGAATGGGTGATAAGAAAAATGAGCACTTTTCTTTAATATACTATTTACTCTTTAGATAAATCTTTCTGTATTGTGGAGTAGGTGATAAAAGAATGCAGAGGACTATGATAAACAGGTGGAATGACATACGAACGAAAGAAAATGATTTATTTTAAAAAGGGCTCAGAACTGGTCACATAGGTCCGTCAAAAAATTCAGCGTTTTGTCTACATCTTCGCCCTGTATCCTGCCACCCACTCATGAGGGAAAACCAAACACAATTAATTGTACATATGTGCATGCATCATTAATGCTAAAAGAGATAAACACATTCTCACACATTCTGAAAAATGTCTTTCTTACACATTTCACAAAAGAATAACGCATTTAGTACGAGCAGAAACAGACAGTATACGTCTTATTTGAGTGTCCTAGTGGCAAAGTGGTAAGAGAGCTCGCGTGTCGAGGAAAAGGGACTGAGTTCGAAACCGGGAAGCATCACTCTCCAACCGACCTTGCTGTAAAAAAAATGTTTACCTGGCCCTGCTTGTGAATTATGGAAGACAAATGCAGCGTTGACGAGAATTTGGTAATTTTACCTGCTTGTGACGATGCACGTACCTTTCAACTCAGACTTAATTTCATTGCTCACGTTGGAGCGCAATTGGCCATTCAAAAAAATTAAAAGGTGAATTCTGTTAACTTAAGTACTTCTTCATCTTCCTCGTTTGCCTTCAGACTTCCGCATTAACGACTAATAAAGGCAGTAGTCAGCTCAAATGTTCCTGTTTTAAGTCCTGAAAAGCACTAATAGTGGTTATATGCTAGGACGATGAAGCCATGAAAAGGACATGCCCTGAACGGGACTGCTAGCTACACTAATGCTGCCCGTACCTCCTGAGCAATCACCGGCTGAAAGTAATAAAACAAATAATAAAACAGTTGTGTTATGTTGTGGAATCCAATAGTATTCCTTTCATTTAACTTCTGAAGTTCTTTTCAAGGCATTTTTTGAAGGAAACGTGAATAGTATGAAATCGCGGAAAGCTTTGTCATATTATCAAAATTATATGTTGTTCAAGGTCTTCCAGAATTCATACAGCACTGTGGTGAGTGAGAAAGCTATTATAATAAAGAAGTATGAAACAATAGGAACTGGTCAAACCACCTCATAAAAAGCTGGACCTACTTTGTTGAAATCTCAAACACTTCACTCCTCTACGGCAGCTTACAGAACTACCGTTTTATCTCAATGGAACTGATGACAAGAACCAACCAGGTGCCTGTGGAGCAAGAAATGAGAAGAAGATGCTGGCAATGGATGGGACAAACATTGAGGATACCTCCTGACAGCAATAAAAAAGCAGTCCTTGTTCTGGAATCCCAAGGGTAGGAGAGGTAGGAGGGATAGCGAAAAAACTCGTGGAGAAGAGAACTGGAGACAGAAAGGAAACTGACAAATAAGACTTTAAAAGAACTTGAGCAGACGGCACAGGACAGAAGAACTCGGCGTGAATTTGTTAAAGGGTTATGCTCCTTGAAATGCCGAAGAGTTGTTGATGAATTAATTAATACATCTATGAACACAGATATTTTAAAGCATCATGCTTTTTCAGGCCATAAATCGAGGATTCCTCAGCTAAAGAGAAATTGGCAAGAAGACGAAGATGGCTGTTTCCTCTAATCCTATGTTCCATTCTTGACTTGTGGATGCAAGTCATGGGCAATGACTAAAACCCACAAAAGTCAGCTCCAAACTTCAGAAATCGGGTATCTGAGGAAGATAGTTGAAATAACAAGAAACATGGTCCGCTACCAGACGATACGTCATGGCCTCAAAACCCAGCCACTGCAGATCCGGGTGGAACGGCCCTAGTAGCGATGGTTTGACGGGTCTGCTGAATGGGAGAAGATCGACTACCAGGGGTCAGGACTTCCAGGATGTTCCGGAGTTCGCTGGGGGGACAAAATTGGACAACCTCTGGGAGACCAGGGGCTTGATTGGGGCCAGACCGGGAGGAGGACAGCCGATGGGATAGTATAGCTTTCTCTCTGGCAAACCTCTACATCCCAGGGTAGAAGAGGAACGACTAAGTGAGAGTAGCAGCCATCGTGTTTATTTGGTCGCACACGCGCCTAATTTTGGCAAACAACCAGCTGAAAGAAAGTACTTGCCTCACATAATTTTGTGGTTATTTGTCAAGTGATAATATTCAGAAATATACCATTGTAGGGTGAACATGTAGCCAGTAAACTAAAACTTCGCATTACGATCATTATCCGATCGGTAACTATAATCATTATGCGAGCGCCTGCAGTATAAGTGTAGGAATTAATTACGTTTTCAATTAGTGGCCACATTCCACGCGTGTCATTGTCTCGGTGGTTATGAGCCCCTGCAGTTATTATTCTGGCACGTATTGGCGTATTTGTGAGACTGGCGCATGTTGGCGTGTTACAGCGGTTCTCAATATTTTTTAACCAAGGTGCCCTGTGGAGGGCCGACCAGGTCCTCAGGTACCCCATAACAGTATTGTAAGCATAGAAATCGATGCTCTTAAAATTTTAAACTAAAAACACATGTTAGTATTTTTCCTTAATTAAAAAAAAAACCCAGACACTGTCATTGACTCTAATAATGTGATAGATTTTCAGCGATTTTGTTGACCCACTTTTCTTGACTCTTCTGTGCGATTGCAAAGCTCTCAGGCTGACTGAACCGAGACCCACGCTAACACAGGCCCAACTGTTCTCCCCGACACCCGTGTGCGTAGACATTTCAAATAATAGAGAACACGCTCTGTGATCGCGCTGCTGCATCCGTTATTTAGTTGTGTCAGAACTTCTTCGTCTACTACTACTACTACTACTACTACTACTACTACTACTACTACTACTACTACTACTACTACTACTACTACTACTACTACTACTACTACTACAATTCTTCTTCTTCTTTCGTTCGCTTGAAATATATTGTCTATATCTGCAATGTTGTTTCTTGTATAAACTTCATACAGAGGTCCATATAATTGAGAAGGACCCCCAGTAGTACTTACTACTGTCCGTCACAGGGCGAGTGCCATAACGTTTTGCAGATATAGGCATACTTCCCATAGCGCATGTGCGTGGCATCCTGATTGCTGTGGTGCGCCTCTTGGCTGGTTGCCTCCGTCTTCTGTGGTCTTCTCTCTTGGTTTTTCTGGCTGTACTTGAGCCCCTCTCTCTGGCCTCTACAATCTCTCTCTCTCTCTCTCTCTCTCTCTCTCTCTCTCTCTCTCTCTCTCCATCTCCCTCTCCTCTACCCCTTCTCTCCTCCATAACAGTAGAAAAGGGAATATTGTAAATATCCATATATCATTTAGAATCAAAATGATTTCGCAATTAGCTGATAAATATTTTACTAAAAAATAAGCATATTAAATTTCGTCATGTTGGATGCACCCCCCCCCCCCCCCCCCCTCCCTAGTACCCCCTGATACCTCTCAAGTTGGGCATCTCTAGGGTTCGCAAATCTCGGTTGAGAACCGGATTGGAAACAGTTAGTCGAAAAAATCGCTAAGGGACCCAGGTCGGTTTGCTGGGGCCCGTAATAATGTTACCATGTAGTGATGGTGTGGTTTGCTGGGGCCTGTAATAACGTTACCATGTAGTGATGGTATGGTTTGCTGGGGCCCGTAATAATGTTACCATGTAGTGATGGTATGGTTTGCTGGGGCCCGTAATAATGTTACCATGTAGTGATGGTGTGGTTTGCTGGGGCCCGTAATAATGTTACCATGTAGTGATGGTGTGGTTTGCTGGGGCCCGTAATAATGTTACCATGTAGTGATGGTATGGTTTGCTGGGGCCCGTAATAATGTTACCATGTAGTGATGGTATGGTTTGCTGGGGCCCGTAATAATGTTACCATGTAGTGATGGTATGGTTTGCTGGGGCCCGTAATAATGTTACCATGTAGTGATGGTGTGGTTTGCTGGGGCCCGTAATAATGTTACCATGTAGTGATGGTATGGTTTGCTGGGGCCCGTAATAATGTTACCATGTAGTGATGGTATGGTTTGCTGGGGCCAGTAATAATGTTACCATGTAGAGATGGTATGTCCTCATAGCTTAATTCATCATCATCATCATCATTTTCTTTTTTGCTCCTCGTCGAGCATGGAGCCACCATTGCAGCTGGTCGCCTTGAAGGAAGCCTGCAGCAAGCATTCACATGCTCTTGTAGCTGTAGTTTATGTAATGATTTGTCTTACATGATGAGGTTGCCAGTCTCATACACAACCTCATATTCGTCGCTTGTTCATTAATATAAAAACGTTATTTTCGCTGCCGAATTTTTGTTTGATCATGTTTTCCGCATTCATACTGAAGCTGGTATATATATATATTTCAATGGAACATAGTCTTTTAATCTTGTGGTGATATTTTGTGCTACTATTTAACCGCATACACTCATGTGTATGTGTATATTTAGTAGTTGAAGTGTGCTGACCAAACTGAAATGTGATTTGTGAAATTATCTGGCAATACAAAAACGTCCTTCTATATATAACACACGTACATGTCGTGTAGATAGTACCTGCGACTGAGGTACCAGTTTGCGATGTAGTTTATGATAGTATTCTGCAGTTTAGAAAATAAACCTTGGTGCGAACATATTTTGACAGCACGAACAGTCTCATAACGTTTAGGTAATGTAGCTGGACCACAGCAGTAAGCAGCAGTCTGGTGCGTACATCTTGAATCTGTCAGCAACATCACATACCATCATGGCAACCTCAACCCGGAGTAAAAACAGGTTCGTACCACGAGTTTTTTTTTTATTTCCGATTGTTGTGTCCTAAATTGTTCGGATGTGTTTAGGGACAAGCATTGACAAAGAACGAGCCAAGAAAATGAGTCTTTCTCACTTAAATTAAAGTGGCGTTTTTAACAGAAATGAAAGAAAAGAGGTGATTAGAAAAGACAACATGTTACGGAGAATAGATAAAATAAGCTAGATATGCACTGAGCAGACAATCTTTGTGTGTGAAATAGTTTCTTCTTTTTAGTGCTATGACTGCTGGAATGGGCAATCATGACTCGCCACAACTTAGGTCTACTGTCCCTAGTGCTGTTTATCAGTTATGTTGTTCACATGTTTCTATATGGCTCTTTAAATCAGTCGAGGTTCCTTAGATGACACGATCCTACTTGGATAACTGTGGCAATTCTAGAGCTAATACATGCTTACCTGCTTACCGGCGAACTTCTGTCTCTAACGGCTGTGTGTGGTGCCTTTTTCGGGCCCTCCCAGCATCAGGAATCGAGTCGTGTTCGTTCCAGATAGCGCTCGAGAAGTCCGGCATTTTCCTCAGACCTACGGGTCTCGAGGTGTCTGCGTTCCCTTATATGGTCAGCAATGACTCGGGGACGTAGAATGTCCGGCTCCCAGACCCTCTGCTCTCGAGGTGTCTGTATCCCCTATACAGTCAGTAATGACTAAAAGGGAAGATGAATTAGAGGGCAAGTTCCGTATCCTACTAGTGACTAGGCTGTTGCTACTGGTGTCAGACTGTATCGGCTAGACCGTTCCTCTGACGTCCAGGCCGGGTCATGCTGCATGGGCAACAGCTTGATCTAACATTGCCCAACCTCGTGCCACCGAAAGTTATTTCGGGAGGTACGCTCCTTTGGTCAGAAATGACTAATAAGGAAGATCACATGCCACAATATATAACTGCTCAGTACCTCAAACGTTTTAAAAAAGGTTGTGTGTCTATTTCTTCACACCGTGTACATATATTGGCTCGTTCGTTGGTTCGTTCAGTGTTTTTTTCCATCAGTTTAGACTCATAAAATGCTTGAAAAACGAGTATTGTTCGCTTGTGATGTTTGTACTTCTTCCTACTGATATGTGTTCTTATTCCTTGTGAGGTGTTTGCGGCTTCCCTCTGATTATGTGTTCTTCCCTCTGATGTGTGTACTACTTCCCTATGGTGTGTGTATTACTTCCCTCTTATGTGTACTTCTTCCATCAGATGTGTGCGCGACTTCCCTCTGATTGTGTGTTCCTTCCCTCTGACGTGTGTGCTTCTTCCATCTGATGTGTGCAACTCTCCCCTCTAATGTGGATGTACTGCTATTGTGAGGCATTTCTTTAAATGTGTTTCTTCGCTCTCATGTGCGTACATCCTCCATCAGATGTTCAGATGTGTATGTGACTTTCATCTGATTGTGTGTTTTTTTCTTCTAATGTGTGTGTTTCTTCCATCTGATGTGAGTACCTCCCCTCTCTGATGTGTGTACGTCTTCAATCTGATGTGAGTACCTCTCCTCTCTGATGTGAGTACCTCTCGTCTCTGATGTGTGTGCTTCTTTCATCTGATGTAAGTACCTCTCCTCTCTGATATGTGTACCTCTTCCATCTGATGTGATTACTTCTCCTCTCTGATGCGTGTACTTATTCCATCTGATGAGAGTATTTCTCCCCTCTAATATGTGTACCTCTTCCATCTTATGTGAGTACCTCTTCTCTCTAATGTGTATACCTCTTCCATCTGATGTGAGTACCTCTCCTCTCTGATGTTTGTATCTCTCCCCTTTGATGTGAGTAAATCTCCCGTCTGATGTGTGTACTTCTTCCATCTGATGTGAGTACCTCTCCCTTCTCATGTGTGTACTTCTTCCACCTGATGTGAGTACCTCGGCACTCTGATTTGTGAACGTCTTCCATCTGATGTGAGTACCTCTGCACTCTGATTTGTGTACTTCTTCCATCTGATGTGAGTACCTCTGCACTCTGATTTGTGAACTTCTTCCATCTGATGTGAGTACCTCTGCACTCTGATGTGTGTACTTCTTCCATCTGATGTGTACCTCTGCCCTCTGATTTGTGTACTTCTTCCATCTGATGTTAATACCTCTCCTTTGTGTACTTCTATCTGATGTGAGTACTTCTCCCTCTGATGTGTGTACCTCTGCCCTCTGATATGTGTACTTCTTCCATCTGATGTACATCTCCCCTTTGATGTGCGCACCTCTCCCCTCTGATGTGTGTACTTATTCCATATAATGTGAGTACCTCTCCCTTCTAATATTTCGCACCTCTCCCCTTTGATGTGTGTACTTATTCCATATGATGTGAGTACCTCTCCCCGCTGATGTGCGCATCTCTCCTCTTTGATGTGTGTACCTCTCCTCTCTAATGTGTCTATCTCTCCTCTCTGATGTGTCTACCCCTCCTCTCTGATGTGTTTACCTCTCTTCTCTGATGTGTATACCTCTCCTCTCTCATGCGTCTACCTCTCGTCTCTGATGTTTCTATCTCTCCTCTCTGAAATGCGTACCTCTCCTCTCTGATGTGTATACCTCTCCTCTCTGATGTGCGTACCTCTGCTCTCTCTGGTGTGCGCACCTCTCCTCTCTGATGTGCATACCTCTGCTCTCTGATGTGAGTATTGGCCTCTGCTAGAATATCCTCGTTAGGCTTTTTAACCGAACCATTATATTCTTAACGTTCGTTCGTAAAAGCACAAACTCATTGTCCACGTTTAACTTCTATATGACAGAATCGTCTCTATACAACACCAAGTAAGTCTGTTCCAGTTGTAGAGACTTGTTACAAGGGATGCTTGTCATTTGCTGGAATGCCGTATGTGCTTAGGCAAAATCTTTTCATTATTTCTTAGATATATTTTCCCTCTGATGTTGTTGGTGCGCTCAGGTATTTGAATCTGTAAACTGGTTTTAAAAGCGTACAATTAAACGTTAATCGTGCGTTCTGGAATGTTCCATGTTTATATTAGAAATAATTCATGAGGTTTGTGTTTCATCAGCTCTTGTCATGTCTGGGAGAAGCAATACCCATCTAATCCAATTTAGGGCCTCTCTCTCTCTCTCTCTCTCTCTCTCTCTCTCTCACACACACACACACACACAAACATTTCTCCCATTTTGATTTTTCTTAGTTTTGTAATTTTCCTTGCTTCTAAATTCCGTCTTTTATTAACTCTGTGACTTGCTCACCCTCTGTGCTAGTGAGGCGTCCGGTTCACTGCTCATCTTTGACGTCTGTTTGTTTACATGCATTGTACGCTGAACAAAAAATTTTTAATCTCTTTCTTTAAAAAAGAAAAATAGATAGAAAGACCTGATTCAGATAAATAGAGACATATAAACACAGACTCAATTAAATAGAAACACAGAAAACAGACTCAGATAAATAGAAAGACGGAAAAACAGGACTCTGATAAATAGAATGACGTAAAAACAGACTCAACTAAATAGAAACACAGAAAAAAGACAACAATTGAAAGACGGAAACACATACTCAAGTAAATAGAAAGACTGAAAAACATACTCAGTTAATTAGAAAGACGAAAAAATAGACAGATAAATAGAAAGACGGACAAACAGGCTCAACTAAACAGAGCGACGGAAACAGGCTCAATTTAATAGAAAGACGGAAAAACATACTCAGGTAATTAAAAAGACGTAAAAACATACTCTGATAAATAGAAAGACGAAAAAACAGACAGATAAATCGAAAGACGGAAAACAGACTTAACTAAATAGAAGCACAGAAAAACAGATTCAGATAAATAGAAAGAAAAACACTCAGATAAATAGAAGCACAGAAAAACAGACTCAGGTACATAGAAAGACAGAAAAACAGATAAATAGAGAGACATAAAACAGACTCAGATAAATAGAAAGACGGAAAAACAGACTCAGATAAATAGAACGACGGAAAAACAGACAGATAATTCTAAAGACGGAAACAGACTCAATTTAATAGAAAGACGGAAAAACATATTCAGGTAATTAGAAAGACAGAAAAATATACTCAGATAAATAAAAACATAGAAAAACAGACTCATATAAATAGAACGACGGAAAAACAAACTCAACTTAATAGAAGGACGAGAAAACAGACTCAGATAAATAAAAAGACGGAAAAACATTCTCAGATAAATAGAAGCACTGAAAAACAGACGCAACTAAATTGAAACACAGAAAAACAGACTCAGATAAATAAGAATTTAGACAAATAGACTCTCATAAATAGAAACACTGACAAACAGCCTTAGATAAATAGAAAGACGGAAAAACAGACACAGATAAATAGAAAGAAAAACAGATTTGATAAATAGAAACACAGAAAAACAGATTCAGATAAATAGAAACGCAGAAAACAGACTCAGATAAATAGAAACTTAGAAAAACAGACTCAGATAAATTGAAAGACGGACAACTAGAATGATATCCATACTGAGATATAAAAACTAATAAGCAGACTCAAATACATGGACAGGCAGGCAGGCACATAGATAGATAGATAGACAGATAGATAGATAGATAGATAGATAGATAGATAGATAGACAGACAGACAGACAGACAGACAGACAGACAGACAGACAGACAGATAGACAGATAGATAGATAGATAGATAGATAGATAGATAGATAGATAGATAGATAGATAGATAGATAGATAGATAGATAGATAGATAGATAGATAGATAGATAGATAGATAGATAGATAGATAGATAGATAGATAGATAGATAGATAGATAGATAGATAATTCAGTAGGTAGGCATTTTGGTTGGTTGTTTGGCTGGTTGATTTATTAATATGCAGGCTGCTGATTGATTGATTAGATACATATATAGGTGGACGGGCGCGCGGATACACAGGCAGATAAATGGAAACACGGAATGGCACGATAATAGAATATTCTAGATTCAAATATAGACTATAACAGAGTGTTCCAGTGTCACATGTAGCTAGAATTGTTTGGCCTGGTAATCTGAGTGGTCTGAGCTGCTTTCTTTCTAATTTTGGCAACGCCTACTTTTCTGTCATTTTTGATCTATACAGTTCCTATTCTGCCCTTGATTCCGTCAATCTCGTAGAACCAGCGTCTAGGATTTTGCTGCCAGTCTGTACTAAGGTTGAGAGCCGTTTTGTAACTGTATTTGTGCGGAGATAATTCCTTGACTTGGTAAGCCCACGGTACATTTCCTTATAGTCGATTTTTGGGGTGTTAGCTTATATATATATATATATATATTCTTCTTCTTCTTCTTCTTCCGTCCTTAGCCAAAGACCGACCAAGCAGTCAGAGGCCATCACGCCTTGTGGCGTCTTAAGGGCAACAGCAGATTGATTTTCTCTGTTGTAGTTTCCCATCACGCCTAGCGGCGTCTTTAGGGCAACAACAGATAGATCCATCTGCCGTTGTTTCCGTAATCGGTGTGACAAGCCAACGGGTGATCAGCCCATTGGGCATATATATATATATATATATATATATATATATATATATATATATATATATATATATATATATATATATATATATATATATATATATATATTCATAACCCTCCACTCCCAAAGGAGCATAGGCCTTCAACAAACACATGCCAAGTCCTCCTGTCATGTGCCATCATCTCAAGTTCTTTCCATGTTCTCATCATTTTCACCTCTGTTTCCAGCTCTCTTCTCCATGTGCTTCTTGGTCTACCTCTGCCTCTCTTGTCCTGGGGGTTCCAGAACAAGGACTGCCTTGTAATGCTATCAACAGGTTTCCTCAGTGTGTGTCCTATCCATCGCCATCGTCTTCTTCTCATCTCTTGTTCCACTGGCACTTGTCTGATTCTTGTCATCAGTTCCACGTTGGTAACCTTGTCATACCATTTTAATCCCTCTATTCTACGCAAGCACCCATTTATGAAAGTCTGTAGCTTTTTGGTTGTTGTCTTTGTTGTTCTCCATGTCTCAGAGCCATACAATAGGACTGACTTCACATTTGAGTTGAAGATTCTTATTTTCGTGTTGGATCCGATTTCTCTTGATCTCCATATATTTCCCAATGCAATGAAAGCTCCTCTTGCTTTTTGTATTCTTATTTTGATATCGCTGTCTGTCCCGCCAACTTTGTCTATATTACTGCCAAGATATGTGTACGATTCTACATCTTGTATTGGTGTTTCTTCAAGTTCAACCCTGTTATCATTACCTGCATTTATTCTCATATATATATATATATATATATATATATATATATATATATATATATATATATATATATATATATATATATATATATATATATATATATATATGTTCTAATCCCGGGGTATTTTAATTTCATCTTGGCTATTTAATTCTTATAGACAAGTAATTTGTGGGGGATCTGGGAGGCGTAATGTATGAAGCACGCTCCAAATTTTAGCTGTGCTAAAGAAGTACGGCTCGACAGACGATGAAAATAAGACAGAGAGATAGGTTATCAAACAGACAAAGAGAGATATATTTTTTTAAAGTCAGAAGAGACATGTATATCATTTTATTTGACCAATGTGTTTTCTTTTTCATATGTGTATAATTTAGTTCTGTATAGAATTTCACTACTAATTTGCTTCAAGGATGTTGGACACGCCAGTTAATTTAATAACATGTTTCTTGTTTTGGGTGGCTAAAATTGACCTCGCTTTTGGCCTGAGTCAGATTGCGTGTGTGCGAAGCGAACGCAAGCAAAGCGTTTCACGCATGACTGGCTACATGTGTTATGGACAAGCACTATAGCGCCGTCCAGCCACCAAAGAGAGAGTGGGAAGAGGTGTGCGTTGTATATTTTTGTATCAGGGGATTGCAAGATGTATGTTTTGTCATGGAGTGCATTCGTTTTCGTGATGGAGAGAAAAGACTGCGCAGTCAATGATGGTTGTAAGTGTTTAGTCTTGGGTGTCCTATGGTGGCGTAGACATGTATATTTTCTTGATTATCTGTATTTTCCAGAACTGGTCAGTATTGAAGCTGTCTGTGCTCTATTTCGAGCCCAAAAAGAGTCGTCAGAATACGATTTGGGCAGATAGCAGAAAGTGTCTTTGGATTATATTTATTTTGTCCCATGTTCGCAACCCCAAGCTATTCCGACAACACAGCTTGTCAGCCGACCATTCTAACAGATGTTTGTTTTTCTTGTGTGGAGTAATTTTCATATCAACCATCACAGTACCTATGGGCCGTTACAATTGCCATTCATTATTCTGGGCAACATCGGTGTAACCCATTTACACCCTATCCCCGTGGATTATACTAGCTTACAGCCAATAAGTAGAAGCCAACGATTTACCAGTCTCAGCACTCATGGGGTTTTCAGGCTACTTATCACCCATTTGAGGCGCTCCTAGCGAGCCCTCACTTATATTCGTTGTTCTAATTTGTGAGCCGAGGTCTCTAGCGACCGGCTAAAAGGAATTTGGCAGGTGTGCTGGAGTTAACGCATTAGCATTCATCGCCATCTTTCGTGCCATTTGTAAGTGAGTACGCGCTGGAATAAGTTTACACTCATTTCTACGGAAGCTTATCTTCTTATCCATTAGATTAATGCAGTCACAGAACAGTGTTAGGCACCTACGTGCAGGAGTGCTTGCACCCAGGATTAATCAGAACAAAAGACAGGATAAGCCGTTTCATCACAGGAACTGGGGGGACCCAGATTAAGAACTCACGGACTGTTTGGGTGGATTGAGTGAATTTCAGTGTGTGTGTGATTGAGTCTAGTGGTGCGGTAAAGTGTGTGTTGGCCAATATTTTTGCTTGGTGAATTTGACTGTTCTGTTTAGCCTTCATATATTTTGAAGGCATACTGATTTTCCCATTTTTGTGGTCGTTGTTGTTTTTTTTTTAAATTTGTTTAATTCGTAAAAGCTCAAAATTACTTACTGTGGTAAGGATCTCTTCTCTTATAACTGTCCTGGATGTCGCGTTGTATGTCGCTTACTGCCTTAGTGTTATATCTGAGCATAGGAGGGTGTGTGAGAGATTGACTTAATAAAAGTAAGTCGTAGGAGGCTGAACACGTGGCACAACCACTCTTCAGACGTCATATCTCTCCCCATAAATTCATTAGTGACTCTATTCTTATCTACTTTCACATCTTCGAATTCATAATCTGTCTGAACTCAGACATAGTCTTGTCTCAATCTATACCTACCTGCGACATCCAGCATATAACTAAGAAAATATTCTATTTCTTACTGCCTTCTTTGCCCCACCTTCAGTAGCTTCCTAACTTCACGAACAATTGTTGGAAGAAAAGAAAAGGTAGTCTTACCCACAAACAGTTTTAAAACTCTCAAACGATGTTGATAAATTGTTTCCCTCATTCGTTCAGCCATTGATATTCTGGTTCAGAAATTAACAAAGACATTTGTAAGAACGCACTAGCGTGCACGCAGACGATAAACAGTAGCATTAAGCAAGATCTAAGGGATTGAATAAGAAAGGGAGATTTTTTTTTTTTTTTAAGTGGATCAACAAAGAAATAGCAAAGAAGAACAGATATAATTTAACAACCCCCAACCTCTCGAAACACCGAAAAAAATATAACATTAAAAAATGATAATTATTACTAGACCACAAAGTCTTTTATATTTCAGCATGCGCCCTAATCTAACCGACGGACATTGTGTTTAGGTTGAACGGGCTCGACTCGTTAAAACGAGACAAAACATCTATCTAAAAAAGAAAATAAATAAAAAAATGAATGCGAAATCTCATTTATTCATCATCATCATTATTTTCCTTGTCACTCCTTGTGGATCGTGGAACCGCCATCTTAACTGGTTATCTTACAGGAAGGCTGAACCAAACACGGGACTGAAGACGCAGCAACAGTGATAAATGCAGTCAGCGACTCATAGCTTGGCTGCTTGCGTCAGGGTCAGCGAACCAGAGCTGACCAAGACCCTACTCCACCTCCAGGTGGTGGTCCTGTAAACAGGCTGCATCACTGCAGTCTGGCTGAGAGAGTAGGGATCGAAGAGGGAAGGTTAACCCGGTTCCGAAATTGCCTTGATGAAACCGGATGTGTCGGGCCTAACGGCGCAAATATCGCAGCTTTGCTGTAAACGGCGACACAACGTAACAAACGTCCTTTTCAGGACGAACGCAGAAGAAGAAGAGGAACCAAACATTAACAGGCTCTTGCAGCTGTGGTTTGTGTAACAATTTGTTGTACATGATGAGGTTGTATGATCTGCCTGAGAAAGCAATTGTCCTTTTCTTTCTGTGTCTCATCAGACACCCCCCCCCCCCCCAACCCCCGGGAACTACATGGGCAAAATATCTTAAATGTTATTAATATCGTGGACTGACAAAGCAGGCCATTCGAGAGCTCAGATGAGTCCCGGGCCATTTTGCACTTGAAGGGTTCCTGCATCTCTTTGGGAAGAAGGTTAAAAGGTGGAAGATCATACATCCTTGGGTGATTCTAGGTCCCCTTCTCTATAGCGTGTGCGTATGAGATGAGGCCTGGCCAATTGGCACTTCATGTACAACACTCGCGGATGAAATAGAAAGATATATTGGGGGAAGGGGAGGGAAGGTTTCAGAGAACGGTAAAGTAGAGGTCATAAGTTGGAACTATAAAGGCACAGAAGTAGTAGGGATGCGCAACTTAGGTTGCATTCTGGAGGCGCGTGACTTTTATATAGCAAAAACGCCTGGAGGCGCGTGACTTTTATATAAGCGCATTCCGGAGGCGCGCAGGCGGGGCAAGATGGTGGACTTGAGATAACAAGAAGACGATAATAGGAAGACGATAATAGGAAGACGATATATTTAGATAACAAGAAGACGATAACAAGAAGAGGATATATTTAGACAATAGGCAGAGGTTAATAGTTAGAGTTGAGATAACAAGAAGATGATATTTAGACTTTGAGACTTGAGATAATAGGAAGACTTTGAGATAACAAGAAGGGGGTGTATTTAGATAACAGTTAGACGATAGTTAGACGATATATACATATAATAGGGAGATATATTTAGACAATAGGAAGACGATAGTTATACGATATATATTTTACAACAGTTATACGAACAGTTAGACTATATATTTAGACAAACAATTAGACGATAGACAACAGACGATATTGGTAACAAAAGAAGAATTTTAGTTAACTCATTCATTCCAGAGTTATTTTGCACGCTGTGCCAGACTTTTTTTGTGGGCAGAATTTTATAGAGTGAAGTGTTCATCTTTCAGTCTAAATTTGTTTGTGAATTTTCCTTTGAACATGTACTTATTATATACCAAACTGTAGGGAAATGGATAGAAAATTCAAATATATAATGTCTGTGGTAGTATTAACACAAGTATGTTCGGTATAATTTAATCATTTTGCATGTAAAATTGAAAAACGCTAAAAAGTTGACTGTAGAATACGATCTTACCAAAGACAAATTACTGTCGTAGACAATAAAACTTTCTTTTTAGTCTTCAAACGTCAAGTTAATCCATATACAAAGTAAAAAAAAAAACATGCTTATGGCCAAAATTAGTACATTTAGTGTTATTCGCACCAGTTTTTCCGTGGTTCTTTGTAAGAAAAAAAATAAATTATGCAATCGTGCATTACGTAATTTTCAAACAAATAAATAAGAATAACGTCATATAAATACTTTTTTTACTCTTGTTTAATGTTTTAATAGTATCCCTAGCTTCATCTTCTACCAAGAACTAGTGATTAGATGTTACGGTAGGTCTAGTTTTGTTGCTTTTTGATCGGCCAGAATATGACTACGCCCACTCATCAACTAAATCTAGTGTGTCTAGCTTTTCTGCATATATTCCGTATTTTGACAACAAACTGTGACTACCAAACAATCATCATCAATGTCAGCAATGTTTCAAAGTAGTTTGACACAATTATTTGCTTAGGAGACTTAGAAAATGTAAATATAAAGCGTGACATATTTCTCTAGCAAAAACAACGAAAAACGTAAACACGCGAATCTTCACAAAAATTGTGATAATAACATCAAAACACGCACATGTGCTGATTAACTAAAGTCAAATTAGTTGTTTAAATAGTAGCGGAAGTCATTCTACGAGTTTTAATATATTAACTGCATTAAGCGGACGATTTTTAGGGTTTATTCGTGATAAACTAAAAACCACGCTCTGAGCGTTGCTCTGGCACGGCGTGTTGAATTTTGCAACGCTCAGAACGTTGGTCTGGAGTCAAAGAGTTAATATATTTTTATTTTTTTCAAATACTAAAGGACAACTCTCAATCGCTTGGTAGGTTTCTTCTTCTTCGGTGGTAGATTAGGGACATCGGCCAGGTGGGTGTCTGTGGTGGTGGTCGTAGGAAACCAACTCGGGTCTGGTGATACTGGACAGCTAGAGTTCATGTATTCGTCAAACAGGTTAGAGAAGGTGGTAGGTTTCTTCTGCGATGGTAGATTGATGACATCGGCCAGGTGATTGTCTGTGGCAGGAAACAAACTGGGTTCTGTTGATATTGGTTGGTAACAGCTGGAGTTGATGTACTGGTCAAACGTGGTACTGGTACCAGTAGTAGGATAGGTATCCGTGCTTGGTGGCTGTAATCTGTCAAATTCGGCGAGGATTTCGCTCTGTAATGTCAACAAATGGTCAAACTCAGATCGAGTTAACGTAATGCCCGTTTTGGTGGGAAATTTGAGGTACGATTCACCAAAATATTTTCGCACGTGAAGTAAAGGTTGACCTCGGTAAACACTTACAGACGCAGCCTTCAGACCACTAGCCAAAGGTTTAAGCATTTCATCACTTCTTTTGATGTAGACCCAGTTGGTGGGAGCCGTCATCTTCAACGAGCTGTATCTGTCGTTATCACACCAACGCTTGAATAACGTATGAGTGTCTTGGTCTTCCAAAAGTGTTTAAATGCAGGAATACCAGTTCAATCTGGTTTTTTTGAGGCGTGCCCTAGCTAGGATTTGATTCGTCGAACATCGATCGTGTGACCAGACTCGTGTGTTAGTCAGGTCGTGATTCGTCGATGTGGTTGCGTGGGAACAATGACACATGGACGTGTTGGCGTGGGGAGAAACCCGATAGCGAAAAATACACATACCTGTCTATTGATCTCTTCCTTTGTCTATGAAAGCCATCTGGTGGTTCCTCTGACTAATCGAAAAATTAATCGATCGTTGGCGTGTTGTCTAGTCGAAAAGGGTAGTAGGACCCGCTGTATAGTACCACCTCGTGTTTTGATCAAGATGAAATAAATGGCGTAGAGCCCACAAACGTTGGTGACTACATCTTGTAAATGTCTGGCGTTGTAGTTAACAGGTCGAGTAGAGTTTCTGGCTATAACATTAATCAGGTCCGGGTGTGTAGGTGGTAGGCCGAAAGAATCAAAATATTCAAAAGTGCCAAGTCCGTTATAATATAGAGCGACCCAGTGGTCACCCGGGCGATAGCTAGGATCAGTGTTGATGACGAAAGCAGCCGTCTTGGTCGGGTCGATACGTAGAGGTAATTGGTCACGAGCTAAAACTTTAACGAGCTCAGTTCGTTTAACAAATATATCTGACAGGAGGATGGTCCGTATCTCGTCTGTGTTCATCGTCTATGTGGTGTAGTCTGTCAAAACTTGGCGCGATTTCGAGATCTCCAAGATCGAGTCTTGCTCGGCGTAGACGAGAACCTGTAATGGTTCGGGTGTGACCTCGGCGAATTTAAGTTCTACTGAGACAGGGCCCGACTTGGCCATCTCAAACTGGTCACCGTCCAGTAGACTGGGGGTGAGGTCAAAGGCGTATAAGGCGTATCCATGCTTAAAATGTCTATACTCGAGATCGTTGCCGGCGTCTTTACCAACCAGTCCCATAGCTAGATTCGTCCCAAAGAAGGCTCTCACGTACTGGTTGTGTTCATAATCCATGGACAAAGGCTTGCCGCTGACTGTTCTGCCGTCCGCGCTGACATTCAAATATATCAGACCAAAGGTAGCGAAATTGAACGGATTAGACGTGTACGACCCGTTAAAAGCGGTCGAAGTGACTAGACCAATCACGATCCGTGTGGGTGTTTGACTGAGAAATAGATTATCCTGCATGTGCGATAGCATACCTCTAGGGATAGAGAAAGTTTTTAGCACAACTCGTTTCAAGGGTACTTGGCATTACCTCGCACCAAGGCTTTCTCGTGGGCTAGAGAGACGGCGGGATTTAATTTGGCTTTCCGGACAACCAAGGCCGCATAAGTTATAATAGATTTATAACCAGCGGTGGGGTCGTGTCCCAGCACGTTGAAGGCATCTTTAGACGGGATGAGTTTTACTTTAACGGTCACACCATTTAACAAGTAACGATCTTGAGCGAAGATATCTGAATGCAACCGACCCATCATATCAATCTCCTGAGAACCACCCGCTACATGTCGACGCAGTCTTAACCCGGTGTTGTTATCACCAATTGTGTCCGTAACAAAATTTGGCGTGTCTTTGTAAAACAGAGCCGATGTCAGATGGCCTCGTTTGGCTTCCTCCCCGTAATTCAACGTGGCTTCCAGGTAAGCTTTATAAGGGTAAGTGTTCTCGCTGGGTGTAATCAGCGTGTCGTTCAGTGAAACGTCGACTTGTGAGAATAAACTGTGCGGGTAATAGTTGATCGGGGCCACCTCTGCGTCAGCAGGTAATGCGCCGCCATTAGCTAACGTAATTTTGGCGCGCACGTGCAGAAAAGTATTGAACAAATCTAGATATTCTTCACCGTTTCCCGATATTACAAATTCCACCGGGGCTCCGGGGGGCTAAGGCGGCCAACGGATGTATCTCCACAAATTGTCCCTCTTCTACGGCTGTCTGCGTTGGTGGTACGCTAAACAAATCTAGACCACTGTGAAGACACTCGCACGTGCTGGGGTGAATAAGCGCCATCATTCAAATATATCAGAGTACCTTCGCTTCTTCTGGTGAGAATGAGAAGGCCGAGCTCGGTTACTGCGTTTTATTCGTTTCGGCTCGCCAGGTGGGGCAGCTCTCGTTTTTTCTTTTTCTTCTAAGCCCGCTACCTGATTGGTTAGTGGTGAGGTGTTCAACCGCTCCCTGTAATAAACGTTGACCCGATTCCTTGGCTCGTTCACGAAATGCCTCACCAACATTTCTGCCGGCTAACGCATCGCTCGCGACCTGTAGACCGGTCCCAAGCCCTTCTCTGAGTAAAGCTTTGCCTCCAGTTTTTAACCACGGGAGAACCATGCGACCGAGCCCGCCGAAAAAACTACCCAAACCATGTCCTCTTTGACTTCTGTCTCCGATAAACACTGACATCCCGTGGCCAGCTTGGTTGCAGTAAAACTCCTCATACATTTTGGGGTTTCGTCGGATGGGTACGTGTCTCACCATTTTTTTCTAGTCAAAATCAAACCGTCTGTGAGTTCGGAAGTGTAGTGTCAACACCGAAGCTCCGCTAGTGAATGGAATAGTCTTACCCTGATCGTTAGTTAAAAGGATTTCCACCGCGTCAAACGAAAAACGGCTCAGGGGTAGTGTGGTTTGTCGTAAATCCTGAAAACAGAAGCAGTAGTCCTATCCAAAATAGGAACAATCCGTAACAAAGGGACAGAGGCATCTCCAACCGGTCTCGCCGCTACGAGATCGTAGTACACGTATACATTTTTCATGTCGCTATCCATTTGTACTT
Organism: Oreohelix idahoensis; assembly: GCA_024509875.1. Classification (NCBI taxonomy): domain Eukaryota; kingdom Metazoa; phylum Mollusca; class Gastropoda; order Stylommatophora; family Oreohelicidae; genus Oreohelix; species Oreohelix idahoensis. Next base: position 76,722 of record JAMPIV010006660.1, read on the forward strand.
CATTCTCGCCTCGTAGTATTGGGTCGATGTCTGTGGCGAGCAAGGCAGGAAAACCTAACATGTGTTTCAACGTCTCGCTAATTCTAACTTCAACCTCCGGGTCATACAGATTCAAGGTGGCCTTATTATTGTTAAAATGGAATCTAACTCGGGCTTTTTCATCCACATCCGTGGCTAAAAGCAAACGATTCAACTCGTCGATCAGCGTGTCGGGTTACGTGTATAGACCAGCAGGTAACGTGAGTACCATAGACTCATCTTCTTTTTTTGGGAAAGTAATGTATCCATACATCATCCTCTAGCACGTTAAAATAACTTTTGGGAAATTGAATCTCAACCAAACCGACCTCGTAACGCGAAGTCAAGTCTATAGTCTGTGGTAATTTGACGAAAAAGTGACCGGCGTTATTGTTTGGGTATATTTTCATCGAGGCATTGCTGGGTAAAGTCACGTAAAAACTCATCCTATCTTAGGGTTAGGTAACATGTAACCCAGACAACTGCTCATTAAAGCGATCCAAAATTTGCCATCTGGTCCCTCTGCGTTGCTCCGACTCAGATTGAATAACGAGACACCGATGACGACATATATAACGATCATCTGACAGATGAAAACGATCTCTAGTCGCGGGACTAGTTTCCCAGAAAAAGGCCAGAACGAGGTTCTCGCGGTCTTGGGAGGGGGTGGCCGCAAAACTGGGGTGCTCACTTCTTCTTCAATATCCATCAGTCTCGATATCTCGCTAGTTGTTTGGCGGAAATCCAGCTGTTGAATGACGAGTTATATCCGAACCATTTGACTAAATATTCTTTTACACCCCTGACACCTCGGCGCTCCTCCAAAACGGACTCGATTCGATAAACTATCTTGTCGCCGACTCGCTGCAGCTCTTCTTGGTAAAAAGAACCTTTCAATTCCTCACCCAAATCATCTTTAAGACCGTATGTGACCGGTCTTGTTTGGTTTAGTCGACTGACCGTAAACAACTCTTGTCCACGCCGGCGTATAGCCCTTTTTAAAAGTTTGTCTGGCTTGGGCGATCCGCACGCGATCACCGGCTTTAAAATAGACTTTTCTACCGACGACGTCAGGGGTCGAATACAACGTATGCCCCACCGCTTCTTGATTGCTCGGAGTAACTTCCACCGGCGCCATCTTAATACTCCGATGATACGAATAATTGTAGTTGTGGACCAGTTGTTGTATCACGTCGACGTAGCGAAGACTGTTGGTTTTGGTAAAGTAACGCCACGTTTTTTCTTTGAGGGTTCGATTAAACCTCTTGACAATAGCTGCTTTGGTATCCTCATTCTCCGTAGTGAAGAAATGGATCCCCTCAGCTTTAAGACACTTTAAGAATGTTTTGTTGACGAACTCACTACCTTTGTCTGTTTGAAAATTTATCGGTTTGCGACTGTTAAAAATTGTTTTTACCGCTGCTACTAACGCTGTCCCAGTCTTGTTTTTGAACGGAACAGCCCAAGCGAATTTACTAAACACGTCAATACACGTTACTAGATAGGAATACCCATCGTTGAATTTCTTTACACCTCGCAAGTCAATTAAATCAGCCTGGAGCTGTTGGTCGATACCACCCGCGATGGTGGTACGTCGTTTAAATTTTCTGTGCACCGGTTTGTGTAGGGTGTAACTGTCCTGATGACCTAACCACTCTTCAATTTTTTTACGACTAAGTTTGGTGGTACGTTGTAAGGCGGTGATTCCACCATATGATCCGGTCGTTTTGGATCGTAGTAATGTTGTTTTAAAATCTTATTCACTTCTTTGGCCATGCTTCCCACTTTGGTGTCTTTTTCCTTCTTCTGAGCGAATACGACGATGATTCTCGCAATTTACTGGCAACCACCTTTTTTCGATTAGTGGGTGTGACGGGTGGGGACTGAGGCGTTTTGTCGACGACCTCATCTTTAAGTACAGTAGGTTGTTCGCTGGTTTGTAATGGTGGTGGTTGTTTAATATCCACGAGACCCAGAGGTACGTGACTGTACTGTTCTAGTCGATTCAAATAACGCTGTAGTGTTTGTTGATAAAGTCTAGCCTTGTCAGTCACTGGCATATCTTGTCGATCCAAGACTAGTTGCATTGGATACTCAGAAAATTTAAACGACGTACCACCATCGCGGGTGGTATCGACCAACAGTTCCAGGCTGATTTAATTGACTTGCGAGGTTTAAAGAAATTCAACGATGGGTATTCTTATCTAGTAACGTGTATTGACGTGTTTAGTAAATTCGCTTGGGCTGTTCCGTTCAAAAAACAAGACTGGGACAGCGTTAGTAGCAGCGGTAAAAACAATTTTTAACAGTCGCAAACCGATAAATTTTCAAACAGACAAAGGTAGTGAGTTCGTCAACAAAACATTCTTAAAGTGTCTTAAAGCTGAGGGGATCCATTTCTTCACTACGGAGAATGAGGATACCAAAGCAGCTATTGTCGAGAGGTTTAATCGAACCCTCAAAGAAAAAACGTGGCGTTACTTTACCAAAACCAACAGTCTTCGCTACGTCGACGTGATACAACAACTGGTCCACAACTACAATTATTCGTATCATCGGAGTATTAAGATGGCGCCGGTAGAAGTTACTCCGAGCAATCAAGAAGCGGTGTGGCATACGTTGTATTCGACCCCTGACGTCGTCGGTAGAAAAGTCTATTTTAAAGCCGGTGATCGCGTGCGGATCGCCCAAGCCAGACAAACTTTTAAAAAGGGTTATACGCCGGCGTGGACAGACGAGTTGTTTACGGTCAGTCGACTAAACCAAACAAGACCGGTCACATACGTCCTTAAAGATGATTCGGGTGAGGAATTGAAAGGTTCTTTTTACCAAGAAGAGCTGCAGCGAGTCGGCGACAAGATAGTTTATCGAATCGAGTCCGTTTTGGAGGAGCGCCGAGGTGTCAGGGGTGTAAAAGAATATTTAGTCAAATGGTTCGGATATAACTCGTCATTCGACAGCTGGATTTCCGCCAAACAACTAGCGAGATATCGAGACTGATGGATATTGAAGAAGAAGTGAGCACCCCAGTTTTGCGGCCACCCCCTCCCAAGACCGCGAGAACCTCGTTCTGGCCTTTTTCTGGGAAACTAGTCCCGCAACTAGAGATCGTTTTCATCTGTCAGATGATCGTTATATATGTCGTCATCGGTGTCTCGTTATTCAATCTGAGTCGGAGCAACGCAGAGGTACCAGACGGCAAATTTTGGATCGCTTTAATGAGCAGTTGTCTGGGTTACATGTTACCTAACCCTAAGATAGGATGAGTTTTTACGTGACTTTACCCAGCAATGCCTCGATGAAAATATACCCAAACAATAACGCCGGTCACTTTTTCGTCAAATTACCACAGACTATAGACTTGACTTCGCGTTACGAGGTCGGTTTGGTTGAGATTCAATTTCCCAAAAGTTATTTTAACGTGCTAGATGATGATGTATGGATACATTACTTTCCCAACAAAGAAGATGAGTCTATGGTACTCACGTTACCTGCTGGTCTATACACGTAACCCGACACGCTGATCGACGAGTTGAATCGTTTGCTTTTAGCCACGGATGTGGATGAAAAAGCCCGAGTTAGATTCCATTTTAACAATAATAAGGCCACCTTGAATCTGTATGACCCGGAGGTTGAAGTTAGAATTAGCGAGACGTTGAAACACATGTTAGGTTTTCCTGCCTCGCTCGCCACAGACATCGACCCAATACTACGAGGCGAGACTGAAGTACAAATGGATAGCGACATGAAAAATGTATACGTGTACTGCGATCTCGTAGCGGCGAGACCGGTTGGAGATGCCTCTGTCCCTTTGTTACGGATTGTTCCTATTTTGGATAGGACTACTGCTTCTGTTTTCAGGATTTACGACAAACCACACTACGTACCCCTGAGCCGTTTTTCGTTTGACGCGGTGGAAATCCTTTTAACTAACGATCAGGGTAAGACTATCCCATTCACTAGCGGAGCTTCGGTGTTGACACTACACTTCCGAACTCACAGACGGTTTGATTTTGACTAGAAAAAAAATGGTGAGACACGTACCCATCCGACGAAACCCCAAAATGTATGAGGAGTTTTACTGCAACCAAGCTGGCCACGGGATGCCAGTGTTTATCGGAGGCAGAAGTCAAAGAGGACATGGTTTGGGTAGTTTTTTCGGCGGGCTCGGTCGCATGGTTCTCCCGTGGTTAAAAACTGGAGGCAAAGCTTTACTCAGAGAAGGGCTTGGGACCGTCTACAGGTCGCGAGCGATGCGTTAGCCGGCAGAAATGTTGGTGAGGCATTTCGTGAACGAGCCAAGGAATCGGGTCAACGTTTATTACAGGGAGCGGTTGAACACCTCACCACTAACCAATCAGGTAGCGGGCTTAGAAGAAAAAGAAAAACGAGAGCTGCCCCACCTGGCGAGCCGAAACGAATAAAACGCAGTAACCGAGCTCGGCCTTCTCATTCTCACCAGAAGAAGCGAAGGTACTCTGATATATTTGAATGATGGCGCTTATTCACCCCAGCTCGTGCGAGTGTCTTCACAGTGGTCTAGATTTGTTTAGCGTACCACCAACGCAGACAGCCGTAGAAGAGGGACAATTTGTGGAGATACATCCGTTGGCCGCCTTAGCCCCCCGGAGCCCCGGTGGAATTTGTAATATCGGGAAACGGTGAAGAATATCTAGATTTGTTCAATACTTTTCTGCACGTGCGCGCCAAAATTACGTTAGCTAATGGCGGCGCATTACCTGCTGACGCAGAGGTGGCCCCGATCAACTATTACCTGCACAGTTTATTCTCACAAGTCGACGTTTCACTGAACGACACGCTGATTACACCCAGCGAGAACACTTACCCTTATAGAGCTTACCTGGAAGCCACGTTGAATTACGGGGAGGAAGCCAAACGAGGCCATCTGACATAGGCTCTGTTTTACAAAGACACGCCAAATTTTACTACGGACACAATTGGTGATAATAACACCGGGTTAAGACTGCGTCGGAGTACGACAGGGATGCCCCTTATCAACCACTCTATTTTTAACAGTCATAGACGCGGTGATGCGCCAGACAACAGAGGGCAGTCCAAGAGGAATAAGATGGACTACATTTTCAACATTGGAAGATCTGGAATATGCAGATGACATTGCACTACTGGCACATTCACATCAACACATCCAGGAAAAAACGGATAGACTTAATAAATTTAGCCAGCAGGTGGGCTTGAACATCAATTTAAAGAAGTCTGAGGTCATGACGCTCAATGTGAGCAACCCTGAGCCCATATCAGTAAGGAATCAGCAACTGGTACAGACAGATACCTTCACATACCTAGGAAGCATAGTAACACCAGACGGTGGGGTAGGCAAAGACATCAACATCAGAATGAACAAGGCAAGAACAGCCTTCTTTAGCCTAAATAACATCTGGAAGTCCTCCCAATACTGCACAAGCACAAAATTAAGATTATACCAGAGTTGCGTGCTTTCTGTGCTTCTCTATGGTGCGGAATGCTGGAGAGTCACAGAGAAGGAAATGTCAAAATTGTCCTCTTTTCACACAACATGCCTAAGAAAAATTCACCGAATCTTTTGGCCGAATACCATCACCAACCAAGATCTGCTTACTCGTAGCAAGCAAGAGGACATGCATACCATCATAGCTGGCAGACGCCGGAGCTGGGTTGGTCATGTCCTCAGAAGAGACCCCGATGCCATCACAAGAACAGCTATGCTTTGGACCCCTGAAGGAAAGCGAAAGAGAGGCCGACCAAAAACAACTTGGCGGAGGACTGTGGAGGCTGAGATGCAAAGAATGAACCAGAGTTGGGGCACTGTACGAAGGATGGCCACCGACCGTGCAAAGTGGAATCAATTTGTTGTTGCCCTACAAGACGCCACTAGGCGTGATGGCCACTGACTGCTTTGACGGTCGGTGGTTAAGGATCGAAGAAGAAGAAGAAGAAGACTGCGTCGACATGTAGCGGGTGGTTCTCAGGAGATTGATATGATGGGTCGGTTGCATTCAGATATCTTCGCTCAAGATCGTTACTTGTTAAATGGTGTGACCGTTAAAGTAAAACTCATCCCGTCTAAAGATGCCTTCAACGTGCTGGGACACGACCCCACCGCTGGTTATAAATCTATTATAACTTATGCGGCCTTGGTTGTCCGGAAAGCCAAATTAAATCCCGCCGTCTCTCTAGCCCACGAGAAAGCCTTGGTGCGAGGTAATGCCAAGTACCCCTTGAAACGAGTTGTGCTAAAAACTTTCTCTATCCCTAGAGGTATGCTATCGCACATGCAGGATAATCTATTTCTCAGTCAAACACCCACACGGATCGTGATTGGTCTAGTCACTTCGACCGCTTTTAACGGGTCGTACACGTCTAATCCGTTCAATTTCGCTACCTTTGGTCTGATATATTTGAATGTCAGCGCTGACGGCAGAACAGTCAGCGGCAAGCCTTTGTCCATGGATTATGAACACAACCAGTACGTGAGAGCCTTCTTTGGGACGAATCTAGCTATGGGACTGGTTGGTAAAGACGCCGGCAACGATCTCGAGTATAGACATTTTAAGCATGGATACGCCTTATACGCCTTTGACCTCACCCCCAGTCTACTGGACGGTGACCAGTTTGAGATGGCCAAGTCGGGCCCTGTCTCAGTAGAACTTAAATTCGCCGAGGTCACACCCGAACCATTACAGGTTCTCGTCTACGCCGAGCAAGATTCGATCTTGGAGATCTCGAAATCGCGCCAAGTTTTGACAGACTACACCACATAGACGATGAACACAGACGAGATACGGACCATCCTCCTGTCAGATATATTTGTTAAACGAACTGGGCTCGTTAAAGTTTTAGCTCGTGACCAATTACCTCTACGTATCGACCCGACCAAGACGGCTGCTTTCATCATCAACACTGATCCTAGCTATCGCCCGGGTGACCACTGGGTCGCTCTATATTATAACGGACTTGGCACTTTTGAATATTTTGATTCTTTTGGCCTACCACCTACACACCCGGACCTGATTAATGTTATAGCCAGAAACTCTACTCGACCTGTTAACTACAACGCCAGACATTTACATGATGTAGTCACCAACGTTTGCGGGCTCTACGCCATTTATTTCATCTTGATCAAAACACGAGGTGGTACTATGCAGCGGGTCCTACTACCCTTTTCGACTAGACAACACGCCAACGATCGATTAATTTTTCGATTAGTCAGAGGAACCACCAGATGGCTGTCATAGACAAAGGAAGAGATCAATAGACAGGTGTGTGTATTTTTCGCTATCGGGTTTCTCCCCACGCCAACACGTCCATGTGTCATTGTTCCCACGCAACCACATCGACGAATCACGACCTGACTAACACACGAGTCTGGTCACACGATCGATGTTCGACGAATCAAATCCTAGCTAGGGCACGCCTCAAAAAACCAGATTGAACTGGTATTCCTGCATTTAAACACTTTTGGAAGACCAAGACACTCATACTTTATTCAAGCGTTGGTGTGATAACGGCAGATACAGCTCGTTGAAGATGACGGCTCCCACCAACTGGGTCTACATCAAAAGAAGTGATGAAATGCTTAAACCTTTGGCTAGTGGTCTGAAGGCTGCGTCTGTAAGTGTTTACCGAGGTCAACCTTTACTTCACGTGCGAAAATATATTGGCGAATCCTACCTCAAATGTCCCACCAAAACCGGCATTACGTTAACTCGATCCGAGTTTGACCATTTGTTGACATTACAGAGCGAAATCCTCGCCGAATTTGACCGATTACAGCCACCAAGCACGGATACCTATCCTACTACTGGTACCAGTACCACGTTTGACCAGTACATCAACTCCAGCTGTTACCAACCAATATAAACAGAACCGAGTTTTTTCCTGCCACAGACAATCACCTGGCCGATGTCACCAATCTACCATCGCAGAAGAAACCTACCACCTTCTCTAACCTGTTTGACGAATACATGAACTCTAGCTGTCCAGTATCACCAGACCCGAGTTGGTTTCCTACGACCACCACCACAGACACCCACCTGGCCGATGTCCCTAATCTACCACCGAAGAAGAAGAAACCTACCAAGCGATTGAGAGTTGTCCTTTAGTATTTGAAAAAATAAAAATATATTAACTAAAATTCTTCTTTTGTTACCTATATCGTCTGTTGTCTATCGTCTAATTGTTTGTCTAAATATATCGTCTAACTGTTCGTATAACTGTTGTAAAATATATATCGTATAACTATCGTCTTCCTATTGTCTAAATATATCTCCCTATTATATGTATATATCGTCTAACTGTTATCTAAATACACCCCCTTCTTGTTATCTCAAAGTCTTCCTATTATCTCAAGTCTCAAAGTCTAAATATCATCTTCTTGTTATCTCAACTCTAACTATTAACCTCTGCCTATTGTCTAAATATATCCTCTTCTTGTTATCGTCTTCTTGTTATCTAAATATATCGTCTTCCTATTATCGTCTTCCTATTATCGTCTAAATATAACCTCTTCTTGTTATCGTCTTCTTGTTGTCTAAATATATCGTCTAACTATTGTCTAAATATATCGTCTTCTTGTTATCTCAAGTCCGCCATCTTGCCCCGCCTGCGCGCCTCCGGAATGCGCTTATATAAAAGTCACGCGCCTCCAGGCGTTTTTGCTATATAAAAGTCACGCGCCTCCAGAATGCGACCTAAGTTGCGCATTCCCTTTCACAGACAATCCTAAAGTAGATCCAGCCGTCGGTGAGTGAATTGTTAGAGACTTCACTACAATGGGTGAAGTATAGATTGGTGGAAGTGATCAGTTCCCTTCCTCGCTCCCTTTTCATTTTCTAACTCACGAGCAAAGTCAGGTACCCATTTACAGCTGGGTAGACTGGAGCGTGTCGATACTGTGAATCTAACCCGGCACCTTTGCCGCGAGAGACCAGCGCTGTAACCACTCTGTCAATCCAACTCTGCGTTTGAACTAAAGCACAATTTAAATGATATCCAGGGGCGTACAAATGTGAGAACTCTCTTAAGGCATGATGAACGCTGACTATGAATGAAGTATATACGCATGATGCTGTAACAATAGCTGTTTAACTGTTATCTTGACATTAAGTTATAACTGTTATCTTGACATCACGTTATAACTTTTATCTGTACTAAAAGCTATGTTTTTCATTCACTCATGCATTACCCTTTAACCTCCCCTCCCCCACAAGAAACATATGCCTTGAACAAACGTATGTTAAGGCCTTCGGTCACGTGCCATCAGCTCAGTGCCTTTCCATGACTCCCTCATCATTGTCACTTCTGTCTCCATGTCTCTTCTCCGCGTGTTTCTTTTTTCTCCAGCCTTCCACTATTTCTCCAAAACAAGAACTGCCTAGTGATGCTATTAGCAGGTTTCCTCTGTGTCAGTCCTACCTCTCTTCAGCCAATGTTATGCTTCGCTCCTTGTACGAGATCCGTATGTCTAGGGCACTCTGGTTGCTGGGTGAGAATGAATGAAAGCAAATAAATGAAACGCATAGAAACAGAAAAAGCTTGGAAATTGTAACGTGCAAGAAGATCCTGCGGTAAGGAGCAAAAGGGCTTAGAAAGCTGGAGAGGTTAGAAATAATAACAAAAGCCAAGACTTACCCAAATAGAGTGTCAGTAATTCTCATATTCCAGTAATCCCTAGGGCAAGACAAATAGAAGCATACCACAGAAAACATGGAGAAGAGAACCGGAAACAAAAATACAAATAAGAAGGAAGATATGGAAAGACCTTGAGCTTATGCCACATGACAGGAGGACTTGCCATGTATATGTTGAAGGCTTATTCTTCTTAGGAAACTGGATGGTAGTGGTTGAATTTGTAGCCGCGTGCGAAGCACAGACGATTTTATTTATGTTTAACAAGACTAACGATAATGTAGTATATGACATAGAACGATAATTATTAGCACCAGTTAGGCTTTTTATTTTAAATAAAAGTATGCAGCAAGGTTACAGCAGTACACGTAGATCATTGTGACCCGCTGTGTTTCAAAGTGATTAATAGATAGGTCGCACTAAGTGACTGAAAAAGTTTGCATCATCAGTGGTTCTCAAAATATGTAGGAAAAGTCCCTAACTTTCAGCTAGTAACTACTATAAGTTTAGAAGATTTCATACACACTTGACATTATAAAATAATACAGTCAGCAAGAGTTGACAAAAATAGAATGTCTGTCAACAGGTAGAGCAGCGGGTGAGAACGATTACTAAAAAAGTAGAATTATAACAACTAAGATCACGTTGATCAAAGGGGAGCAGACAGAGCATCAGAGGGAGAGATAGTCAACTGTGCCAGTAGCAAATAGAGCAACATTGTTGGACTCCAATCTTCAAAATTTTAAAGATAGAAACAGAAAACAAGAAAAAAGATCTCTCCAACACTGTTCAACATCAAGCACTACGCCTTCAGTGCAAGTTTTCCTAACAAAGGAGAGGTAACAAGTATCTATATTTATTAGTTGTGCCTGCTCAAACATCATGCTGAAAAACATTTAAAACCCTAGTGAAAGACATATTCGTGTAGTCACAGTTTCGCTGATTAGACCTTCACGTCAGAAGAAAGATAACATTACAGCGCTACCTGAAAGAGAAATGTTTCCAGCTTATCGAATCTTAAAGAGATTTTATAAATTTCTGATGCCAGAGATATCAAATAGAGGAGAACCACTGTAGCTACATCTTTTTGAAGTTGATACAGCAATAAAGTTAATCGTCGCAAATAACTTGGTATAGACGATCAAATAAGAAAGAACGACAAATCTTACATTTTTAAGGGTTCTCTTAGGAGAAATAACCAGCTACAAATTACACTGTGGTCAACTTATAAACCTTGTGAAAAAGAAAAAAATTGGAAGAACGTTCAAGTTAAATAAATGACACCTGAATTTTGCAAGAACATTTTATGTTAAGTCTGTCGTAACGTTAAAGAAATACATGTCGTCAAGTTGCATCGCTGAAGATAGTGTTGGTGAACGTTTGTGTTTGTGAAGATCATCTGCGTTGAACAAATTTGTCATTCATAGGGCTGCTTAGAAAAGAACCTGGAAAATGAGGTTTCCCATTGCCTCAAAATACATGTGGCCATAACCATCTCAGGTGTTAACCTGACACAATCTGCAAACGACTGGGAGATGGGGGTAGACCTACCTGGACGGGGGGCATATCCAGAGTGTATCAGAAAATCGTGGAGACGGCCGGATATAGTGCTTCATTCTGCAGCAACGCTTCAGGTCATACTGATTGAACTGACCGTGCCATTTGAATCCAGATTAGACGAGCAACATTCATTCAAAGCGGCCAAGTATAGCGATCTGGCCGCGGATCTGAGACACGATGGATTCAGTGCAAGGGTCATGGCGGTTGAAGTGGGCGCAAGAGGGCTTGTGGCTGCATCAGTGTATGATTTATTGAAACTGTTGGGGCTGAAGGGACAGTCTAGAACAAGGGCACTGAAGAGGCTTTGTGAAACTGCCGAAAAGGCATCAGGCTGGCTGTGGAACAACCGCAATGGGCGATGGACATCGTGACAATAAACGCTGCGGTACAGAAAACACCAAAATTTTTCTAAGTCCACAACGCTGAGTTTTTTTGGTGTACTAGTGAAAGAGCGGCGACTCTGGGGCAACAGGCGATGTATACTATAGGGAGTGTCAGGTACAGGGTTTCAGTGGCTTGCGGCGCGCAGCTCTTCGGCTGTGCGCTAATGTCTCAGTGTGTGTCCTTGGTTGTGAGGGGCGACGGAACGAGCGGAATAATTTGTCTTCTCTTTGTTACTTTCACAATTGCCCCCACGGCTGGCGTTGTGGATTTAAAAGTTGCTGCCATAAGTGAAATGGGTTCATTTTCCATACAAGACAACGGGAAGCTGAGACGCTTGGGAGTCATGACCCAAGTGAGCCCGCCCCCCTTAAGAGTGTAAGGGAGTAATTGGGCCGAAACACTTGTCGGATGGGGGGAACCACTTCTGATGATCAGATTGCTTCCTGTTGTATCGCTCTGTAAAGAGTTTCCTATCATGTTCTATCACAAAACTGTACGATCACGCAAGAAAAACACCTAACAAGAGAGACTAATTCCTGACACACTGACAAAACAACCTGATAAACTAATCTTCCATTCTACCAACACAGCCAGACAGTCAAAACAACAGATTACACGGCCACAAATTCCCGTTCACCACTTTATTTATATTTCACTCATTTGCAATATATATATACGAGGAGTGTTCAAATGAAACCCGCCCGTGCTGCGCGAAGTGGACATTTGTAGGAGGAGCATGATGACGTCACATCTGACGTAATAAGCACATACGAATGTACAAGTGTGTAAGTGTTCATTCTCCTAGTATTCATTGTTTGTGCCGCAGACCGTCAAAATAATGGCCGGTGTGATACGGAATCCGTCCAAGGTCGATCAGCGAGCGGTGATCCAGTTCCTAACAGCCGAAGGATGTCGACCAGCCGACATTCATCGCCGAATGAAAGCAGTGTATGGTGACAAAAGTGTGTCTAAGACTACAGTGAAAGACTGGGCACGAATGTTTCGAGAAGGACGTCAGTTAACGAAAGATCTTCCGCGGCCAGGTCAGGTGCATATTGTTGCGACAGAAGAAGCCATTGCCATAAGGAAGAACGCATGGGGTGGAGTTTGAACCACCTGCTGCGTTACGAAGAGGAGGGTGATGCATTTCTGTTGCGCATAGTGGCAGGCGATGAGTCATGGTGCCACCACTTTGAGCCATGCAGCAAAACAGCGAGCATGCAATGGAAACATCCCGGATCACCAAAACCCAAAAAATTCAAGTCACAGATTTCCGCCGGTAAGGTTATGCTGACCGCATTTTTTTGACCATGAAGGGCTTCTATTGGTTGACTTTAAAGAGCCTGGCTTGAACATCAATGCCATCCGCTACAAAGACACACTAGACAACCTGCATACAGCCATCAAGAATAAACGACCCGGCATGCTTTCGCGTGGTGTGATTCTGTTGCACGACAATGCTCGTCCACATGTTGCGAACATTGTGCAGGAAGCGTTAGCAAGGAAAAGGTGGGAAGTTCTGCCACACCCAGCCTACAGCCCCGATCTGTCACCATGTGACTTTCATTTGTTCTGACCCTTAAAAAATCTTTAAAGGGACAACGATTCGACTCCGATGCAGACGTCAGGGCCTCGGTGACCAAATGGTTCAATAAGCAATCAAAGTCATTTTTCTCGGACGGCATCCGCCGTCTACCCATGCAGTGGGATGCGTGTCTGAATGCCTATGGTGACTATTTCTAAAGAACCCCAGTGAGTACTTGCTTCATAACAATTGCTGTATTTAATTATACTACTCCTGCTGATGTACCTTACATATATTTGTTATAAAGCCACTGGGACGGGTTTCATTTGAACACGCCTCGTATATTGACGAAGTGACCAAAGAAGAATTAAACTTTTGAAAAAAATTATAAGTGAATTATTAAATACGCAATGTTTTTCCTATTTCAAGATTGTAGAGACAAACTAGAAGTTGCCAGGATATTTCTGTTTTTACACGTTGTTTAGGCTGTCCATTAGTATGTAGATCTGATTAGGTACTTGTTTGTTTGTTTGTTGTTTGTTTGTTTCAATCCCAGGGCGCGAGTTATTCACTCTTTTGCCCTTTAGGGGACGAGTTATACACTCGTTCATACCCTTGAGCCAGTTACCCGTTGTGCAGACTGCCTGGCGAGGCGGTGGCACAGCCACCGCCGCCCTCTGCACATGGTCCGTGTTGCCACACGGCCGGGAAGCCACCAATCGTGACACCAGGCGATGGTACCGCAACCCGCCGTGCATCCCACACGGTATCAGACGAGTAGTGGGTGTGTTTCGAGCTTTCTTTCAACCCCAGGGAGCATCCTAGACTCGAAACAGAGTACACCAGGCCCACTTTGGCGTGTGTGTACTGCCCCGAGGTTTGATAGCTCTCTACCCTGCAAAGGGGGTTATACCTCCAAAGACAGTGGTGACTGGCAAAGAGGCCAGCCACCAGTGGGCTTTATTGCAACCCCAGGGAACTTCTCTTCGGGTGGCGAGGGTGCAATGCCACAAGAAAAGTTGTTCTCTACCCTGCAAAGGGGGTTATATCTCCGAGACAAGACGAAACGAGGGATCGGCACAGCCTGCGCCGCCCCTCTACCACAGCCAAACTGCATTACCAAGAAGAAACCAGCTCCGGCCCACCTGAACTGGGAGGACCCCGGACCCGGGACCAAACACAGTCTCGATAGAACACGGCTCTGTTCATCCATGGCGCATCAGCGACCGAGCCTCAACCACTGTCAAATGACGTTATCGGTCACAGACACATATCACTGCCTCTACTTTACTGGGAAGACCCGAAAGCCGGGACCACACAGTCTTGAGAGGACAAAGATCGCTTGCAACGAGATTAGGTACTTCGATTCATACGCGGTGTGCACACATTGTTGTCTGATTGCATGTCATTATTTCTTGTTGGGAAAGCAACATCATCTCTTATGATTAACATTTCAACAAAACGTTTATCTATCAGTAATATAACTTTTCTTGACTCTATAAATGTCTGGGTCGTTCAAGGGTTCTATATTCCATAGTCGCATATAACGTCATGAAAAATGAATACTGCGCAAATGGAATTTAGGTATTTAGGCCAACGAGACAAAAGGTGCTTACCAGCCAAACACGGCTGGGGGAGGACATGCACACCTTTGTCCTTGACAACAGCGACATCCTCTCTGTTACTACTAACCTCATCTCATCTCATAATCGGAACCTCTTCTACCCCGTGAAACGAGGTGTAGAGGGGACCCAAGTGCACAAAGCCCATGGGCAGGACATGTAATCGAAGAGACTTGGCAAACAGGTGATTAGCCCATTGTATCCGAACTTGCCCTCATGTGTACTCATATTCGCTATAAAACCACCGAACTATCGAGTCGTCATTCCAGCCAAAAATGGACAGAGCCTCACATACCCGAAGGTTTCGAGGGATGTCCTTCCTCATCTGCACAAAGGCATTTATAGAGGAACACTCAGGACCCGTAGGTCTGAGGAAAAGAGCAAAATCTGAGACGGACACAGCAGTCTTTGTTACTGGGAGGTCTCCACTCAAAGTGGGGTACCACACACAGTCAGTAAAGACAAAGGTCGCCGGCGACTGATGCCCGAAGGCATTTGACTTAATCTTTGAGACAAGCATATGACTACTGGAAGGATCAACCAGATAACTGTCCGAACACATTTCGTCACCCGCGCGGGGATGGAGACAGCGCTCTGTGCAGAGCGGATCCATGTGGCCCCGGCGACCACTGGCCGCCTGCTGACAAGACGTTTACCTAGCCAGACAGGATGGGCCGAAAGCGACACCAGATTACTGACTGCCGGCCCACGACTCATTGCGAGAGCGGGGCTGTTTTCGAGACTGTTGTCGAGCCACGATACGGAGATGCGACAGCTCGCTACCATTTCGATTTACGGACACAGGAGCCATAACTACTGCCTCGCTAACCGATGAACTGGGAGGGCCCGGTCGTACCGGGATCACCACGCGCAGTCTCTCGAGACAGCGACCGCCAGCGCTCTTGACGAGGGCAACGAAACGAAACGCTTGCCCCCACTACTAACCTAACAACAACAACAACAACGGCAACCTTGTCCAGAGGACGAGTTTCCACACTGCACATAGAAATAAGTAAAGTCAAAGACTGTAAATCTCGACATAATATAATCACAGTTAATGCATGCCATACATAAGAGGTACTCAAAAGGCACAGGGAACTATCAGTCTATCTCTAGAACCTGCCAGTACTCAGATAATACAAACATCCTTTCTGGCACTACGACAAATTCCGAGATCAGAAACAAACTCGTTCCTTCCAAACAACACAAACCACTCAACAGTTTCATGCTCTTTCCACACAGTAGCAACACCGGGACACGTCCGTTCCCTTCTTAAACTTCTGTCAACTCCCCTTACACAAACTTCATAACCTTTTAACCTTCCACACCTTAGGCTAACTCTAGCCAATACTAACTTCTACTTTAGTCACATATCACCAAAACCAGAGTCCAGCTGCTCGTGCAAACATCACATGCAGCTCACAAATGTTTAACTCGACTTACATTGCATTCACGTTTGCCACACAACGCACGTAATAAACCTCGATCCCTCAGGAGCATTCAATCATAGCAACTTCTCTAAATCACATTTTGACAACCCATTTTAATCAAAATAAATAGGAACCTTGTTTATTTAATGTGGCTAACGAATCATGAAATCCACCATACTTGTGGCTTGACTCAGAATTATATTGCCCATCTCTGCTCTATTATTTCTTCGTCTCTTCACATATCCGAACTGCACATGCTTATCTACATACACAAGAATGGAACTCTCACAGACAATTATTGTTCAGTTCGAGGGCGCTTAGAAGCACATACCATAAGCCCTCGCGCGTGCACCCCACACTAAAACGCTCGCGCGCACGACCACATAAAACAAATGCTTTATCTTATCACATCTGGCGTCTCTCTGTCTCGAAATACCGCACCTGTTAGGAACAAACAGTCTTCTCTTCCGGGACAGAAGTCGGGGGATGGTTTCAGGAAATTCCGTGCTGCCTTTTTACAGCATTTCAGTGAAACAAGCGGTGAGAAACAGACATCAGACTCATTAAAGGTGGATAGATAATTCATTAAAGTTACAAATACCCGACGTCATCATAAGAACTGCTATGATACTGACCCCAGACCGAAGGTGAAAGAGTAGCTGCTGACCAAAAACAACTTGGAGGAGAACTGTGGAGGCCGAGATGCAAAGTATAAACCAAAGTTGGGGCATTGCACAAAGGATACCGACCGACTAAGCAAATTGGATCCGTTTGTTACTGCTCTACAAAACGCCACTATGCGTGATGGCCGCTAATTGCTTTATCAGTCAGCGGCTAAAGATCCTAGAAGAAGTCACCTATTAGCATGAAAATAACTCCTTGTTATTAAATCCCCAGGGCCGACGAAATAAGGGAGACCCAAAAATATACACAAGAAGGTGAGAATATTAGACAGACATAAGATACAGATTGTCCCGTGTCGTTCCCGGGGGTCAATTAAAAGATAAAGAAAGAACGGGACCGCTGCTCCCTCAGGCGTGTCGTACAAGGCAATTAATATGAGATTTGTATGGTGCTGGTAACTTCATCATGTAACATAAATTACCACATAAACCGCCACTGCAAGAGCAAGTGAATGCTTGGTGAAAGCTTCCTGCAAGGGAACTACCTACCATAGTGGCTCCATGCTCCGTAGGGTGCAAAAATGATGATGAAGATCTTATTGTACTTTCTTAGTCGTTCCTCTCCTACCATGAGGTGTAGAGTTTTGGAGGAGAGAAACAGACATCAGACTGATTAGAGGTGGATAGAACATTCATTAAGTTACAAGTGCCCGACGTCATCATAAGAACTGCTGTGATACTGACCCCTGGCCGAAGGTGAAAGAGTGGCTGACCAAAAACAACTTGGAGGAGAACCATGGAGGCCGAGATGCAAAGTATAAACCAGAGTTAGGGCATTGCACAAACGGTTGTCTTCCTCCTGGCCTGGTTCCATTCTAGTCCTCGGTCTTTCTAAGATTTTCTAATGTTGTCCTTCCAGTGGACTCTGGGTCGTCCTGGAGGTCGTTGCGGACCATGTCTATTTTTGTTACTTCAGTCTGTCACGGGTTGCCTCCCCTTAGCTCTGCAGTAGTGGTCCAACAGTGGCCAAAACTCAAGAGTAACTAATGTGGGTCTTCAAATGTGTCTACCTTCGCACAAGATTACTCTTGGCAGAGTTGTAGATAGAAGGTTAACGATGCTTCTACCTCAAGGTAGTGTTCACAAGATATTCAGAAAGCGAGAAAAATGCTGCATGAGGCTGAGCAAATGTTAACTCTAGTATCTGACGTCAAATTTTGTGAAGCATAGGGTTATCGTATAATTCGTTAGCTCGTTCAAGCCCCCAGCTGAGTTAATTCATCGAAATTCCTCTTATTATTATTGTATATCTCTGTTTAAGTGTATTTAAGAAATTGTCTGAGACATACGGATGTGGTACATTCAAAATGATTAAATCAACTTTAGATTTGTATATATATACAAATTACAAATTTAATAATATAGTTAATAGTTTAAAAAATGAATAATTCTTTAACAAACAATAATCATCATCGAGTGTTGTTATGGAGTATTGTTAAGAGTTCACTTGGCAGCTTTTATGTTTCTACTTAGCTGCCTGTGAGGTTCTGTTCCAGCTGCTGTTTGGGTCTTTGCAGATAGATGACTGGATCACACTCGTCACTGGTCAAGTTTAAAAGTTGTAGCACGTTCCAAGAAGTGTCAGGGAGTAACTATCAAGCTGGTCCTGCGTCTCTAAGACCCGTCTGATGATGATGTCTAGCGTCGACTTTAGGCCACTTATACCCTCACTTGTTCCAGAGATAGTACCCTCATCTGGTACCACCAACTAGTGTCACAAAAGAAGAGAACAAATACCCTCTTGAGTATTGCGTTTTCCTGACAAACACTCATGTACCCCAATCTTTTCATTTCACCATCCCATCTATCTCAGAACTGTTACCCTCGCTGAGAATTAATATTAATCCCATTGAGTGGAAAAACATTCATTACAATTAGGTTGAATAGATTTATATTTACCTTTACATTGGTTGAAATTGTTGAAACTTTCATTACTTTAAGAGTGAATATGTTTACATTTACATCTACTCTGGTTGAAAATGTTAATAATATAATAAGTATGTACATCATTCTTTCATCATTCCCTCCCTGCTTCATATGGAACGGGACTACCCCTGCTTTTAGGTCTCTTTAAGAAACTCGCTTAAAGTAGTCATCAGCCCTTGCTTTGGTGGTTCATGAAATCATCATTCTATATGCTGAGGTTGCTAGCCTTAAATGACTTGGATATCCACTTAGCAATTTTCACATATTAACATTCATGTGTCAATATATACATATTATTTCACGTGTTAATAACGCAAAATATATGGAATTTTAAATGCACAACTCACCCCAAATCTTTGGGTTCACCGACAGACTGCTGGCTCAGAGAAATAGCTAAGGCAACTTGTTGAAGGTGCCTCTTACACGTGTTCTGGGGTGTTGTTACTTTACAATAAGTTCCTACTTTGACTCCGTGTTTCAGATTCCTCAGATTCCGGTTTTCCTTGCTAATAATAGTAGAGTTTTCCTGGACTTTTAAGTCTTCAAGAGGGTCAAACAAGTCCGGTCCGATAAATGAATTCTGATTTTATTCTTAACTCTGGCAGGTCTGGTTGTTTTCTCGACGAGGTGAATTTTCACAGTGCTATAAACTGCAAAAGTGTCAAGTTATATTCCCCCTTTCGTTCCTGGCACGTGTTGTTTACTATTAGACCAGGCCCCAATCAGAAATGTTGTTATGTTTACATCTCGAATGCCGGTCAATAGTTACAATCATGCGTGGTTTGATGGCGTCTATTCAAAAAATTTCCTCATTGGGTAATTCTGTATGTTATTGTAACGGTCATTTTCCGTATAAAGAGTTGTTCTATCTGCCGATTCACGGTAATGATTGCACTACAACACCCTACATTATCACAAATATTGTCCTTGTAACACTTCTGTCCGGAAGTTATTAAAACAATCCGTCTTTCAGGTAGATGTCTGTAATATGTCAGCAGACGGGTAAGTTATCTCCTCGTCCTTGTGCAAACACCGACCTTCGTGTAACCATCTGGGCTGTAACTCTTCACGACAGTAATTAGTGAATCACAATAGCCATATCAGCGCTAAAGAAACTTGCTGGGCGTACGTCGGGTTCATCCGACGCGGCCAAGGTTTGGTACACGAGAATTTTACCAACATGACTGTCGGTCAATATTGCATCACCTGTCTACTCTCTCAGCAGGGACGGACAGGTAAACAGACACGACGATTTATTACGGAGAAGAAGTGCAAACAATGACTCTAAAATAACCATACTGCCTTAGAGGAAAAGAAAGCGAACACAATCATTTGACACAGCCACCTTCCTCAGATACCTCATTTCTGAGGTTTGGATCTGACAAAGAAGATCTTATTGTATGAAGATTAACCTGTGCATGGTTTTTTCTGTGTGTATTTTCTTTCACTACGTTTTGACTTTCAACTTTTAACGCTTCCCCTATCTAAACATAACATTGTGTGGAGCCTTCTACATGTATAGGCAAGTGAAAAGCTTTACGAAGTGCTGAGACGAACCACAATACTCACGGGCGACGTTGTACATTTCATTTCGTATGCTTATCTCTTTCTTTATTCAGCTGATAATATCGTTCTGCTATCGTCTGGAACTCTTTTGAAGAATCTCTGCTGATATTCCTGCGTAATATCTATACAGCGAGAGGACACCTGTCAGCGTACAGGTAAAGGGATACTCACGTAAAATTAATCTCAGGTTAGACTTTTTTTTTTCTCTAACCAGCGGCACTCGAGCTTTCCAGCCCTTTTGGCCCAATGACATGTCATTGCGAGGCTGGGGAGCCAGTGGACTTTCCTTCCAACCCGGTCAGGAGCTTCGCTCCTTCCCATCCACAGGGGGTAAGACATACTAACCAAAGATTTCGCCTCAAGTAATAGCGGGCGGACGATAAAACTGGTTTTTTTTCCACCAGTAGTGTAACATGTCATGGATCTATGTCATTTACTTCCTGGCAGCAGGGTTCATCACAGTGATTCTCAAAATCTGGTACGCGGAAAGCCTTTCAGGGGGTCCGCGAGGTGAAAACCATGTTCATTATAATCGAACACATTATTTGATATTTTCACTCTCATATTCTCACGGTACAACCCACATATACAAAAGCTCTCTGGGGTCCTCAATAATTTGTAAGAGTTCAAAGGGGTCCTGAGACTAAAACGTTTGAGAAACGCTGCTCTGTCTTAAAGTATTCTGTACCTAGTTGTTACGGTGTTATTTTAAATGACGGCGTCTGCTGGGGTTTAGCCATGCGCAACGTTAGGGGTCATTAACATTTATAGAATATGTCGATATTTTACGGTATACTGAACGCGAAATATATGCGGAGATTATGACGCATTCGCGTTGGGAAGGTCACGCTGGGTGACTTGGTTACATGGCCCTTGTTACGCTATCCGTCAAGCAAGAAGGTCGTGTCTTGTATTTCTTCCAAGGAAAAAAGGCTGAGTATATAGCCTATATTAGATATATGAATCGATGTAGAACTCAGGGTCAGTTCGGATATTAATCTAAGTATGAGATTAATTAAATCAAATTAAATGATGGAAGGAGAATCGCATTATGATTCAAATTGTAGCTGTCAAGAACTCATGTGCTCATTTCTGGCTGTTGACTACAACAGCGCACGTATATAGCCACGATGTTCTTCTGACATATTGTTTTGACACGGACGGACATGAATACTATGCATGTAATTTCTAATGACTATATATGAATGTATACCGATGTGAACTGTCTTCGTGCGTCAACTTGTAATAAATATTGGACTCGAATCGAAGGCTTACCCACATTCCTTTGATTACGTTTGATTGCTTCAACTTGCATTGTTGACGGTCCTTTGACCTGATGAACTCTTTCTTGTAAGAAGTTTATAGTAATAATGGATGAGTTCGTACGGAATCGGGGTTTGCTTGGACACAAGTTGTGTAATGATAAATAAGCAAGCATCCCAACTAAACTTATAATAATCGAACGAAGGACCCTCCAACACCAGTAAACCACCCACGCAACACTAGTCAGAGGTGGCACAACTTTTTTTTTAAGGGCTCTTTCTTCAGTTCCTCTGCACATTTGACCTGCCCATATATATGTATGTATATATATATATATATATATATATATATATATATATATATATATATATATATATATATATATATATATATATATATATATATATATATATACATATATACAGGGTGTCCATAAAAGATTGTACCCTTTTCAAAAAATGTATTCTCGGCCTCATGACGTGGTACGAGGATGCTTTCTATCACAAAAGTCAGATAATTATCTTTGTAAGTTTTTAAGCATACCTTACAAAGACTCAAAAAAGTGCGCATGCGCGCAGCGGTTATTTCAAGTGAAGCTTTCGCACTTGAGTTGCAACCGGTAATTGTTACATGTCTCTCTACACACTGGTCAAGTAGGTAAAAAAAAGAAGTAGGTACATTCTTTTTGAGTCCCAAGCCAGGCTGAAAAAGGAGGAGGGCGAACTGCATGGAGGCCGTAATGAGGCAGCCCCTCCACCATGCAAAGGCACAACAGGCCAATCACCTGTTTGCTTTAAACTTTTGATTACGAGAACTACAAGAGAGAAAACCGGACTGATTCTAAAGGCGACGAACTGGAACGGACTACGGACTACGGACTTATGGAACTTGGAACACAAGAAGTATAAATGGGAAAGAAGAGGAGCTGTGGAAGAGATGAGGAAAGCAAAACTAGAAATCCTGGCTATAACGGAAACAAAGAAAAAAGGACAAGGAGTCATGGATCTCGATGGCAACACGCTGCTCTAGAGTGGTGTACACACATCTGAAAGAGCTAAAGGGGGCGTGTGTTGCACTGTGGCCAAAAACCAAAAAGATAGTATCAAGGGTTGGAACTTTGTCTCGGAGCGCATTATGGTTGTAAAACTAAAAGCAGGAGAAACCATAGTCAGCCTGGTCATAGTGTATGGGCCAAATGAGGTTGAGAGAGCAGACGTCAATGAGGAATTCTTCGAGCTGCTTCAAAGGACAGTTGATAACTACCTAGATGAAATTATCATGCTCGGAGATTTCAATGCCAGAGTTGAAAATGACCATGCTAGATGGGGTGGAGTTATCGGAAGATATGGAGAAGATACTCTCAATGACAATTGAAAGCGACTCCTTAGATTCTGCAGTGAGCAGAATCTGATTATTACAAACACAAAGTTCCCCTATAAGCGCATACATGCATACACTAGATGTGAACCAACAAAGAATGAGAAGTCAGTGATTGACTATGCCATTGTTAGGAGAAGCTCATTCAAATATGTCCGAGATGCTAGAGTCTGGAGGGGGCCAGAGATTGGAAGTGATCACTACCTGCTTACAATCAAAAGAACAACTGAAAGAGTTGCTCAGCCTAGGAACTGCCTAACATCACGCAATAAACTAAATAAACGAACGGGAGAAATGAGCATTAAGACCTACAAGCTGAGAGAGCCAGAAATTAAGATCAGATATCAGGGGCTTATTGCGGCAGCGGTGAGCAAATTAGAAGAACAACCTGATGACTTTGAAACCCTCTGGATTAAATTCAAGGACATCATAAAGACAGCTGCTGCAGAAGCATGTGGTGTAGTCCCGACTTGGGAACAAGAGAAAGAGGACACCTTGGTGGACAGAGGAAGTCAAAGAGAAAATAAGAGACGAAAATGGCATGGAAACAATACTTAGGAGCTAAAAACACAACAGGACAAATGGAGAAATATAGAGAATATGTGACACTCAGAACAGAAGCAAAGAACAAGGTGCTAGCAGCAAAACAGAAGTCCTGGGAAGAATTTGGAGAAAAGCTAGAAAAAGATGCGCAAGAAAACCAGAAATTGTTCAATAAGACCCTAAAGAACATGAGGAAGGAAAAACAATGCCCTCTCAAATTTATAAAGGAAAAGCAAGGCAAATTGCTTACTGCCCCGAAGGAAGTAATGGAAAGAATATTTCTCACAACTCCTGGATGGTGAGCATGGTGAAGCATCAGAAATGATAACCACTAGCACAAAAGAGAAAACCAATGATGGTGAAGATGACAAAGATGGAAGAACTGAAGGCAGCACTGGAGAAAATCAAGATGAGCAAAGCAGCAGGGCATGATGGTATAACACCAGAAATGGTTAAGTACATGGGAGCATCAGGCGACCTATTACTCTTAAAGGTCCTACAGGCAGCGTGGTGCAACACGACCACACCAAAGGATTGGGAGATTGCCATCATAACACCAATTTTCAAGAAGGGTGACAATCGACAGTGTGGAAACAATAGAGGCATATCCCTTCTCAGTGTCCCTGGTAAAATCTACTCTAGAATCCTAGAGCAGAGACTCCGACGCCTAGCTGAGCCACAATTGGATGAGGTCCATTCGGATTCCGAGCAAACCGAAGTACTCAAGACCTAATCTTCACACTCAGACAGCTGAGTGAAAAGGCCCTGAGTATAAGAGTGAGATCCATCTTTGTTTCATAGATCTGGAAAAGGCATTTGACAGGGTCCCCTGGAGCAAACTTTGGGACTGTTTGGCAAGGAAGAACATTCCAGCACCTCTGATTCATGCTATACAGAGCTTCTACACGTCTTGCAGAAATTATGTGAGAACAGCAAACCATAAGTCAGAAGAGTTCAGGGCCACCACTGGTGTAAGACAAGGTGATATTCTGTCACCTTATCTTTTCATACTCCTCATAGACGATGTTATCAAGGCATGTAAGGAGAGAACAAGAAAGTATTCAGTGGGGTACTGTTCCTTCTTTTAGTCCTTTGGAAGGGTTCTAAAATGTCGATCACTACCCGTTCGAATGGTGTTCCCACTATTGGCATTTCACCCAACGAGACTGAGGGTGTCAGTTGCTTGGGTGGTACACGTTGGCACTGGGCACAGGATTTGACATACCTGATAATATCAGTATTTATTCCTGGCCACCAATAATGAGTGGTTATCCGTTGGTTTGTGGCGTTCTGTCCCATATGTTCGCTGAGGGGAAGAGAGTGCCCCATTTCTAGGATTTGGCTTCTGTACTGTTTCGGTACTAGGAGCTGGTTGTAACCTTGGTCAGGCTTGCCCGTTCTGCGATAAAGTACGCCATCCTTAGAAAAAATGTCTCCGTGCTGTCTGGGTTCCTTAGCCATGGGCAGTTTCCTAAAGCAGGGTGCCAAAGTAGGGTCCTTTTGTTGCGCTTCTTTAAGTTCCATAGGTAACAAATTAGGCGCAGGCTCCCGTTCCTTCTTGGTTTGCCCTCTTGTAGTTACTGCTGCCACAATCGGCTCTTCCGGTTTCCCAATAAACACGTATCTACCGCCACGTATGACTGGGTAGATGGGGTCATCCATAACAGCCGCTTTGATAACGCCTCTGACAAAATCAGAGTGAATCTCCACCAATGCGATGGGAAGCGCTGTAGGTGCCTCACTCTTAGAAACTCCACAAAGTTCGACGGTCTCTCCTGTCTCTTGACCGGGTTTAACCAGGTGTCTGGCAACAATGCAATCATAAGAAAGCCTCGTGTCAAATAAACAAAAAGTTTGAGAACCGTTCAATATAACAGTACCTCGCGAAGAGGGTCTGTTTCCCTCTACAGGTTGGGAATCCTTGTCAATAATTCCGCCTTGCGAGACTGTTAATAAGCATCCGATGCGTTTAGGCTCGGTGTGCTCGGTCTGATCATATGTCCCGTGCGCAGGGGTTTTCCCTTTGTCGCCTTGTCCTTTCTGGCCGCGCTGACATGTTGGACGGTCGGGTGTATCAGACTGTTTACTGTGGTTGGGGTACTTGTTTTTGTAGAACTTGGATTTTTCCGGAGGGGGGTTTTGAGGTCCAGTTTCTCTGTGGTTATTCTGATTAGAGGCATGAGAAGATTGGTCTAGATTATTCTTTCGAAAATGCTCTTCTGTCGGTTTCCGTTTTGTAGCCGGTAGTTCAGCCAGCGCATTGTGATATCGCTCAGACTTTTTTAAGATGTCTTCAAGCTTTTCTGCACCCTGCTCAGCTAGAAATCTCCGGGTATCAGCAGACAAAGTGTTCTTTATTTGTTCTGTTATAACTAATTCCTCAAGACCTTAATAGGTAGAGGGTAGCTGCGATAGCTCATGGCACTTTGTCAAGTATCCCTTCAAACGAGACGAGAACTGCTGAAAAGTTTCAGAGCTCTCCTTCCTGCTGTTGCGAAACAGTTGCAAAAACTTTCGCGCATTCATTTCAAAGCGCTCAAGTAAAGCTTTCTTCAACACGTCATAGTTGTCTTGTTGGCTGCTTTCACGTTTGGCGTAAACATCATACGCACTGCTTTTCAAAGCCTGAGAAAGCTTCATATTCCAACGCGACCTCTCTAAACCGTACAGAGTTGCAATTTTCTCAAATTTTTCTAGATACGTGTCAATCTTCTCGTTAGGACAAGGGAAAGATTCCAGCGCAAAAGACATAGCAGTGAGATGAGTAGATTGAGTGTTAGAAGGATCAGTTAAGGAAGAATGAGGAGAAGACTCTCCATTGCTGGAGGTAGAGGCAGCACCACGACTCTGAAGTTCTAGAGCTTTAAGCGCCAGCTCATGCTGTCTCGCCTTCTCTCTTTCCTCATGCTGTCTCTCCTTCTCTCTTTCCTTACGCTGTCTCTCCTTCTCTCTTTCGTTCGCCCTGCGAATTTCCATTTCCTCATCTATCTTCTTCTGCTGTAATAGCCGGTCTTCCGCTTCTTTCCTCTCCGATGCTTCTTCTTTCCTTCTTAATTCTTCTTCTTTCTTCTCCGCGTCATATCTCTCAAGTTCGTCCCTGACAAAAGCTTTCGCTTCGTCTCCATCCAAACCTTCTTGTCTCGCTTCGTCCCTGAGCATCTGCCTAAGCTTCGCCCTTTCTGCCATAATAAATAGGTGACTGAGACTTAGACGAGAAAGAGATAAGAAAAGGATACACTGGTTCCTTACCACTTACGAGAAAACTACCAAACAAAAGATGATATACTTTAACCTGGGATACCTGCTCCTATGATATAGTGTCTAACTATCGCTGATATTACTCGGCAATTAAACACCTAATGCAGACGACTACGCCAATAAAATGGTAGTTAAGAATACTCACTAAAAAAATAAGTTGCTATAGTGAAAACAAAATAATTATTACAAAAAATTTAAGAGAAAAAAAAATTCCCTTAATTTTTAATCCACTATCAAGTTCACCCCTGAAGTCAGTTAGGGTAAGGGAGGCAATTAACAGGACGTAATTGTCTGAACGCACTCCTTAGCTTAGCCCAAACACTTACTACTTCAGAACCCTGTGACTGTTAGACAATCACAAACTTTACCAGCGTTTAGTATTACAAAATCCACAATTAACATATATTCCGACAAAATCAACCTGTAACTCAAATGTATAATGCTCAATAATGCTGTGGAAAAAAACCCAATTATTAGTTGTGTGGTCAGCACGCCCATAAACAGATCGATTGTCTAGGGGATAAATTATTTTTAAAAGATATCAACAATGTCACGGAGTGTTTTGAGGGTATTTTGCATGTGTGAATGTTCCCATGCTCCAGCGGGAGTTTAATAGTCATGTGAGTTGTTGTGAGCTAGGAATGCGTGCATTGTAATAATTTAGCTGCAGGGTTGTGAGCATTGCTTGAGACAAGCTGTTAGCTTTTGTGATGCGTGAATGAAGATCAGTGGAGCGTGGAAGGGTTTCACGGGTTTTAGTGAATACGCATGAAAGGGGCAGTCAGAGAGAGGAGTGTGTTGCTTTAGACGTGTGTTGGGTCAGCAGTATGTTGAGCTAGTAGAGAGCAGACAGTAGACAGGAGACAGCGAAGAGTGTAGAGAAGAGAAGGGTGGATGTCTATAGTAGTGCGTGAGTAGAGGGCCGGAGTTATGTAGTAGACGTTGCAGTAGTTATTCATGAAGTAGCCTATTTGTGGCTGTAGTTATTCCGAGAAGCAGAGTGTGTGCGAATACTCGGGATTTGTGATGTACCTAATATTTATAATGGCCCTGCGTCCATTGTGACTTATTGTGAATATAATATATTGTTGGAGATTGACATAGCTGTTGGAGTTGATCCTTGGACAGTGAGCTATACGAGCGGTGTATAAGTGTTGTCTGACTTTCTACACATCCACCCACATACACCATACTCGTCACATTGGGGGCTCGTCCGGGATTTGAACAATTTGTTGTTGGTTGTGTATTACATTCCCTCTTTGGCGTTCTGTGTATATGGTGTATTCTTCAGTCATTTTCTTCTTACACTATCGGAGTGCATCTTTAAGTGGAAAATAGATGAAAATCAGAGTGTGCCAAATCGGGACTATAGGGTGGATGGGGTAGTACAGTCCAACCCAATTTGGTGATTGCTTCCCGTGTTGCCAGACTTGTGTGAGTGCGCGCATTGTCGTGAAGGAGAAGCAGGTCTGTTGGATTCTTGTGCGGCCGAACTCTGCGAAAACGTTGATTGAGTTTTTTCAATGTCTTAATGTAAGCTTGCGAATTGATTGTCTCTCCTCTTGGCATAACGTCCACAAGAATCACACCTTCAATGTCCCAAAAGACAGTGATCATGACCTTTCCAGCTGAAGGAATTGTCTTGAATTTCTTTCTTCTTGGTGATTGGGGATGATGCCACTCCAATGACTGTCTTTTTGTCTCAGGTTCAAAATGATGTGCCCAGGTTTCGTCACCTGTAACGATCTTAGGCAAAAAATTCTCTCCATCAGCATTGAAAGGCTCCAACAATTTAGAAGAAATTGCTTTCCTTTGCAATCGGTGGTCATTTGTGAGACTTCGAGGAACCCATCTTGCGCAAACCTTAGAAAATCCGAGAGTTTTTATAAATGCATTTGCACTACCAATGCTGACTGACAGCTGTAAGGCCAATTGTTGAGTAGTGATTCACCTATCAGTAAGAATAATGCCCTCAGCGCATTTCAACATTTCTGCGTTGGTGGCTGTGGCACGACGTCCACAGCGCGACCGATCAAGCAGCTCCGTATCTCCACTTCTTGATTCTTTGATTCTCTGAACCCAGCAACTGACTGTACTCCTGTCGACTGCAAAACTTCCATACACATCACATAGACGCTTGTGTATATTCACAACAGTTTCCTTCTCTGCAACGAGAAATTCTATCCCAATTTGCTGCTTATAACGCAAGTTGCTAACACGCTCCATTTCAACGGTTTAGGGCAGCCGTATTATTTGGCCGGTTGCAGTGCAATTTGGTGCACACAATTGCCGCATGCCATATTTAAAGTGTGCAAAATGTCATGCTTCTATCTTCATTATTAGCTGAGAAAAACGATGTGGTGCATTATTTTCTGAACGCCCCTCGTATTTATAATCATGTCAACACTTATGGATTTTATCCTTGTCGGTGAGAAGATAGGAAAGTCGGGAGAAGATCTTTAGAGTTTGCACAGGCTCAATTAAAAGAGGCACAGGCTCGATTTAAAGAGGTGCAGGAGAGACAAGAACGGCATGAGGAGCGAGAAAGAAAGAAAGCAGAGGCAGAAGAAGAAACTAAGAAAGCAGAGGAAGAGACTAAGAGATTAGAGATACAGAAAGAAATTAAAAAGATAGAAGCGGACAAAGAGATATCATTGAGAAGACTCGAGTTAGAGAAATCGGGTTCAGACACATCATCCAAAAAAGAGTACGGGAGTATGTACAAGTTGAAACTCCCAATTTTCAACGAATCCATAGATTTTGTGGACTGTTTTTGGGAGAGGTTTCAAATGAAGGCAACTGCCTTAAAGATTAATAAAGAACTGTGGGTTAACAGATAGATTAAATTATGACATAGTGAAGGAAACTTTTTGTTGACGCTTTTTTACAGGTTAAATGAACAAAAGTTCCACAGTTGATGCCAGAGAATATTTATCGCAGAGATTAAGATGTTATTGAACAGGTGGATTGACCTATCGGGCATTGCTAAAGATTTTGATGGCCTATGTGATTTGATCTTACGTGATAAGGTGATGTCTTCATGTAGCTCCGATTTGTTGGCTTTTTTTCAGGAGAGAAAACCAGAGAATATTTCAGCAATGTCGCAGTTAGGGCAACAATACGCAACAGCACATCCAGGCAGACCGATTCATAAATCGGCGGTGCCAGAAACATTTACGACATGTGTCCAAGCGGAGTTATGAAACACGACCATATCGGAGACAAAATTCTCGTAGTGAGGAGAGACCTTATAATAAGAAGGCAGTAAGTAAGAAATGGACACAAACAGACTTCCGTACATCCCCCAAGAAACAGCAGAATATGGCAGAGTCAGGTAGTAGAAGACCTTCTGGTTGTTTTAAATGTGGATCACCACGCCATGGAGCAAAGTTTTGTGACAAGCCTGAACCCCAGTCTGTGGCTGAGCCTCAGACTAGCACTCAGGGTAGTCCACAGAAGAGCCATCGTGAGGAGTACAGATGCTTTGTATGTAATGGGATTGGCCACCTTCAATTTGATTGTCCTAATATGAAGTTTGAAAGCGCAAATTCGGCGGTAGTCTTAGATACATTCAACAACGAGAGTTGTGAAGGGTGCAGACAACTTTTTCATAAAGATGAGACACCAATTCTGATTTGTGGCCAAACATACTTCCATGTTTGTCAGCAGTTCATACAGACGGGAACATAGTCTTGCATCGAGGGTACGTAGGACAGAAAGTTGTATCCGTCTTAAGGGATACAGGATGTACGACAGTTGGGGTGCGGAGATCGTGCATTGAAGGGTCTCGCTTGTTGGGTCAAACTTCTCGATGTATCCCTTTTGGTGGCAGGGTGGAGTTTTACCCTCTGGTGTTGATAGATATTGATACGCCATTCTTGCGGGGTAGGGTAAAAGCTTGTTTTCTGGATGATAATGCGGTCGCCGATCTAATACTAGGCAATGTCCATAGAATTAAAGAATGTACAGATGAGGACATTAAGTTATGGAAGAAGGGACATAGCGATTTTGCATTTGTAGCAACTACACGAGCACAGCAGAAAGCTGATGACTTGATATTGCAACATCCGCCTGTAGTAACATTATCAGATGGCACTTTATCAGAGAATGGTCCAGGTTCTAAGACATCAATGCTGGATGTAGTTTCTCAACAACATGACGATGTATCACTTCTGAAGTTGTTTGCTCATGCAAGAACTGGAATTGTAAAGCATACCAAATCAGCAAGGGTATGGTTTGAACTCAAAATGGACATCCTTACTAGATGTTTTGCTCCGCAAAACAGATTAGTGCGTCAAGTAGTGGTGCCTAGCTCATTAAGGTCTATTGTACTGAGAACAGTCATGACTCACCATTTGCTGGTCATATGGGTGTTGCAAGGACACGCCATAGAGTCCTAGCGAATTTTTACTGGCCAGGGTACAATAAGGATATCAAGCTATATTGCAGGTCGTGCAAGACTTGTCAAGTGCTTAGTCCAAAAGGTAGGAACCCAAAGGCACCATTAATGGCCGTGGATCTCTCAAGTCGACCTTTTCAGAAGGTGGCTATAGATATTGTTGGGCCACTTCCAGACATGTCTCAGAAAGGCAATCGGTTTATTTTGACGTTGGTCGACTTATGTACCCGTTGACCAGAGGCAGTACCACTAAGAAACATCACTACAGAGGCTGTATCAGAAGCCTTGATGTCAATATTTAGTAGAATTGGCTTCCCTATGGAAATTTTGTCAGATAGGGGTAGTCAGTTCACTTCTGACATGATGAAGCACGTGTGTAAGATATTGGAAATTAAGCAATCATTCACAACACCATACAGGCCTCAGTCCAACGGCGTATGCGAACGCTTCAATGGTTCATTGAAGCAGATGTTGGGGAAAGTAACCGCTGAATTTCCCAAGTTATGGGATGTGTATTTACCTGCAGTACTATTTGCATATAGAGAGGCACCACAAGAAAGTACAGGGTTTTCCCCTTTTGAGTTAATATACGGGGCTAACCCTAGAGGACCACTAGACATTCTAAAAGAATTGTGGACAGGAAATTACAAGGCGCAGGAAACAAAATCTAGTTACGAATATGTTGTTCATCTTCGAGAGCGGATTATAAACGCATGCACAATTGCTCAAGACTCTCTACGACTTGCAAATGTGAAAAACAGGTTTTACGGAAGTAGGAACAGTCGGCTGGTATCATTTAAACCGAATGATGAGGTATTGTTATTGCTTCCTTGTAAGGATAATCATCTGTTGATTCAATGGCAGGGGCCTTTCCGAGTCATTAAACAGGTGACAGATGTGGACTATGTCATAAATGTCAGAGGAAAGGACAAGACGTTCCATGTCAATATGCTGAAAGCGTTTGTGGACCGCCCTATTGAATTAGAACCAGTCATTATAGAAGTTTCTGATAACTGCTATGTGCTCAGCAGTTATTGACGAGGTGGAACATGAAGAAAATGATGTTAATTTGCAAATACTTCTCCTACCTCTTACCCCATCAGAGTCTCACCATGATGTAGAAATAAGTACATCATTGGAGGATCATCAAATAAAGCAAGTCAGTGGACTAATAAGACAGTTTTCAGATGTGTTGACAAATATCCCAGGCCGGACTGGCTTGATACAGCATGAAATTGCAGTAACAGATGACCATCCGATTCGGTTGAGACCTTACTCATTGCCGCTCCATTATCGAGCAGCAGTAAATAAAGAAATTGACCAGATGCTACATTTAGGGATAATTTCACCGTCTCAATCCCCTTATGCATTTCCAATGGTGATTGTACGAAAGAAGGACAATACGTTGAGAATTTGTATTGACTTTAGGAAGCTAAATAACATCACAGTATTGGATGCGGAACCCATGCCAAATCAAGAAGAATTATTAGCTAGGTTATGTAATGCTCGGTATTTCACTAAATTGGATCTCTCCAGAGGATACTGGCAAATTCCTTTGGCAGAGTCGGCTAAACCCTTAACTGCGTTTACCACTCCTAAGGGGTTGTTTGAGTTTAATTTTATGTGCTTTGGTTTGGTGAACGCACCAGCCACATGTGTCAGAATGATGAGAAGGCTTATAGGTGATCGAGATGATGTCATCACGTATATAGATGATATTTGTATATTTCACGACTTGTGGGAAAACCATGTGAAAGGACTAGAATCACTTTTCCATTGTTTACGTGCACATAAACTCACTGTTAGACCGACTAAGGTAAAAGTTGGGTTTTCTGAGATAAAATTCCTAGGTCATAAAGTAGGTCGAAACATGCTCCTACCAGAAGAGGCCACTGTTAGTAAGATATTGAAATTACAGGTCCCGAAAACGAAAAAGCAAGTGAAGAGTCTAATTGGATTAGTTAATTACTATAATAAATTTATTCCTCACTTTTCCTCGCTAACTGACAGACTAACATCTCTAGTTAAGAAAGGGAGGCCGAATAGAGTAGTGTGGACAAACGAGTGTCAAAACGCGTTAGACAAAATTAAAAAGATTTTTTCAAACAGCCCAATCTAGATGCTCCCTGATTTAAACAAATCTTTCATTCTCAGGACAGATGCTTCAGCAGTGGGCATAGGGGATGTCTTATGCAGGTATTCATGGACACCTTGCACCCTGTTCTCTATGCCAGCCGGAAGATGTTGCCGGCAGAGACAAGATATGCCACGGTTGACAGAGAATGTTTGGCCATCGTCTGGACAGTATCCAAGCTGTCACGTTATTTGCTGGGATCACATTTTCTATTACAAACGGATCACAAGCCACTAATTTTTCTGCAGTCTACCAAGTCACCAAACAGCAGGTTAACAAGATGGGCTTTAATCTTACAACAGTTCCACTTCACTGTCATGCCGGTAACGGGACAATGCAATGTAATAGCAGACGTCTTGTCGCGGTTATAATAAAACATGTTTACTTGTAGTTGCATTGGTATAAGTTTGATGACTTTACATGAAGTTTGTAGATTATGCATGCATTTCTCTAATATGAAAATGAATTGTGTTTAACTTTAGAAATATTGAATGTGATTATTGCTAGAATAATTTGTATACTATTAGTGTGGGTTGATGTATTTTGTATGAAACATTGTTTACTTTGATGATATATTTTAGGTTTGATGATGTATAGGACTCCCATCTCTGTCTTCACGGTGAAAAGTCCCGGTTTTTCACGTGGGGAAAGGGGTGGATGTCACGGAGTGTTTTGAGGGTATTTTGCATGTGTGAATGTTCCCATGCTCCAGCGGGAGTTTATTAGTCATGTGAGTTGTTGTGAGCTGGGAATGCGTGCATTGTAATAATTTAGCTACAGGTTGTGAGCATTGCTTGAGACAAGCTGTTAGCTTTTGTGATGCGTGAATGAAGATCAGTGGAGCGTGGAAGGGTTTCACGAGTTTTAGTGAATACGCATGAAAGGGGCAGTCAGAGAGAGGAGTGTGTTGGTTTAGACGTGTGTTGGGTCAGCAGTGTGTTGAGCTAGTAAAGAGCAGACAGTAGACAGGAGACAGCGAAGAGTGTAGAGAAGAGAAGGGTGGATGTCTATAGTAGTGCGTGAGTAGAGGGCCGGAGTTGTGTAGTAGACGTTGCAGTAGTTATTCATGAAGTAGCCTATTTGTGGCTGTAGTTATTCCGAGAAGCAGAGTGTGTGCGGATACTCGGGATTTGTGATGTATCTAATATTTGTAATGGCCCTGCGTCCATTGTGACTTATTGTGAATATAATATATTGTTGGAGATTGACATAGCTGTTGGGGTTGTTCCTTGGACAGTGAGCTATACGAGCGGTGTATAAGTGTTGTCTGACTTTCTACACATCCACCCACATACACCCTACTCGTCACAAACACTCACAATACATCACACTCTTACTCTATATCAGAATAAAGAAAATTAATCCTGCAAACGAGCTGATATACGTATTACTGAGGACTATAGTTCAATTCCCGGAGAACGAGCCACCATTCTGTCGTAGATTTTTGATAGTGGAATTAAGACTTGGGTTGGTCCCTTCTGAATAGATTAGAATGAGTGATAGCCACAGTGAGAGATGATAGTAGAAATAGATTTCCACGAGTGAGATGGTAGAAATTTTATAGAGGCTGTCCCGGAAAGCGAGAATCTTCTCTCTCTCCGCCTATCTTCTACAACAGATCAAGAGGAGTCAGACAGTCTATAAACTATATATATATATATATATATATATATATATATATATATATATATATATATATATATATATATATAACCACTCACGTGCACACACACACACACAATTGACGACATGTAGACACACACACATGGGAAAACTATAACAATGATTATATAGATATTTGGGAACGAGCTGACCCGACACACTGATTAAGTTCAATGGAATTTTTAATTATCAGAAAATTCCATCACAACACATAAAATTACATCAAAGCATATACAAATAGTCCAAAAAAAGTCAATAAAAATGCTACAAGAATGATAGACCCACAGTATGATCTTATCCCTCAAGGTATGCCCACAGTCCTGTTAGAAGAAAATGATAGCCCCAAGGAATCAAGGATACATTAGCGGTAATCTAATGATTTTCCCCTTTTAAAGGTATAAACAGACTTAGATATTAGTATGATCTATCCTAAGGAAAAGTATCTTGTTGCAACAAAAAAAAACTTATATAAAGAAATTACAAAGTGGGTGAAATTTGGTATACCATAAAAGAGTCACTCGTTCCTGCTTTCTCTCGGTTCATTCATCAGGGCCCTGTCTCACACAACCTTACCTACAATCGTGCTGCTGTTCGCCGTCTGGCGCACGTTATGACACAATCTGTTTTATCGTTTGATGAAGCGGATACCCAGCTCTGCAGATCTTGGTTTCATCCAATTTGTCCGGGTAGCGTCCTCTTCAGGCGATAATTTTGTTCAGATTTTAAGTTAGTGTCACTTTATCAGTTCAGGTAAGAATTAGTTTTCAAGCGGGCTCACAGGATCAGAATCACGAGGTTTCCACTACTTAGGAACAATGTCAGGTTTGTAACTTCGATCAAAAGGTAACAAATTCTTGGTCACACCACAAGTTGACATAATTTGCAGAACGTTACTGATTGTAATAGTTTACTTGCCACAAGGGCTGAACTGTACTTAAGTCTTCTCAGGAAGAATAAAATCTGGCGCAATAGGCCCGTTATGTCATTTCACCTTTAAAGTTCTTGTAAAGATTTTACACCAAGTCTTTTAAGGAAAATGTTTTAGTTCTTCTCAGATATTACTCATCAGTACTTAACGCTGGCAAAGTTTGGGTTAACCCCAGTTTTCATCACTAAATAGAGGAAAAAACACATATAAAATAATTATACATACTATGCACTTGTTATAACTTACATTTTAAACTGCAAGCGTACAGCTTGACTTATCATTTAAAACTTCCCGTGAAATAGTTATATTCATAAATAAATCATCATGAATTAGGAATACATACGTATTCCGTCAATACTCAAGATTTAGCAGTGCAGTTATGAGTTTAGTTTAAACAAATTATCTCGTCTGATTATTTAGCAGGTAAATAAATTCATTATAGCTACATGACTTTAAGCTAGAAATTATAATTTATTCTGCTTTTCCACTGAAACACGTCAGCTAGAGAATATAACAGACTTATAAACTATCACTCTGCACAAAAGAAACTAGGAAACTAAAATAGGCGATTTAACATTTAATCACTCACAAATAATACTAGATATCTAATATATTATAAAGTTACCTCCAGACAGAACTATGGTCTTACAACGAAACTAAGAGTTTCACTTATAATTAAGTATCTAGAACGAAGTGACCACGTCTACTGCAAATGGAGAATGAGTGAAATCAAGTTTAAAACTCTGATTAATATCTTAAACCAGACAAAAGATCCCACTATTTCCAAAAACCCGATCTCTCCCCTTTCCTAACACCTACGTACCTTAGACGCTGGACATAACATGCCAAACGCGTCTTAGACACCTCACGCTACGAAAGCTGGCCGAGAGTGCCGTGACAGAGGAAATTACCAGACAAATGTCTCATTCTGCGCCGTGCAGATGTCGGTTATCACACCTCACGCCGGAGAAACGTTCGTGTCAGGTGAAAATGCTAGACCAAAAGTCTGCTCCTATGTCTGAGTATGAAACATAATCACACATCTCGTCTGACTGTAGCGACTGACACGTTATATAATAACATGCGTGCGCATTTCTAAATGAGAAAAGAAACAGGCGAAAGTTTGAATGGGAAAATAGTAATGTTTATAGTCGCAAACGTACAAATGCGAAAAACACAGGAAAAGGATAAAAGAGCGATAATAATGTGGAGGACACGGGTAGAAAAAGAAAGGAAATATAGAAAATTTATTGATCATAATCTCTATGCGACAATACCAAAGAAAACTTTTTTTTTCTTTTTTTTTAACAATTCGGATTAAAGTCGAACACGGCAGATATTGAAAATTACAAAAAATTCGACTAAAGACGACTGTGGCAGTGAAAGAGATGAGAGTTAAGGGCATGATAACTAGAGGGAAAATTCTGTGGTGCCCCCTTTCCCTTGGTGCCCTAAGCACGTGCTTACTTTACTTAATGGTTAATCCAGCCCTGGTCCTACTGTAGGAGTTCGCCAGGGATGTATCCTGTCACCAGTGCTCTTTAACATTTATCTAGAACATATTATGCAGGAGGCTCTCTACGATTATAAATCAACCATATCGATTGGAGGCCGACCTCTGTGTAATCTACGTTTTGCTGATGATATTGATCTGATAGCTGGAACAGAATCAGAACTTCAAGACCTTACCTCTAGACTGGAGAAAGTAACAAGAACATATGGGATGGAAATTAATATAGAAAAAAGCAAGATATTGGTGAATAGCCATAAGAAACATGTTCCGACCAACATTACGTTAAATGGGCAAACGTTAGAAGAAGTTAACACCTTTAAATATCTCGGGTCCACTATATGTAGTGATGGAAGATCAAATAAAGAAATCAAGACAAGACTTGAGATGGCCTCAGCTGCCACGACAAGGTTGAATGTGATCTGGAAAAGTAACATCAGTTTTCCTGTGAAGATCAAATTATACAAATCACTTGTATTATCTATTCTCTTGTATGGGTGTGAGGGCTGGACACTCACTGCAGATACGGAGCGAAGGATTCAGGCTTTCGAGCATAAATGTTACAGAAGAATTTTGCGCATTTGCTATAAAGAGCACAAAACAAATGTCTATGTTAGAGAGAAGATAAACACCTATGCAGGCCATCAAGAACCACTTTTGTCAATAGTGAAACGTCGAAAGCTTGCCTGGTTTGGGCATGTAACTCGTCATGACTCCCTTTCGAAAACGATCCTCCAGGGAACAGTCGAAGGTAAACGGAGAAGAGGAAGACAAAGAAAATCCTGGGCTGATAACATCAAAGAATGGGCAGGACACGGTTTCTCCACACTTGTACGCATTGCTGAGAATAGAGAGCAGTGGAGGACCCTGTCTGCTGATGCTTCCACCATGGCACCCCTACGACCCATGACGGGTTATGGGTTGAGATGAGATGATGATGATGGTCCTACTCAAGAGGCGTCTTCTTGTCATCTGTCACTTCGTGTCTGGTTCTTGTCATCAGTTCCACATTAGGGATTTTGATATACCAGTTCAGTCCTTATGTTCTACTCAAGCACACATTGTTTACACGTAGTAGGCCGGTATTGTTGTTTTGACTTGGGGTAAACAATTGTTTTGTTACAATCAATTTTTCGCTTTAACACCTTACCCCATTTACGTTTCTTTCTGTTAGTGCTGCTTCAAGTATTTTATTTTGCTCAGCAGGCATCTCACGAAGGGCCAGTTCTGTGCATGCACTTTTTCAACTTCTGACATTTCTATTCAGCAGATGCGTACTGAAAGTATTGGGCACACGGGGCGGATCCTTCCTTTGAAACCCCCGCCCCCCTTACCCCCATTGCTAAACAAACGGACAAATATATTACGCTTGCAAATAGATTTTTTTAAAAGAGTACAGTGCTGTCCATAATAGTGCCCATTGGCACCCCCTTATGGTTGTCACCCGGGGCGGACCTCCCCCTCGCACCTTCTTTAGTATGCCACTGCTTCTATTATTGTTTTAAAGTTATAGCTGCGACTTCATCCCTTTCAGATTACACGTATTAGCGTAATCCACTGAATTAATCATCTCGTAATATAATATTTAACGTCACTTTATTGTTTCTTTCGTTTCAGGCCTACTATTTCTGAAAAGATCTCCAGTTACTATGGCAATGTCAAGTCACTGTTGCTAGGCAACGATCTAACCGGCAGACGCCAAACATGTGAAGAGAATCCTTTTACTTCAGAGACGCAACTGACGGGTTTCAAGCGAGACCAGGAAGGTAATAAATACACTACTTAAAAAAGACGCGGGGAGGGTCTGGGGAATTAAATAGCTCCAAGATTTCAACACTCCGCGTTTAAAAAGCTCAAGCTTTTCTTTTTCTTTTGTGTGTGTGTGGGGGGGGGGGGGGGAGCGTGGGGGGGGGGGGGCGGGGGGAGTCCTAACAAGATAAATGATCGTAGAGTTGAAGACAAACGAATATAATTTAAATAAGGTATACAGGCTGTACATAAATTCTTTGTGCAGCTTTAAACTGCAATAACTTTGTATATACACACAATACGAGCACAATATAAACGGCATATGAAAGCATAATTTATGAAGTTTTAACAAAATACATTTCACATTTTTAGGTTTGACCATAATCGCCATCTTTCATGACACATCTTTCGATCTGATTTTCCAGCTTCTTAAAGATGTTCTCTAGTTGCTGTTTAGTCTTCTTATTCGCCCACCCTCAGACGTCAACTTGCGTATGTTCTTCTTCTGCGTTCGTCCTGAAAAGGACGTTTGTTACGTCGTGTCGCCGTTTACATCAGGGGGGTGTTGGGAAGTCAGGTATTGGTAGTACCTCTGGTGAAAGAGCTGTCATGCCCTTTTCAGGGCAGCTCGGCCACCTTTGGTCCAAACCTGGCATCCAGCTCTCACCTGTGGCTCCTCGTAGCTGTCAGCATGCGACAGCGGCCATCCCCTGGGCAACAGCTTTGACAGGCCGGCTAAACTAGGTGAGGGTAGCCGAATGGTTATAAACCTTCGGTGAGTTAGGGTCTGCCTACCCATGCATGCAAAGACTGGATTCGATAGACTGCGCGGAAGAAACCACCTGTTGGTTCAACGGGTATGACGGCGATTACCAGCAACGCGCTGTGGAGCGTAAGGAGCACGGCGAGGCACGTAGATAGCCCTGGTCATCCACTGCACCTGACTTCATCTCCAGTCGTCTTGACTTGTCTTGCCACTGGATTGAGATGGACCCAGGCGAGAGAGTGAGGTCGACGAATTGCGCAACTCTTCCTCACTTTAATCCAAATCACCGCGCAAGTCACTCTTTCATCCATTCATCCATTCATCCATCCACTCACAACAAGTCCTGTGGCGATGGGCGAGCGGCGAAGCGGCAGGCGTGGGTACGCTGGCAGTCGTAGTCGAAGACCTACACACAGGCGGCTCAGGCCATATGGTCGTCTTCCACTGATCGGAGCAGCAGTGGGATTCGGCAGCCCCCTGAGTGTCTGAGCAGCCCTCTTTAGGAAAGCACTGCTCACCTCCATGGCATGAGGAAGGGGCTAGAAAAGGTGCCCTAAACATTGCCTGCTCCACCATTACCTAACCAGCTTACCGCGGTTGGTGGGTACCCTACTTCGGCGGGCGACATATAAGAAAAAGAAAGGACAGATTTTTTCCCCCTCATTCTAGGCGCATGGAATGTGCGCACTCTCCTTGACAAAGACTTTAAAGCAAACAGACCTGAGAGACGAACTGCCCTGATTGGGAGAGAACTGGCCAGGTACAACATTGACATAGCAGCACTGAGTGAAACTCGACTTGCAGGTGAGGGCCAACTTTGCGAAAAGGGTGCAGGTTATACATTCTTTTGGAGCGGAAGAGGAACTGAAGAAAGACGAGAAGCAGGGGTTGGATTTGCAATCAAAACAGCAATTGTCAGCAAGTTAGCGGGGCCCCCAAAGGGAATAAATGACCGACTGATGACGGTCAAGATCCCCCTGTTCTATGGAAGAAAACATGCCACCATCATTAGCGCGTATGCACCAACTATGACAAACCAGGATGACGTCAAGGATAAGCTTTACGAAGAACTACATGCAGTCATTGCATCAGTTCCTAAAGCAGATAAGCTCATCATTCTTGGTGACTTTAATGCAAGAGTAGGCTCAGATAACATCTCCTGGAATGGCACTATTGGAAGGTACGGCGTGGGTCGCTGTAACAGCAATGGACTTCTTCTCCTCCAGACTTGCGCAGAACATGACCTCCTTGTCACCAACACCATTTTTCGACTTCCTACCCGCAACAGGACCTCCTGGATGCACCCTCGCTCAAAGCATTGGCACTTAATTGACTATGTAATTGTTAGGAAGAAGGACAGGCAAGATGTCCGGGTGACCAAGTCCATGTGTGGTGCCGAATGTTGGACTGATCATCGCCTCATTGTATCTAAACTTAAAATTTGTATCCAGCCAGCCAGGCGCCCTCAGGGGAAGAAAACTCAAAAGAGGCTGGATGTCACCAAACTAAAGAAGACAAATATCAAACAGTCATTTACTGACACCTTAGAAGACCGTCTCAAATCTATCTCGCTAGACGGCCAAAGTGTGGAAACAAATTGGGCAGCCCTAAGTGAGCAGATCTACAACACTGCTACAGAGGTCCTGGGTCCTTCCATCAAGAAACAAAATGACTGGTTTGATGAGAACTCAGATGATATAAAGCAGATGTTGGCTGAGAAACACCATCTCCATAAAGCATATTTAAATGATCCAAAATCTACATCCAAGAAAGACGCTTTCAACAACATGCGTAGAATCGTCCAACATAAACTACGCCAGATGCGGGATTCATGGCTGAGTAATAAAGCAGATGAGCTCCAAGGCTTTGCTGACAGCCATGACTTGAAAAATTTTTACCTTGCACTCAAAGCCGTCTATGGTCCAACATCATCAGGATCATTTCCCCTCCTTAATGCAGATGGAAAAACACTAATTACAGACAAGGAAAAATGCTCCAACGCTGGGCTGAACATTTTAATAATATTCTGAACCAGCCATCATCTATTAACGACGAAGCCATCATCCGCCTGCCCCAAATTCCTATAAATGAAGCATTAGATTATGTACCAACTCTGGAGGAAACTAAGAAAGCGATTCGTCAACTGTCTAGTGGAAAGGCCCCCGGCCCCGATTCAATTCCTGTTGAGGTTTATAAAGATGGCGGTGCAGTTCTGTTAGAGAAACTTCACATGATCTTCCAGCAAATGTGGCAGAGTGAAACCATCCCACACGATCTCAAAGATGCGTCAATTATACATCTATATAAACGTAAAGGTAATCGCCAAGACTGTAACAATCATCGAGGCATCTCTCTTTTATCAATCGCTGGGAAGATATTCGCCAGAATCCTTTTGAATCGCCTTACGGCTCATCTTGACAAAGGTCTTTTACCTGAAAGTCAGTGTGGATTCCGGAAAGAACGTGGAACCACAGATATGGTGTTCGCTGCAAGACAGCTGCAAGAAAAATGCCAAGAACAGCACTGTGGCCTGTACACAGCTTTCATCGACTTGACAAAGGCGTTCGACACGGTCAGTAGAGAGGGTCTATGGAAGATCATGGCAAAATATGGCTG
Source organism: Oreohelix idahoensis (assembly GCA_024509875.1). NCBI lineage: Eukaryota > Metazoa > Mollusca > Gastropoda > Stylommatophora > Oreohelicidae > Oreohelix > Oreohelix idahoensis. Next base: position 119,286 of record JAMPIV010006660.1, read on the forward strand.
CCCAAAGAAATTTATCACAATAGTGCAGCAACTGCATGATGGAATGCAGGCTAGAGTTCAGGAAAACGGTGAGCTATCAGAGCCTTTCCCCGTCTCAAATGGAGTTAAACAAGGGTGCGTACTTGCACCGACTCTGTTCAGTATCATGTTTTCTGCTATGCTGACTGATGCTTTTAGAGACGGGGACACAGGAATCGACATTAGTTATCGTATTGATGGAAAATTGTTTAACCTTAGGATTCTTCAAGCAAAAACCAAGGTCAAATCACACACCATCAGAGATCTTCTGTTTGCTGATGATTGTGCCCTCAATGCTGGCTCAGAGGCTGATCTGCAGCATAGTGTGGATAGATTCTCCGAAGCCTGCGCCAACTTTGGGCTTACCATCAACACGAAGAAAACAGAAATCATGTACCAACCAGCTCCTGGCACAGTTTATACTGAGCCAATCATCAAGGTTAATGGTGAGAAACTGAATGTTGTGAACAGATTCACATACCTTGGTAGCACACTGTCCCAGAACATTGTCATTGATGATGAGGTGAACACCAGGATCTCCAAAGCCAGCAGCACATTTGGCAGACTATACACCAACGTTTGGCATCGAAGTGGCATTAGTCTACAGACAAAGCTGAAGGTGTACAGAGCTGCGGTGCTTCCAGTGCTGCTTTATGCATGTGAAACATGGACTGTATACAGGCGCCACGTAAAGAAGCTAAACCACTTCCATACAGTCTGTCTCAGGAAGATAATGAACATCAAATGGCAAGACAAGATCCCGGATACCGCCGTTCTTGTCAGAGCTGGTATCCCTAGTATTGATACTATTCTGATGCAGTCACAGATTCGCTGGGCAGGTCATGTAGTCCGCATGCCAGACCATCGACTGCCAAAGATACTTTTTTATGGTGAGATACAGAAGGGTAAACGCTCCCATGGTGGCCAAAAGAAGCGCTTCAAAGACACGTTAAAGACGTCATTGAAAACCTTTAACATAAACCCAGACGCATGGGAAGCTGCTGCGCAAGACCGAACTGCTTGGCGCACATCTCTTCGTAAAGGTGCAGCGGCATGCGAATCATCCAGAAGAGCAGCAGCGGAACAGAGGAGACAAGCTAGAAAGGACCGTGTAATAAAACCTTCACATGAAGCAAACATTCCCTGCCCACACTGTCCGAGATCTTTCCAGGCCCGCATCGGGCTCATCAGTCACCTTCGTACCCATAGATTAACCTAACATATTCCTAAATAATTGGATGAACAGAGTGGTCTTCATCACCCGTGATGGACGAACAACAACAACACATCAAAGCTGCGATATTTGCGCCTTTCGGCCCGACACATCCGGTTTCAGCATGGCATTTTTGGGACCGGGTTAGCCTTCCCTCTTCGATCCCTTCTTTCTCAGCCAGACTGCAGTGATGCAGCCTGCTTCCAGGACCACCACTTGAAGGTGGAGTAGGGTCTTGGTCAGCTGTGGTTCGCTGACCCTGACGCAAGCAGTCTAGCTATGGGTCGCTGACTGCATTTATCACTGTTGCTGCGTCTTCGGTCCCGTTTATTGTTGAAAGAAAGCGGTGGTCAGTTTGAGGCTGTTGACATCTCCATAAGAGTTTTTCCAGGAATGGTACTGGTGATGGCCATATGCGCTTTTTCTGTTGCTCATATGAAGCAAATGTTCAGCAGTCCTTTTATCGGTGCCACAAGTTACACTCAAGCGGGCTTCAGAAAGAACAGAAGATGTGCAGATCATATATTTACCCTCAGGAGCATTATAGAGCAGTGCTCAGAATGGCAGAGACAGCTGTACATTAACTTTGTTGATTTTGAAAAGGCTTTCGACAGCATACACAGGGACAACCTATGGAAAATTCTGAGGGCTTATGGAATTCCCAGCCGCATTGTTTCCATTATAAAAAGCCTCTATTCTAACTTTACGTGCAGTGTTGGATCGAGTAATGTAACTTTCGAAGTGAAAACAGGAGTACGACAGGGATGCCCCTTATCAACAACATTATTTTTGACAGTCATAGATTGGGTGATGCGCCAGACTACAGAGGGCAGTCCAAGAGGAATTAGATGGACAACGTTTTCTACACTGGAAGATTTGGAATATGCAGATGACATTGCACTACTCGCGCATTCACACCAACACATTCAAGACAAAACCGATAGACTGAATAAGTATGGCCAGCAGGTTGGCCTGAACATCAATTTGAAGAAGACAGAGGTCATGACACTAAATGTGGACAATCCTGAGCCAGTAACAGTAAGGAACCAGAAGTTAGAACAGACAGACGCATTTACTTACCTAGGAAGCATAGTAACACCTGACGGCGGAACAAGCAAGGACATTAACAACAGAATGAATAAAGCGAGAACAGCCTTTGCTGTTCTCAACAACATTTGGAAGTCTTCCCAGTACAGCACAAACACCAAATTAAGACTGTATGAGAGCTGTGTACTTTCTGTGCTTCTCTATGGTGCGGAATGTTGGAGAGTAACAGAGAAGGAAATGTCGAAACTGTCCTCCTTCCACACAATCTGCCTAAGGAAAATTCTCCGAATCTTTTGGCCAAACACCATCAGCAACCAAGAACTACTTATTCGGAGTAACCAGGAGGACATGCACACCATCATAGCTGGCAGACGCTGGAGTTGGGTTGGCCATGTCCTCAGAAGGGACCCTGATACCATCACAAGAACAGCTATGCAATGGGCCCCCGAGGGAAAGCAAAAGAGAGGCCGACCAAAAACAACTTGGCGGAGAACTGTGGAAGCTGAGATGCAAAGAATGAACCACAGTGGGGGCACTGTACGAAGGATGGCTGCCGACCGAGCAAAGTGGAATCATTTTGTTGCTGCCCTACAAGACGCCACCAGGCGTGATGGCCGCTGACTGCTTTGACGGTTGGCGGTTATGGATCAAAGAAGAAGAAGACAAGTTACACTCAACAGTAGTTCCTATCTTTAGCTTGTTGAATAGATGGTATCCCAATCAGTTTTGACCTGTGCGAAGCCTGAAAGTTACCACTTGTTCACTTCTGCTGAGCTAGTAATAGGCATCGTTTTTGGGGTGGCCTGGATGCTCTGCTTTTCACTTGCTCCTGTATCTGCGCTGAATAAAACTGCTGCTTAGTCAATTGCATTTCTTCTCCTGAACATAAGTTCATCCTAAAGAAACGGGTTTGATAAGACAACAATTTTAATTTGATAAAGTATGCTTTCATAAGCCGTTTATAGTGTGCTTTTATCATGCATACATACACAATTAATGAAGTTTGAAGTTTCACAAGGATTTTATAGACACCCTGCATATAACTTAAACCAGGGGTCAGTAACCAGTCGATCTTGTCCACCGGTAGATCCAATTGGGATCATTTGGTAGATATCTAGGTGAGGGAGAGGGGGAGGAATTTTAATGTAGTGAAATTGACAGAGATACAACGGTAAAATACCTCCAAAGATAACATGTAAGGATAAAAACATAATGCGTAGGCTGCTGATAGTACATGATCGCCCAGACCGCGGGTCATCACCCTCCATAAAAATTGACTTGCTAGACAGGAGGGGAACGGCGGATAAAAGGAAAAAAATATGACTGGAAAGATTGCGTGAGACTAGAAAGGCTAAGGAGACGCAATTGGGGGGGAAACGGAGAAAAGTCACGTTTCCCAAGTTGACATAAAGCAAGGAACTCGACAGAAGGGACCTTGGATATGTTACGCCACAGTCATTTATTGGTCGCTTTTGCGATACCAAGCCTTTGATTTGAATTCAGCGGCAGAACGCGGATGTTTGGAATATTACAAAAATTAAAAAGTAACTTTTTCGTAATATTAATGTTAGGAATATAAAAATTAGCTGGCCGGATGGCCCATTCTGAGCAGTGAACTAATATGTTCTTAATTTTACAGACGGATAGATAATATTGAAGATAATGACAAAAGACAGTGTTGTTCACATCAACGACAGACTGTATGGAATAAAAAGTGTCGCTATTTGCACAAAAAAACACGACCTCGAGACGCAGGTGTTCAAATCTACTTAGTAGGGAAGCGAAGGGACATTGGTGGGAGCTGTGTCTAAATATAACTTTTAACGACAAAATTTTGGAGGGGAGAGAAAGGTTGGTTCAAAAATCAAGTACATTTTGAAAAAAAAAAAAACAAGTAGAGACGGACAGACTAACAGATAAACATCCATACTTGACTGAAGCATGACTGAAATGACTTTAGGGTAGGAAATTTGAATTTCAAATAAACCTAGGCAGTGATTGGCCACAGACAATCATTTTATCGGCGCTCAGACGCGCAAGTGGGGCCATTCCTCAATAGTTGTTCGATGATAGACACAGTATTTTAAAGTGTGGTGATTTCCAAATGAAAGAAAGTGAAATAAGTTCAGGGACGCCATACTATAGCCAGCAGCTCAGCTGAGTTTTGCTAGCATTTCTGTGTTCTTTATTCATAATCTGGTAAGATTGAAATTATTTCTTTGTATATTTTGAATATTGTTTAATGTTCGAGTGATTTGATACTGCCATATCGAAATCTAGCCTTACAAACAAGTAGGGATTTGCTCTAGACCCCCCGCCCAAGTCAGGGTCTAGGGACCAACAATATACATAAACTCCAACAAGGGTTAGGAAAGACAGATCAAGTGTTGAGAATAATGAAACATATTACCTATCCACTTTTAGGGAAGGAAACTAATAAATATTTTTCAGAATCTATAGTCTGGGAGGACCTATCTGATGTAAAACCACCATGGTAAATGTGCTGTTTGGTCAGAGAGATCTGACCTGTCTGTATGATGTGGTTGTTGTGTCCGTGTTGTGTCCAGACGTGGGTAGAGAATAGAATTTTGACACATAGCCAATACTTTGATTGCAGAGCTGTGAGTTTCAGCTGTCAACAAGGCGGTGTCCATTCAGTTGGTGATCTTACTCGAGTGTATCTGTGCAGTACGTTGTGACAGAGACCACTATTATTGCCCGCCAGCACGGAGAGGTGGGACCACCAGATTTCAGCACCAGAGCTACATATGCAAGATGAGTGAGCCTCTGGTCTGCTGGAAGTTCACCAACGCCTTTTAGTTACTAATACCCCATAAAATTCCTGCAATTTACTGGACACTGTGTAGTCAATATAGACAGGTGTGATGAGGCCACCCCAACAGCACAAGCATTAACTATCCTCCCAAGTAGATGACTACTAGAACATTTTAATAAAAACTAACTAGTCTAGTACTTATATATGTACACTCTTGCATTTATTATGTAACATTCCATGCATTTCTTTCATAAATTTTAAATCCTTTTTTTAAAAAAAGTTCTGGTCAACATAAAACTTGATCCAGAACAAATAAATGTAATATAATTCTATCAAAAATGTTACACACGTGAGTTAGTTCAGTGTATTTTAACATTTGTTAATATTATTAGTCTGCTTAAATATCTGTGGGTGTATCTATAATTATCACACCACATTACATATCATTACCCTAGACATTTTACATAGATACATTCATTAGAAAGAAAAAAAATAAGTGTGAGGTCGTAGTGGTAGCAAGAAAGGCCTTCTGTCAATTCACAACTACATTTTATCTCAGGAGCCTTCACAGCTGGCCTCATACATTACATTTAGTAATATCACCATCATACAATACCATCAAACCCACTACATTTAACCTATGTAAATTGTGGTCTAGCCTCTCTCATCGGCACGATAAGGTCACGCGTCCAGTCTTCGTCTTCTTCTTTCTTTTGCGCTTCTGACGGAGCATGCAGCCACAATTGCAGCTAGTTCTCTTGCAGGAAGTCTGCACCAAGCATCCACATGATCTTAAATTGTTAGTTCCTATAAATGGTTCCTGCTCGTCACATAAGGAAGGCAAGGACAACTTAAAAAGGGATCTGGTCACCCCCACTTTTAGCAGCTGGGCCTTGTATAATGAAGTCTCTACCACTTCACTCTCCTATGGCAGTATCTGATATTGAAATACCTTGACCTTCTACTTGATGATGATTGATGGGTCGGTATACCCAGTGTGTATCACTCATAGTTTAGTTTGTGTACTTTTTCCTTCACTTTGTCACGTCAGACCTCATTGAAAGGCTATGTGGTATTGTTACGTGTCTTTTTTCTTTAAAATGTTAATTTTATATGACAGGATGGTTCCTGTAGGCCAAGCTCACTTCTAGGGTAGCATACATCTAGACACCGAAACCAGCCAACATCAATCATCCTTCTTTGAGCCACAATAGACGCAGTGGACAGTATACATATTTATTTAAACGTCACGATGCTCCTACTTTAAATACAATTTAGTTCTATATATAAAGGGCATATTATATGCAGTCGTCGATAGAACTTTAGGCAGTCCGTTCATGTCTTAAACGCTGTCCTTTCATCTTCCACAATTTATTACTCATATTTCCACACTCGACATTGAGAATCCATACTCCCTTAAAATGAAGCTACTAGATACACCTCACAGAAGATCTTGATGTACTAGTGATGGAATAACATAGGGATGTACAATAATGATATCTTTAGGAGCTCAAACACATGCGTCCACTCGCCATGACACACAATGGTAGAAGACCTTTGCAGACAATCTCTGCCTTCTGCATTCTTAGTTTCACGTCTGCCAAATACACCCTAGAGGCATGACGTCACTTCCTGTATTAATAAATGACTCCGTATAAAATAAACAAACAAGGAGCCCTGTCGAGCTACCTAATGATATCTACACACTCGTTATGAATTTTAATCATAACAGGTATATTTAGGTCAGGTAATCTCAGGTGGAGTGTCCGATTGACAGAGTGGTTAGTGCGCCGGTCACTGACGGCAAAGGTGCTGGGTTCAAATCACGGTGCCGACACGCTCTAGTCTACCTTGCTGTAAATGGGTACATGACTCTGCTCTTTGAGTTAGGGAAAGAAAAGGCAGCAAGGAATGGAACTGGTTACCCCCACCTCTCGATGATGAACCTAGTATGGTGAAGTCTCTAACAGTTCACTCCCTACAGCATTATCTGCTATGGGACTACCTTTTTTCAAACACAGGCGCCATACCTCTAGGCTTTGGCTACTACGTTTCTCAAAGAATCTTAATTTTTCACGATCTCCTTAAGTTATGTTTCTCATCTTTCCCCATGGCATAACGTCAAGTTACCATTACCTTTTTTGTCTGTCTTCGTCTATTTCTCTGTCCCTCTATGTTTCCCGTGGCCACGATGTTCTCGAATCTATCTTTGTTTTTGCTTTGGTTCGTTTCGTATCCTTTTGTATCTTTTTAGCCGTCACTAGCTCATACGTCACTTCCACATGACGCTTATTTTAACAGCCGTATGAAGTGTTTCATTCTTGGATCCAGCTAAGCGACTTTTTACTTGTTTTAACAGTGTTGTTCATTCCTGTCTTCGTTTCGTTGATTATTTACTTTCTTGTTTCGATATGTCTTTCTGGTTTACGATTTTCTTGCATTATTATTGCTCTCGTTTCGCTCAGCACTTGTTCCATCTGCTTGTATCTCTCATTTGGTGTGTTCCTCATCATCATATATTTTTGTAGTACCTATATGTAATTCTTGTCCTTGTCACCTTTCGTAACTGTGGCTGATGAAGGGTAAAACCCGAAACGTCCCTTGTTTCCTGTGTACCGTTAAATTGTAAAACTGATTTCATACCATTTTATTTTTTAATTTATATGTTTGTTCTCGAAAGCTCCTCTTCTCTTAACACGCCCAATTAAGGTAGGCAGGAAACAGTTATTGGTGGTAAAGTATCTGTTAGGTTTACTGTCAGTGCCATAGAACGTGTTGGAGATGAAAATGTTAAGTCAATCTAGAGATGAACAGCCTGTATAAATGGAAACCTAGAGATGATGTGTATGTAAAGGTGATCTAGAGGTGAACTGCATATAAAACGACAATCTAGGTAAGAAATGCACGTAAAAACTGTAATCTAGATATAAAACGCATATAAAAAGGCAATCTAGATATGAAGAACATGTTTTTAAAATGCAGTATAGAGAAAAGGGGTAATATAGAGATGAAGTGCGTGTAAAACGGCAATCTAGAGATGAAGTGCGTATAAAAAGGCAATCTGGAGATGAAGTGCGTGTAAAACGGCAATCTAGAGATGAAGTGCGTATAAAAAGGCAATCTAGAGATGAAGTGCGTGTAAAACGGCAATCTAGAGATGAAGTGCGTGTAAAAAGGCAATCTAAAGATGAAGTGCGTGTAAAAAGGCAATCTAGAGATGAAGCACGTGCAGAAAGGCAATATTGAGATGAAGTGCACGTAAATGCAATCAGGAGATGAAGAACATGTTTTTTTTTAAAAAGGCAGCATAGAGATGAAGTGTTTGTAAACATGCAATCTTGAGATGAAGTACATGTAAAGGCAATCTAAGGTAAAATCTACAGATGAAAGGCAATTTAAGAGATGAAGTGCAATTACAATCAATCTATAGATGAAGTGCATGTAAAACAGCAATACAGAGATGAAGTGCAAATAAAAGCAGTCTAGAGATGAAGTACACGTAAAAAGGCAATCTACACATGAAATGCATGTAAAAGCAATCTGGAGATTGTGCATATAAAGACAATCTAGAGATGAAGTGCCTGTAGAGTCGGTCTGGAGATGACAGGTGTGTAAAGAATACAGGGAGACTTGGGGGAGAGAGAAAAATTCGAGTGAGGACGTTGACAATCGGCTGAGTTTATAATAGATCAGAAGCAGATTACAGCCATACAATTTTCGATCACTATTTTTGCCTTTTTCTTAGAGGGTTCACTAAGTCTTAGACGGTTCACTAAGTCTTAGACGGTTCACTAAGTCTTAGACGGTTCACTAAGTCATTATTAGATACAGTTATCTTCTTCTTCTTTAAATAATGCACTACCAGATCACAAGGTATTTTATATTGAACGGGGCACGACTCGCCAAAATGAGGCGAAACTCCTTTTTAAAAAAATCTTCTTCCTCTTTGTTCAGTCTTATATGGATATAACTAATTCGCATGAAATAAGCTTTGTGTCTAAGCCCAACATTTAAAACACTCTGCTACGGAAACCACTGTTGCAAGAGGATATGAATGTTTTCGTACTGGCTTACTGCAAGGGACCAGCTACAGAAGTGGCTCTATACTCTGTAGGAAGCTAAAAGGGGAAAGGAAGAAGCTTTGTGTCTCAGGCTTGAATGCTTCAGTTTTACGCTGTTTATTGAAACGTCACTTCCATTAAGATCCAAAAGTGTTTGTTTAAAACGAAACAATTTCTGCTATTTCAGAGTTTCATCTGAAGCCAGTAAATGTGGATTTATGTAGGCTGAGAAATCGCGACGCCCATCACACGTCAGAATATGAGGTACCCAACCTCATCATTCGGAGAGGCCAGGCCTTCGATATCAACATTGAGTTTAATAGAAGCTTTATCAAAGGACAGGATACTATTTCGCTCAAGTTTGTTACAGGTAAGTTACGTTAAAGTTTGCTTACATTTATTGTACACTAGCAGAAATACCCGGCATTGCCCGAGTAAAAAAAGAAAGTAACTGAACTTTTATTACAAACAGGCAGCGGTTCTAAAACATAAATTAGATAGCCCAAAGTCGCCCAAAATATAGCCCGAATGAGCCCAAAAACCGCCCGAAGTAGCCCAAAATATCGCATGAATTAACCAAAAAAATCGCCTGAAGTAGTGTCACAGAGAGTTTATTGATCATAAATTGCCTATATCCTCTTCTTTTTCTTGCACCCGTATCCTCTATTTTATTATCACTCTTTACCTTTTTCCTGTATTTTTCGCATCCATTCGTTTGCGAAAAATATTTTCTTCCCCATTCTCAACTTTACCGTTTTCTTTCTCATACTGGTAAACGCATTTATGACATAACGTGTCAGAGAGAGAGAGCGTTAAAATGCATTCTATTGCATTAGGTGTCAGTGGACGAAACTGTGAATATATTCGTCTGGCCAGACATAGGAGCAGACATATGTCTACAGCATTCCCTGCACCAGACGAAATACACTGTGAATATTCGCTTTCGCCAGACCTATAGGCGACAAAGTTGTCTGCATTTTCACCTGCCATAACGAGTTGCATCGGCTGAGCGCTAAGTGAGGCGCGATAGCCGACATCTCCTCGGCGCAGTTTGAGACATTTGTCTGGAAATCCCAGCCGACAAGGCACTCACTGTTGGCCTGGTCAGCGTGAGGTGTAAAAACGCACGAGTGTCAGTTCTTGGTAGTCTTCTAGTTGATGTAAGGTTTTTAGACGGAAAGGGGAGATTATTTCGTTTGGCGAAATAAAGTTGGGACCCCTTTGTCTGGTAATAGATATAACCAGAATGTTAAAATTTATTTTCATTCTGACTCCTAAAATGTTGCAGTAGACAGATCGCTATGCTAGATCAAATATCTGTGTTTTGGCGAAGTCTGAGTTTCTTGGCCATTTTGCCGAGTTCTAGACTACCATTAGATTGCAGTATTCTAGTTCATGGTTTAGTCTGTAGTTCTGTGTGTGGAGGTAAATATTATATATAATATCTAGTATTTTGTGAGTGTTTAAAGTGATAATCGCTTATTTCATATTTCACTAGTTAGATTTGGTGCAGAGTGCTTAATTTATATAGTCTGTATTATTTTCTAGTGACGTGTTTCAGTGGAAAGCAAAATAAATTATAATTTCTAGCTTAAACAACAATGTAGCTATTAAGGAATTTAATGTTACTGCTAAATAATCAGACGAGAATAATTTTTCTAACTAACTTATAAATGCTAGATGCCTCATGAGTGTTGACGGAATACGTATGTATTCCTAATTCATGAGGATTGAGGATTTTTAAATATATAACTTATTGCACGGGAAGTTTTAAATGATAAGTCAAGCTGTACGCTTGCATTTTAAAAACGTAAGTTATATTGAGTACATAATACGTAACATATTTCATATGTGTTTTTTCTTTATTCAGTGAATACTGGGGTGACCCAATCTTTGCCAGCGTTAGTACAGAGTAAATACCTGTGAAGAACTAACCCATTTTCCTTAGAGTGACTTGGTGCAAAATCTTTACGAGTACTTTAAAGGATAAATGAAGAAACAGGCCTATCTCGCCATATTAAATTCTTCCTGAGAAAAACTCTAGTACATTTTTAGCCTGTGTGGCAAGTAACTTATTAACGTCAGTAACATTCCGACGGAGTTTTACAAGTGATGTGGTGACCGATTATAGTCCTAGCCTGAAAGACCCCACCGACCTGACATTCCTTATTTCTAGAAACTAAGCTAGTGACACTGTGCCTGCTATTAACGTTCGTACCTGGAAAATTTTATGTGACTTAAACAGACATTCGACAAATAAGCACCCCCCAAGGAATCGTTCCCTGATGCAGAGAATTCAACCCGTCTTTTTGGAACTGGGGATTTCTTGGTCACGGCTGCCATTGACGATTCTGTAGGTAAATGTCCTGAAAAATTGTATTTCCCAGAAGTGGCTACCAAAGCTGTGAGTATGAGCAACTGCACGTGATCACTGCTGAATGAATAAAGTGAATGCAGGACTGAGTGATTTCTTAATTGTTGTAATGTGGCACCAATTTTGCTGCCTGAATTCCTTTATACAAGTTATTGCTAACAATATTTACCCTTAGAATAAAGCAGAGTATCAAGTCTGCCCATGCCTTAAAAGGGGGAACCATAGACTCAATCATATGTATCTGTAACTCTTTGGGGTTATCACTTTCTTCTAACGGGACTGTGAGCTATATATCCAGGGGAGGACCATACAAACGGGTCTATCACTATTGTAGCATTCCTTGATTTTTATGACTATGTGTATGCTTTTGATGTATTTTATATGTTGTGATGTAAGTTTACTATGATAATTAAACTATACCTACATTTATTTCAGTGTGGTGGTCAGTTCGTTTCCATAATATCTATATAATCATTGTTATAGTTGTTACCACGTCTGTGTGTCTAACTGTCGTCACTTGTACGTGCGGGCACGTGAGTGGATAGATATATATTAATATACATATGTTTTTATAGACTGTCTGACTCCTTTGGACTTGTAGTAGAAGATAGGCGGAAAGAGAGAGAGATTCTCGATTTTCCCGACAGCCTCTATAAATTTCTACCATCTCACTCATGAAACTCTATTTCTATTACCACATCTCACTGTGGCTATCACTCATTCTAACCTATTCAGAAGGGACCAACCCAAGTCTTAATTTCCCTATCAAAAATCTACGACAAGTAGCTCAAAGTCGCCAAAATATCGCCCGACTTCGCCTAAAATATTGCACACGGCAGCTCTCCAAAGTTTCCCACAATATCACTCGAAGTAGCTCAATAATCACCCGAAGTACCCCAAAGACAAAAACATCGCCCGAAGTAGCTCAAAAATCACCCGAAGTAGCCCAAAAAGTCGCTTAGAAAATCATCTGAAGTAAAACAAAAAGGGGGAAAGAGGTATTGTTTTAAATTGGAACCAAGGGAAATAATACAATTAATGTCTAACTTTCATTACGACAATAACTTGTTGCGTCCCCTGAAACAATAACACACAAACTGACAGACAGAGGTTCTAAAATTTAGATTAGATTTATACGTTTATTACAGATAAGACACACTCGCGTTGATTACAAGTAAGATACACTTAATGAGGGTACACGTAAAATACACTCAAATCGTTTACATGTAAGATACATTTTAGTTTTCTTCTTTTTCTTCTTCCTCGTTCGTCCTGAAAAGGACGTTGGTTGCGTTGTGTCTGTTTACAGCGGCGCTGCGATATCTGTGCCTTTCGGCCGGCACATCCGACTTCAGCACGGCAGTTTTTGGGACCGGGTTTGCCTTCCCTCTTCGATCCCTACTCTCTCAGCCAGACTGCAGTGATGCAGCCTGTTTCCAGGACCACCACGTGGAGGTGGAGTAGGGTCTTGGTCAGCTCTGGTTTGCTGACCCTGACGCCAGCAGTCAAGCTATGGGTCGCTGACTGCATTCTCTATTGCTGCGTCTTTGGGTCCCACATTTTAGTTTGTTACAGGTTAATTACACTAAAGTTGTTTAAATGTAAAATATATTAAACTTTTTACCATATAAGTTACACTATAAGTTACACTACATTTGTTTACATGTAAGATAATTTAACTTCGCTACAGATGAGATACATTTTGTTACAGGGAACATTCACTCATGTTTGTTACAAATTACACTCAAGTTTGTTATCTGAAATATACACTCAAGTTTGTTACAAGTTACTTTCATGTTTATTACAGGGAACATAGACTCAGTTTTGTTACAGGAAACTTACATTCAAGTTTCAAGCAAGTGTTATACACGTGTTTACAAGAGTAAGTAAAAGGTAAAGGATCCCGTTACACGCCCATTGAGGCATATTGGGAATGTGGTGTTTGTTACAAGTTTTTCTTGACTTTCGGCACACTAGGGGCGATGTGGTCAGCATCACGCCGTCCGTTTTAACCTCCACAGAGTTGCTCTGGTACTCAATTCATGAGGCTGTTTGCCTAAAAAAATCCCACCTCAACTAGGGATCAAACCATAGACCGCCGAGCTATGAAGCCAGTGCACTAACCACAGCGCTATCGCGGCTCCAATATTAATCCGATCTGGAGGTGGTGTAACTCTTCAACAATTCTGCTTCTATTTTTTTTTCTTTAAGTTCCAGGTCAAGTGGTAGTGGCAGTCACATCTCACTGTGAATTTCCATTCCAAGTGTTGTTTATAAATACTGTTGTAGGATTCTTCCAAGCCATATTTTTAAGCCACCAGTATTTATATTTTTTTTTCTTAATCGTTCTCTGTCCCTTTTCCCCACCAATTTTATGTGTTTCACAATGTTCTCTAACACTTAAAAAAAATATATATATTTATTTCCAATAAACGTGGATTGCTCCCCTTTGATGTGTCCATTACCCCCCTTTCCACACTGACTTCTTATTCTTTCAAGACATCCTCTTTTGTAATACTCGCTGTCCATGGGATTCTTCTCGTTTTCTGTAATGATCCAACTCTGTAGCCTGCAATGTTAACATTTTTCTGTAAAATCACATTAAAATCACATCTCTGCTACGTTGCCTGCAGTTATCTTTCTGCTTATTTGCTAACTGTCCATGTTTGTTTTCAATAAGATATGATGGGATCTGAGTAAACTAGCTTCTCTTTTTTTTTTCATAGTTTCGTAAGCAAAGATTTCACGCATTTTACCAATCAGTCAATACCGTTTAGCTGCCCACGGAGCATAGGCCTTCAATAAACACATCCGAAGTCCTACTGTCACGTGCCATCAACTCAAGCTATTTCCACGTTTTCCTCATCATTTTCCCTTCTGTTCTCTCCCCATGTGCTTCTTGGTCTAACTCCGCCTCCCCCCCCCACCCCCACCCCCTCCCGATGACTCCAGAACAAGAACTACCCTGCAAGGCCACCCACAAGTTTCCTTAAGGTATGCCCCATCCATCGTCAACGTCCTCCTCTCATCTCTCGTTCCACTGGCACCCGCCTGGCTCCTGTCACTAGCCCCCACACCGTGGACCCTGTCCTACCACCCCAATCCTTCTACTCCACGCAGTCACCCATTTATGAAAGTCTGTGGCTTGTTGGTGGTTGCTCTTACTGTTCTCCATGTTTCACAGCCACACAACAGAAGCTGACTTTTATTTTGCTTGGAATATTATGCTCATTGCTCCGCGTTGTTCCCATGGCTCTCTTCTAAGACAAAGAATATGATTACTACTCTCTATGGCATATAGTACAAGTATGAGGTTGTGCAAGGGGCTGGCAACCTCATCATTAAAACAAATTGCAACAGAAATCACTGCCGCAGTTGTATGCACATGTTTTCTGTAGACTTCTTGCAAGGGGACCAGTTGTCCGTGTAGGCTTCTTGCAAGGGGACCAGTTGTCCGTGTAGGCTTCTTGCAAGGGGACCAGTTGTCCGTGTAGGCTTCTTGCAAGGAGACCAGTTGTCCGTGTAGGCTTCTTGCAAGGGGACCAGTTGTCCGTGTAGGCTTCTTGCAAGGGGGCCAGTTGTCCGTGTAGGCTTCTTGCAAGGGGACCAGTTGTCCGTGTAGGCTTCTTGCAAGGGGACCAGTTGTCCGTGTAGGCTTCTTGCAAGGGGACCAGTTGTCCGTGTAGGCTTCTTGCAATGGGACCAGTTGTCCGTGTAGGCTTCTTGCAAGGGGACCAGTTGTTTGTGTAGGCTTCTTGCAAGGGGACCAGTTGTTTGTGTAGGCTTTTACAAGGGGACCAGTTGTTTGTGTAGGCTTCTTACAAGGGGACCAGTTGTTTGTGTAGGCTTCTTGCAAGGGGACCAGTTGTTTGTGTAGACTTCTTGCAAGGGGACCAGTCGTCCGTGTAGGCTTCTTGCAAGGGGACCAGTTGTTTGTGTAGGCTTCTTGCAAGGGGACCAGTTGTTTGTGTAGACTTCATGCAAGGGGACCAGTTGTCCGTGTAGGCTTCTTGCAAGGGGACCAGTTGTCCGTGTAGGCTTCTTGCAAGGGGACCAGTTGTCCGTCCGCTTCTTGCAAGGGGACCAGTTGTCCGTGTAGGCTTTTTGTCCGTGTAGGCTTCTTGCAAGGGGACCAGTTGTCCGTGTAGGCTTCTTGCAAGGGGGCCAGTTGTCCGTGTAGGCTTCTTGCAAGGGGACCAGTTGTTCGTGTAGGCTTCTTGCAAGGGGACCAGTTGTCCGTGTAGGCTTCTTGCAAGGGGACCAGTTGTCCGTGTAGGCTTCTTGCAAGGGGACCAGTTGTCCGTGTAGGCTTCTTGCAAGGGGACCAGTTGTCCGTGTAGGCTTCTTGCAAGGGGACCAGTTGTTTGTGTAGGCTTCTTGCAAGGGGACCAGTTGTTTGTGTAGGCTTTTACAAGGGGACCAGTTGTTTGTGTAGGCTTCTTACAAGGGGACCAGTTGTTTGTGTAGGCTTCTTGCAAGGGGACCCGTTGTTTGTGTAGACTTCTTGCAAGGGGACCAGTCGTCCGTGTAGGCTTCTTGCAAGGGGACCAGTTGTTTGTGTAGGCTTCTTGCAAGGGGACCAGTTGTTTGTGTAGACTTCATGCAAGGGGACCAGTTGTCCGTGTAGGCTTCTTGCAAGGGGACCAGTTGTCCGTGTAGGCTTCTTGCAAGGGGACCAGTTGTCCGTGTAGGCTTCTTGCAAGGGGACCAGTTGTCCGTGTAGGCTTCTTGCAAGGGGACCAGTTGTTTGTGTAGGCTTCTTGCAAGGGGACCAGTTGTTTGTGTAGGCTTCTTGCAAGGGGACCAGTTGTCCGTGTAGGCTTCTTGCAAGGGGACCAGTTGTTCGTGTAGGCTTCTTGCAAGGGGACCAGTTGTCCGTGTAGGCTTCTTGCAAGGGGACCAGTTGTCCGTGTAGGCTTCTTGCAAGGGGACCAGTTGTCCGTGTAGGCTTCTTGCAATGGGACCAGTTGTCCGTGTAGGCTTCTTGCAAGGGGACCAGTTGTTTGTGTAGGCTTCTTGCAAGGGGACCAGTTGTTTGTGTAGGCTTTTACAAGGGGACCAGTTGTTTGTGTAGGCTTCTTACAAGGGGACCAGTTGTTTGTGTAGGCTTCTTGCAAGGGGACCCGTTGTTTGTGTAGACTTCTTGCAAGGGGACCAGTCGTCCGTGTAGGCTTCTTGCAAGGGGACCAGTTGTTTGTGTAGGCTTCTTGCAAGGGGACCAGTTGTTTGTGTAGACTTCATGCAAGGGGACCAGTTGTCCGTGTAGGCTTCTTGCAAGGGGACCAGTTGTTCGTGTAGGCTTCTTGCAAGAGGACCAGTTGTCCGTGTAGGATTCTTGCAAGGGGACCAGTTGTCCGTGTAGGATTCTTGCAAGGGGACCAGTTCTTTGTGTAGGCTTCTTGCAAGGGGACCAGTTGTTTGTGTAGGCTTCTTGCAAGGGGACCAGTTGTCCGTGTAGGCTTCTTGCAAGGGAACCAGTTGTCTGTGTAGGCTTCTTGCAAGGGGACCAGTTGTCCGTGTACGCTTCTTGCAAGGGGACCAGTTGTTTGTGTAGGCTTCTTGCAAGGGGACCAGTTGCTGTGGGGGCTCTATGCTCCATAGGGGGCGAAACAGCAAATGATGATTTGGTTCATTATCTCTGAGTAGGTCCCATGTAGTTAACAGGGGTCTCTGATGAGACAAAGCAAGAATGGGACTATTGCTCCCTCAGGCATGTCGTAAGAGCCGACTAATATGATGTTATACACGAGGCTGGCAACCTGATCAAGTAAACAAGTTTCTACAGACATTACTGTTGCAAGAGCATATATATGCTTTGGTTTAGGCTTCTTACGAGGGAAGTGGTGGCTACATTCTCTTAGGCCCTAGTGGAGCGAAAAGAAAAGCAGTGATAACCGTTGAGGAGGCATCCTCTATCAGATGCTATGATTCTGCTCAGGTATTAACTTGGTGGACGTTTTTCAACCTGGGTTGTGGAGTTGGACAAAAAAATGTCCGACTCCAAATCCGGAAATTTTAGAAGTCCGACTCGGACTACAGTTTATTTTAACTAGTGATATGGCGTAAAAGTATGCACTTATATGGAGTTACTATATGTATAGGTATGGTATGGTTGTGAATACATGATTACGTGGCTTTCGTAGACTAAATTTTAGACTATTCATTCATTCATACAGTAATACAAAATATCAGATCATCCACATCTGCACACAAATGATTGCTTTGCCAAACACCATGAAGCAAAATAGTTTCATTTTAACAATGACGGGAAAATTGAGTGTATTAAGTTTATCTTCATTTCTTATGTGCTTTCTCTAAATGTGCCAATAAACTTCCAGTTGTGATAAAAACTTTATTTATAATCAGAAGCAACTCAAATTTTCTCACATTGTGTAAAAATTGATGTACTTTAACATGAAAGTGGTTTTAGAAGTTCTACTACTTTAAAATGTTATTTGGTCCCTTGCATGGATCAAATGTGGATCTGCCTTGACTTAAGTCTCGTGAAATTCGAAGTCGGAGTATTTTTTACCGACTCCATTAAAAATGACCGACTCCACGACTCCGACCCCACAGCACTGGTTCCAACATTGTCCGTTTTAATTTGATTCTGCAGAACTCAGCGGGGAATTAAAGGTTTTCTTAGGGCAAAATTATGTCAGAGCTTACGTTTTTTTTTTTAACATAATAACAGCCAAGGTTCCTTTAGATAATTCGGAATGCTTGCTCCTGGAGATTTTTGCTTAGCATATAATTCACAGTTAATTTTCGTTTAAGTCCTAAAACGCGGGATCCAAAATCCGATTTTTTATTCGGCTGCATTTTTGGCGAAGCCGCATATTTCTGGCTTCCGTCATTTTTCTTCGTTAAAAAAGGCTGGCTTTTTTTTTTTTTTTTTTTTTCTATTTTCTAGTGAGCACCGTAAAAATGTTTATAATATAATTAAAAACTTCCGGTGTGTTTTTCCTTTTTTTTTTTTTTTTTTTTTTAACTTCAGCCTTTTACGATACTTCTTTAACAATACTGATAGTGACAACTGCAAATCATACATTGTTCGGAAGTCTCAAAGAAAATGTCTTCAAACTTTGATGTTCAATAAGGCCACCAAACTTCAAATAGTCCACATAAGGGAAACCTGTACCAAATCATTTCATGTGTTTTTTTGAAGCATTACTTCCTTCAGCAGTTAGTTTTAAATGATGAATTAGCTTTACTCACTCACATCCCATCCGAGTTACGGCTTGTGAGGTTTTTTGTTTAAAGATTAAGTGGTTGTATAGTCACTACTATGGAAGGCGTTGGCTTCACAGAAGCACCTTTACCGGTATACCTCGCTTTATTGCGCTTCGCAGAAATTGAGCTTTTTTCAAATTATTCATGTTTATTTATTAGAACGTGCCATATTCTTCTGATAGATTTTGGCTCAGATGCTGAAGATTAGCATTTTTTTTTAGCAATAAAGTATTTTTAATTTTACAGTACTTTTTTTTTTTTTTTTTGAGCTAGCGCTATTGCGCACTTAATAGACATAGTGTAAACATGATTTTAGGCTTAAATATGCACTGGGAAGCCAAGAAAATGGATATGACCCGCTTTATTCCGATATTCGCTTTACTGCGGTGGTCTGGAACCGAACCCGCAATATCTCCGAGGTATGCCTGTACATTAAAGTGGTTGTACAGAAGTAGGAATGAAACTGTGTTTGTCACGTGGTACACACCAGTTTGACATAGCACATGCATACTTTGATGCAGGCTTCCTGCAAGGTGGGCACGCTGTGGTGGTGGCCCCCATGCTCCATGGGTAGCAGAAAGAAAAATGATGACGAATAATGATGACCTCTTTACATTTCTGTCTCGTAATAATTCAAGTTAGTGAATTGGTTTTGGTTTTAAGGACTATCTTTATTGCACACGGACAACTCCATCAGTGCTCCGATCTCCTGCCTTGATCACACAAAGAGGATCTCAGCACAGTGCACGAACTCCGTATCACCGACGAGAATCCCAATGCCAGTATATAGGAATCACACATTCTATAAATATTTTTGTGGTGGGTAGGTTTCCTAATTTTTAAATTTCGTCAGGGCAATGGCCGTGTGGCCTACTCTTTACGATTCACGTTAGTGAATTTTAGAGGAAAACAATTACAATGGTTCCTAATTAGAGATTTGTCTGTCTTATTTATTCCTTCCTTCCTTCTTTCTCCCTTCCTTCCATCTTCGTCCTTCCTTCCTATATCTACAACAGGTAATATTAACACTGCATTCACTAATGTAGCTGTTGCGTGTAATATTGTTAATATAGATTATATGACCAAGTTCATTCTAGGGTATGAGTTTGTCCAACGGTCAAATGAACACTTGCAACAGTAACTGGTTGAATGAATGCAGATAAATACTGTAGACATCTCAAAAGGTTTATTTACAATCCATACAAACGAGCAGCTCCACATTAATAGAATGATTCATTGTTATACACTGTCCATCGGGCCAACTACACTGGGCCATCAAAATTCAGGAAGTAACGGATCAACTGTGCCGTCTGTAAAGTCTAGGTCCACGAATTAATCTTTACGAGCACTGTCATTAGTTATCAGGCTATAAGCAATACGTTCTTTCCTGTAAGCATATACAGATCTCTGGCACTCATATAATGGAATATCTTCAACATATGTAGACACCTCAGCGGACATGAAACACATCGGCCAGAGCTCACACAAACGCAGCCATTCCGGCTGAAGACACTTCCAAAAGTCAACTGTCGTTACTCTGCACGCGCGTCTATTCTTCTTCTTCTTTGATCCTTAGCCGCCGACCATCAAAGCAGTCCGTGGCCATAACGCCTAGTGGCGTCTTGTAGGGCAACAACAAATTGATTCCACTTTGCTCGCTCGGTGGCCATCCTTCGTATAGTGCCCCAACTCTGGTTCATTCTTTGCATCTCAGCCTCCACAGTCCTCCGCCAAGTTGTTTTTGGTCGGCCTCTCTTTCGTTTTCCTTCAGCGGTCCAAAGCATAGCTGTTCTTGTGATGGCATCGGGGTCTCTTCTGAGGACATGGCCAACCCAGCTCCAGCGTCTGCCAGCTATGATGGTGTGCATGTCCTCTTGCTTGCTCCGAGTAAGCAGATCTTGGTTGGTGATGGTATTCGGCCAAAAGATTCGGTGAATTTTTCTTAGAAGCATGTTGTGTGAAAAGAGGACAATTTCGACATTTCCTTCTCTGTAACTCTCCAGCATTCTGCACCATAGAGAAGCACAGAAAGCACACAGCTCTGATATAATCTTAATTTTGTGCTTGTGCTGTATTGAGGGGACTTCCAGATGTTGTTTAGGCTAAAAAAGGCTGTTCTTGCCTTATTCATTCTGATGTTGATGTCTTTGCCTGCCCCGCCATCTGGTGTTACTATGAATCCTAGGTATGTGAAGGTGTCTGTCTGTACCAGTTGCTGATTCCTTACTGATATGGGTTCAGGGTTGCTCACATTGACTTCTTTAAATTGATGTTCAAGCCCACCTGCTGGCTAAACTTATTAAGTCTATCCGTTTTTTCCTGGATGTGTTGATGTGAATGTGCTAGTAGTGCAATGTTATCTGCATATTCCAGATCTTCCAATGTAGAAAATGTAGTCCATCTTATTCCTCTTGGACTACCCTCTGTTGTCTGGCGCATCACCCAGTCTATGACTGTTAAAAATAGAGTGGTTGATAAGGGGCATCCCTGTCGTATTCCTGTCTTCACCTCAAAAGTTAGGTTGCTCTGCCCAACACTACACGTAAAGTTGGCATAGAGGCTTTTTATGATTGACACTATGCAGCTTGGAATTACATAAGCCCTCAGTATTTTCCATAAACTGTCCCTATGTATGCTGTCAAAAGTCTTTTCAAAATCAACGAAGTTAATGTACAGCTGTCTTTGCCATTCTGAGCACTGCTCTATAATGTTCCTGAGAGTGAATATATGATCTACACATCTTCTGTTCTTTCTAAATCCTGCTTGTTCTTTCCTCAGTTTGTGGTCTACTGCTTTTGAAATTCTCTGTATAATTATCCTGCCTAATATTTTGCTGGGAACTGAGAGAAGAGTGATTCCTCTCCGATTATTGCAGTCTGCAAGATCTCCCTTCTTGGGCAATTTGACAATTATTCCTTTGTTCCACTCTGATGGTGTTGTCCCCGTTTTCCACACTTGTGCAAATAGTGGTTCTAATAGTTCTGCTGCTAGCTCAGGGTCCGTCTTAAATAGCTCTGCATTTAAGTTATCATGGCCAGGAGCTTTTCCGTTCTTTAACCCTTTGATTGCTGTGATGATTTCTTTTTTTCGTGGAATGTCTGTATTTACATCTAGATCGTTTTCATTCAATTGTGTCTCTGGTGGTTCCCTGTTCAGAGTTTCTCTGAAGTGCTCTGCCCATCTTGTTTCCTGTCCCTCTGCTGTCGTGATGAGATTTCCTTGCTTATCTCTTACTAATGTAATATTGTTTGCACCTCGTTTTCCGCTGATGAATTTAGTTATTTTGTATACTGTGCTTTGTTCATTTCTCAGTGCTGCCTCTTTTGCCTGTCTTGCAAGATCGTCTTGGAAATTCCTTTTGTTGGCTCGGGTTTGGCGTTTAACTTCCTTGTCCAGCTGACGCGCGTCTAATTATTTTATTTGACGTCATTTTAGTCTAGCGACGTTCGTGTTCCCGGTTGGGAGTAGCAATAAAACTTTCTCTCCTGGTTGCAATTCTCTTTCTTTCGCGGCTTTCTTGTATCGTTTAGCGTGCTTTGCGCGTGCTTTCTTAAGGTTGGTTGTTGCCAGATCCCATCCTAGCTGTAACCTTTCCTTAAGTTCCGATACGTATTTACTGGCTGAGACGACTGTCTCATCAGCCTTCTGGTCTGTCAGGGACCGGAGTAAGACTTCTAGCGGCCCCTTAATAGGTCTGCCGAATAAAAGAGTAGCTGGGGGAAATCCTGTCGAGGCCTGGGGAACTTCCCTGTAGGCGAATAAGGCTGCAGGAAGGAAAAGGTCCCAATCTTCGGGTTTCTCTTGCCCCAGTTTACTTAACATCATGGTGAGGCTTCCGTTAACACGTTCTACTAACCCACTTCCGGCCGGATTATAAAGGCTTGTGTAGTAGTGCTGGTTCCTCAAGATTTTAACGATCTCCTCCATCAACAGGCTACGGTATTGGGATCCGTTATCCGTCAAAACTTGTTGAGGGAATCCCAACCATGTAAATATCTGCACAAGGGCTTCTGCGACATGCTTGGAATCCGTGCATGTTAGCGTATAGCTTCTGCCCACAAAGTGCATGCGTCGACTAAGGTCAGGATGAACCTGTGCCTTCTTTTAGTCCTTTCACCCATGGGAACTGTGGGTGTCCACTGCTTGGGTGTCACACTTTGGCACTTGGCGCAGGATTTCACGTATCTGATAATATCAGTGTTCATTCCTGGCCACCAATAGTGAGTCGATATTCGCTGATTAGTGGCGTTTTGTCCCATATGTCCGCTAAAGGGAAGAGAGTGCACCATTTCTAAGATTTGGCCTCTGTACTGTGTCGGTACTAAGAGCTGATTATGCCCTTGATCAGGGTTGCCCGTTCTACGATATAGTACGCCATCCTTAGAAAAAATGTCCCCGTTGTGCCTGGGGTCCTTGGCCATGGGCAGTTTCCTAAAGCAGGGCTCCAAGGTAGGGTCCTTTTGTTGCGCCTCTTTTAGTTCCTTAGGTAACAAATTTGGCGCAGGCTCCCGTTCCTTCTTGGTTTGCCCTCTTGTGGTTACTGCTGTCACAATTGGCTTTTTCGGTTTCCCAATAAACAAATATCTACCGCCAAGTATGACTGGGTAGATCGGGTCATCCATAACAGCCGCTTTGATCACACCTCTGACAAAATCAGAGTCTATCTCCACCAATGCGGTGGGAAGCGTCATGGTGCATCTCTTTTGAAAACTCCACAAAGTTTGACGGTGTCTTCTGTCTCTTGACCAGGTTTGACCAAATACCTTGCGACAATACAATCAAAAGATAAACCTGTGTCAAACAAACAATAGGTTGAATTCCCGTTCAAAATAACAGTACCTCGCGTTGAGGGCCTCTTCCCCTCAGGTTGAGAATCACTGACATCAATTCTTCCTTGCGAGGCTGTTTGCAAGCATCCGATACAATGCGGCCCGGTGTGCTCGCTCTGATCAGTTGTCCCGTGCGCAGGGGTTTTCCCTCTGTCACCCTGTCCTTTCTGGTCGCGCTGCCATGTAGACCGGTTAGGTAGATCATAATTTTTGTTGTTGGTGGGGTACTTGTTTTTATAGTATTTAGATTTTTCCGGAGGGGAATTCTGGGGTACAGTTTCTCTGGGGTTATGGTGGTGAGAAGAATGGGAAGACTGTTCTAGATTATTTTTCCGAGAAGGCTCTTCTGTCGGTTTACGTTTTGTTCCTGGCAGTTCAGCCAGCGCATTGTTATATCGCTCCGCCTTGCTCAAAATATCTTCTAGTTTTTCTGCGCCTTGTTCGGCCAGAAATCTACGGGTGTCACTTGACAATGTGTTCTTTATTTGTTCGCTTACAACGAACTCCTCAAGTCCTTTATAGGTAGAGGTAAGCTGTGAAAGCTGTAGGCACTTTATCAAGTATCCCTTCAGACGAGAAGAGAACTGGTGAAAAGTTTCCGTGCTCTCCTTTCTGCAGTTACGGAACAGTTGCAAAAATTTTCGAGCGTTCATTTCGAAACGCTCAAGCAAAATCTTCTTCGACATGTCGTAATCGTCTTGGTGACTGCTTTCCAGTTTTGCGTACGCATCGTACGCCGAGCCTTTTAAAGCCTGGGAAAGCTTCAAACACCAATGCGACCTTTCTAACCCGTACAGATTTGCCATTTTCTTAATTTTTCTAGATAACAGTCAATTTTTTCATTAGGGCTTGGGAAGAATTCAAGGGCAAAGGACATAGCTGTGAGTTGGGGAGATTGAGTGTTGGCTTGATTGGTTAAAGAAGAATGGGGAGAAGCCGGCTCTCCATTGGTGGAAGTAGAGGCGGCCCCACGGCTTTGGACCTCTAGAGCCTTAAGAGCCAATTCATGCTGTCTCTCCTTATCTCTTTCCTCCTGCTGTCTCTCCTTCTCTTTTTCCTCCTGCTGTCTCTCCTTCTCTCTTTCCTCATGCTATCTCTCCTTCTCTCTTTCCTCATGCTGCCTCTCCTTCTCTTTCCTCATGCTATCTCTCCTTATCTCCTTCCTCATGCTGTCTCTCCTTCTCTCTTTCGTTTGCCCTGCGAGCTTCCATTTCTGCCTCAATTTTCTTCTGCTCCAGTTGATGCTCTTCGGCTTCTTTCTTCTCGGCATCATATCCGTCAAGTTCTTCGTTGACAAACGCTTTCGCTTCTTCTCCCTGTAATCCCTCTTCCCTTGCTTCCTCTCTTAGCATTTGTCTAAGTTTTGCACGCTCAGCCATTGCAAATAACTGACTATGACTTACCCGAGAAAGAAAGAAGAAAAAGGATACACTGGTTCCCTACCAATTACGAGAAAAATACGGAAAAGAAAAAAAAAATAAAACTGTGATACCTCCTCTGTTATCAGCTATCTAATCTATCGCTGTTATTATCTGGCAATTAAGGCTCCTAATACAGACGACTAGCCAAATAAATGGTAGATCAGGCTAATAACTGAAAAAAACTACAATGTTATTACAGTGGAAACTTAAAAAAAATTTATATTTCAAAAATTGTAAGGAGAAAAAAAAATCCCTTAATTTTTAAGTTCCCCTACAAGTCCACACCCGAAGTCAGTTAGGGTAAGGGAGGCTATTAACTTGACGTGTTAGTCTGAATGCGCTCCTTAGCTTAGCTCAAAACACCTCTGCTTAAAAAAACCTGGTGATTGTCAGACAATCACACGCTACCAGCGGCCTTGTATTACAAAATCATTACATAACATAACTCCGACAAAGATCACTCTGTAAATCTAATTGTATATACTCTAACAATGCTGTGGAAAAAAAACCAATTGATATATTTGTGTGGTCAGCAAGCCAATAAACAGATCGTTTGTCTAGGGGAATAGTATTATTATTATTTTTGCTTAAACTCACGAGACAACCACACTCTGCTCTATCTAAACTATAAACAAGATTTAAATATTAGACTTTAGTCAATTATCTAAATACAGACTAGATCCAAAATTTGGAAATTCTGTCGTATTGTCTTCTGTTCTAAATTCAATAATCCAACGGACGAGCGCACATTCTGTCGTAGATTTAGGATAGGTATTTAAGATAGATAGGTCCCGTCAGAATAAAACTGGAAAAGGTGGTACCTCAGTGAGAGATAAGGTAAAGAAATAGATTTCACGAGTGAAATGGTGGAAAGGTGAAGTCTGTCCCTGGATTTAGAAGATACTCTAGTCCAGCCTATCGTACGACTGAAGTTTGTTTATCAGACAGTTTCCTTTCTGTATATATATATATATATATATATATATATATATATATATATATATATATATATATATATATATATATATATATCAACCACTCACTTACACACACACACACAGATAAGTGACGACAATGAGACGCACAAACGGGAAACTGTATTACTGGAGTAGGGATATTGGGACGAGCTGACCAACACACAGGTAATTAAGTTTTATGTTCAGTTTATTTATCATAAAGAACCGTACAACATTCAATATCAAGATAGAAAAATACAAAAATCATATGCTACAGAAATAATAAAAGAAATAGACCCGTAAGTGCAATTCCCTCTGTTGAGACAAGATCCCGTTAGAAGAAGGTATTAACCCCCAAAAGGTCAAAAGATTAGCACTATGGTATAGAATTTGACTATACTGTAATGAACACAGTTCTAATGAATCTATTCTGATAATAAAATAACAGTACTAGCAAACTAAAAGAAAAGCAAAACAAAGTGAGTACAAAGCTTATACGTTAAAAAGAATTACTCATTCCTTCTTTCTCTCTCTCCAGACAAACCCGTGGCCACGTTCATTCGTTCTTACCTAATTGTTGATTAGCAACGTCTGGAACAATCTTTAGGATACACACAGCAAATCCAGTGTTACTTTTGGCAAAGTAAACTCCAGCTCCTCAAAGACTGATTAAATCCTCTTCTTCGGGGAACGTTTACTTCGTTACTGTTAATAGGATTTCTGTTTATGTCACATTAATTAGTCCAGGTAAGAAAATTAACAGTGCTCACAGTGTCAGTAGCTTTGTATTCCAATACATAAAGGAATGTCAGGTATGTAACTTCTCTCAGTATAAAATTCCTTGTCACACCACAAATGGTCGGTAGTCGGGAAATGTTAATGTTTGATTATTTTGCCACAACGGGCTGAATGTATATGAAATTGGAAAAAAGAAATCTGGATAGCTATAGGTCCAGTTACAATTTATTCTTAATTTTTTTTTTTTTTTTTTGGTACTCTGTCTCTTTCTGTGTGTACACAAGAGGCCAAACAGGTCAACCTTGAAGACCCGATATTTATATAAGAATGTTCTTTTTGTACTGTTGGACTTAGATCCGTTATTCTCAGATTCAGGTTTAGGCTTAGGCTTAGGCCGCTGGTAGTTTTAGGTTTGTGACCTGTACTATTTTTAGGAAGAAAAATACAAACATTTAATCACAATATCCGTATCTATCCTAACCCGCGCAACGTTATAATTTATTATCCATTCGGTTCTAAGATTTTGATTAGAAACACACATGAGAAGCTTATCTATCGGTCTTATTAACCCGTGAAATATATTCTAGTCATTTACAAAAGTGACACATGATAGATAGAAGATAATTATATATTTCGTCGGTATACCGTGCCTAGTGCATTTACTCGTCAATTAAAATATCTCTTTCTGGTTACTAGCAATTAATAAAATTTATGTTACAGCTGGAGAATATTAGCTATATATATTTAATCTGCTAGCCAATTTAACACAGTAAATCCTAGTGAAATGTAATGACGAACTTAACAATTAAATCACTCCAAAATACTAGTAAATATAATTACCGCAAACACAGAAAAAGAAACTAATCTCCAATCGAAACATTAAGAAATCCACATCAACAATGGTCTAAGATTCGAAGCTAGATGGTTCTGGAATTCTGTGGGTACTAGATAAACTGAGTTTGAGGGATGCGGTATATATATATTAAATTGTCAGAAAATCGCTATCACTTGCTAGATTTCACGCCTTCGCTTAGATTTTGGGACATTCTTCGGTCGAATGCTGAATCAAAGCTTATTTTTACACTTATGCCGACCGTAGAATCGTCACTAGAGAACGGACGTGCTTTGATCTGGCATCTCTTGCTGTAGCTAATTACGTTCCGAACAAACGGATGTGGGGGGGGTGACTGTTGATTATCTCCCCTTCCTCAGATTAATTCCCCCTGACCAAAGTAATTACCGAAAAATTACGTCTTAACTTATCGCCCTTGCTTTTAAAATTAGACGACTCATTCTCTGATCTGTCAGTATTTCTGCGATTGCCCAATCGTTCGCGTGATAAATACAGTTAACGGCTCAGGACTAACTAATAGGTCTGTTGGTAAACATTACTAGTGCCTGATAGACAGAGAACAAGAAAATAAGCGTGGCTACAATTTGAGTTCGACAGATATCGAAGCGCATGCCTTCTGCGTTAAAGAAACGTGGATATTAAAAAGCAAAGAGAGGTGGGAAACAGGTGGAAGCAAAAACGTGTTGATACATGTAAATATATTTACATACTCTGTCACACATGGTCACTTCGTCAGAACCATGTATACCACCAATCCGTTAACCTTCATGTGGTAGCGGTTAGAGCAGTCAGGCAACGTCCATGTTGATTGTTATTGACTATGTACTTTTTCTGCCATGAATATAATGATGATGATCGTCTACATTACTGATGTCAAAGTATATCTACAATAAATCTTGTTTTGTCGCCAACAGTTCACTATGAGTCCAGCATCTATTTATCGCCAGTTTGGTCATACTGTCTTGACCCATTAAACATTGTTACCGAGCTCCATTGTCATCACCATAAGCCAAAGTAACGGCCCACATCATATTCGCGTTATCAAGAAATACGTTGGCCACATGTGGTAAGCCCAACAGCCGTGACAACATCATTGTCAATTCCGAAAAGAAAAACACACCGGTGTAGCAAAGTTTGATTTGCTGGATAGGTTATGATGGTATCCTAAAAGAATGAAATCCGTGTCTGTATTAACCGTGTGAGGTCAAGCACATGTAGGCCCCTGACTCTATAAATGATGATGATGAATTATGTGCAGGGAACCTAACGCTACCTCCCTAGATCTCACACGGTCACTATTTTGGCTCTAGTGTCTGGTGTATGATGTACCTAGTGTCTAGGGGAGAAATGAAATGATGGTACACAACACAAGAACACTTTAATTTTCTATGAGGAAGTGAATAAAACCAGGGGTTAAGTTTTTCTTTAAAATGAATATTTTTTCTGTACAATTTAATCTGCCTGTCCAGCTATATCTTTTGGACAGGTCTTTGAAAATGAGGACAAGATAGTTTACAGAAAAGATCAACTAAAATATCTGGACTCTTTGTCCACTAACTATAAAGTCAATATATATCTTTCCTGTTGGAATGTTCACAGCTTACACTTTATTCATCTAAGAGGGAGAGTCACTGTGTATGAGGGGCTGTAGTTTCATCATACCCCATAAACTTCCTGAGTATGATTTGAAATACCAGTGTTTATTAAACGAAAGTGTCAGATATACCCAGATGCTTAACACATCACCTGGGATTCCTTGAAGAATGATAATACAGTATGAAGTTGCAGAAAACCTCAATCTCGCAAAATGCCCAAGCTCCTCCCGTTATCTTTTGACAGCATAAACGAATGGTCGGAGACTTGATGGCTTTATTCTCACTCAGCAGGTTTCCTGTTACCAGCTGGCAACAGGAAATAAAACCTCTGCAACAAAAGGACACCCTGGCCTTTTATATATCTGATCACTTATTATATTTATTATTTTCCTACGGTGATATGGGGTCAGCCTCGCGTGCATTACAGGTGCACTCGCCCCTAATTTTACATGACTCACACCTTGCTGTGACCACACCTCAGGTCCCTATGGCAGATACGCCACTGTACGTTTACATAGTTTTCCTCAATATAATAATGTGGAGTAACCACATTTCCTTTGGTATGATTTTCTCTTCTTTTCTTTTTAAAATATAAATGCTTCAGGCATGTTGAACAGTGTTCATGGAACACGGAGGCTTACTAATATATTCTAATGCAATAATATGAAAACACAATCATGACAACATACATCAGTTAGATACAGTTCAATGTGAGGACTCAACAATGTCTGCTCCCGGCACGTCCTTCACCTTTCCCAATAGCAGTATCTAACTTTGGCAGTGGGATTAAACATATTAAATTCATAAAGCATTCTTACCACAAATTTTCAAGAAATATAAACAAATGACGCTGACTTGCAAAGAAGTGGCCTCAGTTTCTTCTGCACTGTCCAGACTGTGAATACTTCTTTATTTAATTTTAAAATTAACACAGCTTATCTCAGCGTATTTGAATGAAAAGTTTTGTTCAACTGGCAATGAATAGTGAAACCTTTTTGCTAATATTTACTAGCACTGGCCAATCGAAAGCTTGCGACCATCAGAATTCAAATGTAGTTTTTGAAAAACAAAAATAATTCCAAACAAAACTCTGCGTCTGGTAGTCGATTGGCCAGCCTGCTTTAGTTATGCCAATACAAAAAGATGTTTCGTGTTTGGTAACAATTTTCCTACCGCGCCCCTTTCCCTCCTATACTCTTGTTCCTCAAGCGAATTTGAATATACCTCAATGCCTCTTTTCTAAGCTGCCGTCCCCACTAACGTTATGAAAAAAACAAGCAGGAACAACAGTCTGTCTGGTCGAGCGTCCGTAGACATTTAGTATTTTCTCAATAACTTGGCTAATACTGGGACTACCATATTATTTAAAACATATTCTTGCTCAGTGGACTCTAAGCTATACTATCATATAATTTTTATGGACAGTTTCATTATGGTTTAGATTTTCAATTTTGTCACCGGCAATCGTCAAATAAAATTTTTACACAAGACGGCCATCTTTCCCTCTCTTTCATCTCTCGCTAGCATGTATTTTCAAATAACTACTTGTTTTAGTGACGTCAGTAATACTACCGCGAGGAGGAAATAAAATTGTCTGCGTGTTTGCCTCTGTTGGCTTTGCCGCAGCGTGTATATATGCATGGCATAATGTGTCAAGCGAAGCGGGGTTTTGAGCGGCGGGTATTTGAATAGGCATTAAATATTTGTATTGTCTCGTGTTACACTACCAAAAAATGTATGGATTACTACTTATTACCAGCGTTAAAGTTAACTATTTCGTTAATTAAGACAGTAGTTTGGCGGCACACTTCCGCAAAATCGCTAATTATAAGTCTTGCCACAGTCTCTATCAGATCGGGCAAAATGTTAAAAATGTACGTCACAAGGAAAGCGAGGAGGTTTAATCGGCGGGGTCGGTTCTAAGCCTGTCCACGGCACAAAATTCAGCGCTATGCTGGCGTGTGAGAGTATCACCGTCAGACACAATCGGGCGGGTTTATTTATTATCATTTTATGACTAAAATAATACTGAAATGAGCGATTATTCTCGCAGATTTTACTACAACCGGTAACAGTTATATTAGGGCGCATGTCCAAATATAAAAGACCCTTAGATCTGAGATTATATTTTCATATTCTGGCTGACTTACACATGAACAGCACCCTGAAACTAGCTCCACACCTTACTGATGACATACTCTGCCCTGGACGTTTTGATTAGATGAAGGTGTCACAGGCACTTCACTTGTTCAGTATATCTGTCAGTGCAGGGATCCACTACACTACATGGTAGAAAAGGAGGGCAGACCTGTGAATAATCTGACAACTGCTTGGTTCATTGAGGTGATATCTAAATGGTTTGATTTAATGTCAAGTCGCGTGTCATGGCTCTGACTAATCAGCTTACAGATAGGTATGCAAATGCTGTTGAAATGTTACGACTTGTGATTCGAATGTTTACAACGCTTCCAGTTGGAAAGCAGGGAGCATGGAAACCATTTCGGACAGGCATCCTTTTGTCCACCGCATCTGTGCTTGATCTTGTAGAGGACATGTTGAGTTGAAATTTCAGTTTTTTGCTGACATCACGCGTGAGTCAAGACTGCCTGGAAAATTTTTTTCAGCTCCTTAAGGTTAAATAATGCAGTGCCAACTCCTCTTGAATTCAAACATAGAGTGAGAACTATCTGCTTGTCACAATTCCTCATGACTATACGTGGAAGTAGTTACGACGAAGATGATAATGACTTCAACTTGATTGTACTGATATCAATAAATACAACAATAGTTACACACACCGAACAGCATGTTGATTTGTCAGATTTAGACATAGAAAAAGCACAGCTGAGGTCCATGCAATTCATTATTTAAGTGGCTACTGTGTGAACAGTGTATTAAAGCAATATACTGTCTGTCGTATCTGCATTGCAGCTGTCACTGCCCCTCAGTGTGCAAAAATTACTGACATTTCACGACTGACAGAACATAACGAGTATATTCCAGGCTCACTTGTTTATGCCAGTGACTGTAGCGAGAGGTTTATATAGATGTAGTGATAGTATTGACAGAAGTAGTGTTCTCTCCTGAAAAATGGTGAAGTCCCAGTGTCTAGGGTTGACGGGTTTCACCCTCACAAGAAGATCAAGTCTGTGAATAATCTGTGGCAAGGATTAAATATAGCCAAGCAGATTATACTGGCGCCCTCTCACCTTTTGATCCCCTATGATGTACTTATTTAACTTTGAAAATATAACTTTAACTCAACTTTGAATAAAAGTAATTAATAACTCAAGTGGCTTACAATTCAATTAATTTATTTATCTACACTATGTACTCCTATGATGATGGGTGAATGTTGAGGCAATGATGATTATGGTCGAGTATGAACTTTCCAATCTATTTGTAAGTATATACCAAAAAAAAAGATCTACTTTGGATCTTATTAAATAACAAGTTCCTTTACACTCTATCTTGTCCACCAGGAATGTTCACCGTCCTTCTGTATTTATTTTAATAGAGAAAAAATAAAGTTTATCTGTCTCTCCTATCTTTACAGCTCAAATTCATCATTTAAAACATTCTGTTGACAGTAGTAGCTTGTCTCACACTGGTTACTAGATTCATGAAACTTATCTCAGGTCCAAGTCAGTTGCACTTTAATAACACACTGATAGTCTGTTCTGCAAACTCCCAAACATTAACGGGAATGACAGTAATAGGCTCCTTCTACGTCTGAGCTTCACATACAGCAAGATATAAGGACCTCAGAAACATGATCACACTTGTGGTATGTGCACTAGGATCCTAAAACAATGAATATGATGTGTCCAGAGGTTGCCTTGGATGCTTGTTATCCCTACGGTGTGCTGAGATGAGAATGTTTTTTTTTTTTAGATGCTGTGTGTACAATGAATGATAAATGTGAAAATATGACCCATGATGCAGTCTTTGCCTTCCACACTCTCATGCCAAGTCACTGCTGGTCCTTTAATGGTAGTTAGTAAAATGGTACTAGTAGACCATACTGGATATGTTTATTCTTAGCAATGACTGCTGTGGGTAGTTTTAAAGGCTTTGTCGTAGATTTCGATAGGTGATTAAGAACAATGTTAGGTCCCTTCTGAATAGAACTGACAAAGGTGATGACTCAGTGCGAGATAAGGTAAACAGATAGATTTCACTAGTGAGTTGGTGAAAAGGTAAAGTCTGTCCCTGGATTTGAGAAAACTTCTCTAGCCCAGCCTATCGGTTACGACTAAAAAATATTGTTGTTCCGACAGTTCCCTTTCTATATATTAATATATATATATATATATATATATATATATATATATATATATATATATATATATATATATATATCCACCACTCACATACACACACACAGATAAGTGACGACAGTTAAACGCACAAAGGTGAAAACTATACTAATGGAATGTGGACGTTGGGACGAGCTGACCAACACAGAAAATACAGTTTATGTAAATTTTATTTACCATAAAGAAAAAAACTTCACAACATATATATTATCATATATCGAATATAAAGAAAAATCATAGGGGTACAGAATTAATACAGAAAGAGACCCATAAGTACTATCTCCCCCTGTTGATACAAGATCCCACAAAGAGAAGTTAATTAACCCCCAAAAGGTCAAAAGATTAGCACTATGGTTTTGACTATACTGTAAAGAACAGAGTTTCTACGTTATTTTATTCTGAAATTGAACAGTATTAGCAAAACACAGTAAGAAATATACAAAGTGAGTACATGGATTAAACAATAAAAGAGTTACTTATTCCTGCTTTCTTTCTTTCCATACAACCGTGGCCACGTTCATTCGTTCTTACCTAATACTTGATTTGCAACTTCTGGAACAATCTTTAGGACACACGCACACAGCAAATCCAGTGTTATTTTGGCAAAGAAAACCCCAGCTCCTCAAAGACAGATTAGATCCACCTCTCCGGGGAACGTTCACTTTGTTAATTTTATTTAGGATTTCTGTTTATGTCACATTAATTAATCCAGGTAAGAAATTTTACAGTGCTCACAGTGTCAGTAGCTTGAGATTTCCAGTACATAGGAATGTCAGGTCGGTAACTTCTCTCAGTATAAAAATTCCTTGTCACACCACAAATGGTCAAACGTCGGGAAATGTTAATGTTGGTTATGTCGCCACAACGGGCTGAATGTAAATGAAATTGTGAAAAAGAAATCTGGATCTATAGGCCCAGTTACAAAGTCACTCTTAAAGTTCTTTGGGTCGGTACTCTGTCTCTTTCTGGGTGTAAACACAAATCCAGACAGGTTTACCTTGAAGACCCAGATACTAAGTAAAAAATGTTCTTTATATGGTTATTCTCAGATTTATATGGAAGCCGCTGGTAGGGTTTTGGGTTTGACCCAGTACTGTGTATAGGAAGAAAAAATACAAAATACTTAACCACCATATAATATTCTCAATCCTATTCTAAACCCACGTAAAATATAATATATTTATCCCCTTCGGTTATTTAACTTCAATTGAAACTACAAGCTTAGAGCTTATATGATCGTTTAAAACCTCCCGTGAAGTAAATTCTAGTCATTTAAAAAAATTAATCATCATGAATTAGAAATAAATATATATTTCGTCAATACTCATAATGAACAGTGCATTTACTAGTCGATTAAATATCTTTTACTGGTTAAATCGGTTAGTTAGATTAACGCTACAGCTGGAGCAGTTTAGCTATAGATTATATTTAGTTCGCTAGTCAATTAGCACCAAAAAAAAAACAATCCTAGTGAAATAAAATGATGGACTTAGCCATTAAATCACTCTACACAGAAAGATCTTAGTGAAATAAAATGACGGACTTAACAATTAAATCACTCAAACTTCTAGTATAGTATTTACCACAAACACAGAAATAAACGATCTCCAATCGAAAAACTAAGTAATTCCACTGTTATAAGGGATCTTAGAATTCGAAGCTAGATGTTCTCTGAAATTCTGTCGGTACTGGACAAATTGAGTTTTAAAAGCTGGAGAATATATATTAAATCTGCAGAACTTCGCTCAGCCTTGTTACTTTTAACGCCTTCGCTCAGATTTCGGGCTTTTCTTCGGTCGATCTGCGAATCAGAGGAAAAATTCACACTTTTACCGCTTGCAGACTCTGGCAATCGAGCGAAACCCGTCCTTTGATCTTGCGATTCTCATCGTGTTTAATTACCTTCCAAGCGAACGGATTCAGGGGGAGTAACTGTGATTATCTGCCCTTCAGATTAAGTCCCCCTGACCAATGTCTACCGAAAAATACGTTTCAACTTATCGCCCCCATGGTTTTTCTTCATTTAGCTTATCTCCCCCTTCTCTAGAAATCCACCATCCCGTCCCCTCTCTACGCGTTCCGTTTACCTGTCTGATTGAAAACATTCCTCGTAGTTTATACAACATAGAGAAAAGAAAATGTGCGTGGCCAAATTAAGAGTTTAACTCTTTAACCCCCAAGAGCAAGTATACTGTACTTCCCGCTAGACCCATGTGGCCCAATCAACAGTATACTGGCTTTCGTATCTCTTGATCCTTTCTAGGGCTGTTTTCTAATTTTGACAACTCAAAAACGCTATTTTCTTAAAGTATAGCCATCCATTATGGACTTTTGTTATTTATGAATATGAACATTTAAAAAAATTATTTCCAAACAAAAACAATAAAAACATACTGGTATGGCCATTTTTGTTTGGGCCAAACCCACCTTTTTGCTTGGGACTGAAAGAGTTAACATATATAGAGAAGTGACGGGATCTGCGTTTAACAAATAGGTCTGCTGGTAAACATTCCTAAGGCAAATAGAGAAAAGAAAATCAAATAGGCGTGCTAAATTAAGAAAGAGACAGATATCTGAGTGTAGGGGGGTTTTACGTTAACAAACTGTGCATGGCTCATAAGGAAGCCGGTGAAACACAGGTGGAAGAAAAATGTAGATGTATGAAATCTATTTTCATAATATCCTCTGCCACAGGCTTGACCATCTTTAGCCATCCTGGTCACACAATCAATATGTTGGGTATATTCACAAGCCTATTAATTCCTGAAATAAAATTTACATTATTCACATGAATACTTATGATAGTCCTACATACCCTCTAAGAATCTTTCTCCAACACAGAATTACACATTTAGTGAAGATGCCTGCCCTGCATACAGTCAAAAATGGCTTGGCAATGGCAGTGCTCTACTCTGCTTCTTGCTTGGCTTAACAAGGTTGTGTGTGATAAATGAATTTCGAAACTGCCATCCTTATATATCAGTGGCGCGTACGTTCGAGGGAGTCGTTTCCGATTGGCTAGAAATAATTCTAGAAAATGCCGTCTATGGGCTCATTGTGTGTAACCTTGCAACTTATTAAGGCTTGTATCTCTTAATTGGCCTGGGTTATCACCTTCTGGTCAACATCCTTCAAAATCCCCTGCGACAAGCTTCAAATCTATTCCTTGATATTAGCTTTCCATGTGGGCATGCAGTCTAAATAAATTTTTAAAGATTAACACTAGGCCTACATTCGAAAGTGGCCATCTCACACATTTATCGATATTTCACTAGGTGCATCCTCCTTACCAATTTCCTTTTAGATTTCCATGTATGAACATTCCCACTAGCGAACTCAGTTATTATTATTGTAAAACAAAACTGCCCCAAGTCGTCCTTTAAGAAATTCCATCCGTCCACATGCACAAATTGCTTCGCCATTATGACGGTATTGCCTTTCATCTCCTTCCCCGGCGAGGTTAAGACTGCGCATGCGTCTGCTAGTACTGTCGCGGTTAACCCTTGGGCGATGCAGTGTGTTTACATACTAAAATCTAACTAAGCGTATTTTTCCATTATGCTACAGTGACACAGTAGTAAATCTGATGTTAAGAACTGAACAACTGATCCGTCAGCAAGAGCATAGCTTTGCAACCATGAAAAACATTGCAACTTTACTTCTGGATATGGCATTACATGAAACAGCTGAATGCATACTGAGCAACTGCCATGATATTAAACAAAAGCTGTTAGCAAAGTATATCAGTGTCAGAATTCACATTTACTGCAGAAATAAAAACAATGGTCTTAAACAGCATGCTCGAGCATTAATGAGCAGTAAAAGCCATTGCAGGAAATCTCTGGCCCAAAATATGTAATTTGATTTTGTTAAAACTATCTGTACATTGTCGCATTTTTTATGAAAACAAAAAATGGTGTGATCATCTGGATCTAGTAAAAATGTCAGTGTCTACAACAGTCATTCACCAGTTTCCACATTTCAAACTAGGTAAATAGTTCAATTAGAAGGGAGTATGTTTTGCTAAGTGTTGCAATTCTAACGGAATATATGTTGCTAAATAATGGAATTCTAACGGAATATAAAATTCAACAGAGTATGTGTTAAACATTCACGCTACTGATTCTATTCAACAAACCGGTATGTAAACTAGTTTTCTTCTGTTTATTTTGTTAGTTGTTTTTACATTTATTTTTCAATACAAAGAATAGTACAAATATGTGCTACTGTATTTGCATCTAATTTTATTTCAAATTATTAGTTAACCTAAACGAAAATGCAAATTGGATCTGAAACTCGCGATTGGGTCCATTTTCCTGCAATACGGGTGCAGCCGAAAATAGCGGCCAATTTTTTAGTTCGCGCAACTCTTATATATAGAGGAGCTCTGACTACCCCTACCAAACTGTTTACCACCACCTCTTTGAGTGCCCAGCACTCGATGATGTTAGGAAAATGCTCCTTCCTCCGAGGCCAGATAAGTGGGATACTTTGTGCGGAGAAACAATACAACTTGCGAAAACATGCAGGTATCACTACGTGGCATTGGGCCGAAAGGCAAGAACCCCAGCGCCGCTGGATCAATAACCCTGAGGTGTGCAGTACAATGCGACTAATATGGAGGGATTCTTGGGACATGAATCTTCATCAAGTAAAACAAACTGTTACATAAACTACTGCTACAACAGCATGTACATGCTTCTGAACAGGCTTTCTGCAAGAGGTGCTGGCTGTAACGCTAAATAAGGAACGAAAAGGGAAAATGATGATGATGTTCTAATCTGTTGTTTATGTGCGCGCCTCAGCTGTCGAATATTTTTACCGAAGTATTCAGTGTTTGCTGTTTGTCTATCTGTAAAACCGGCTTACACGCTACTGTAACCTTCACTTCTATGAAATCTCCACTTTTTTTATATAATAATACTAAGTACAATATTACTCAGGTATCTTTCGCTCTAAGCACCACAGCACACACGTTAAATAAATCTTTCATTGTCAAATTACTAGTGGGGAATGTTTTCACCTTAATAACAGGAGTAACGTATGAACACCAGGTGATAGATGCCGCACTGAAACCAACAATGAACTTTGCTTTGTTAACAATGCTATAATGAGTTACATAGCCAATATTAAAATAATATTCTGCGATACAACAATTATATATAATTGACGTGATCAGCAAGTTGTAAATATAATAATCCAATAATAATAATTGTCAGTACTCTTTTGACTAGACAATGATTTTGTGTGTGTGTAGATCTATTTGCTTTGGCCAACATATTAGCCAGCGCTTTTTGTGGGATTTTCCCTCCCTGTAAAGGATATCAGCTTTAATGAACGTGTGTAGTGTAAGTAGAAGAAACTTCAGTTTTTCCTTTTTTTCAATAACCTACTTGATATTTTTTTACCTTATTCAAGTAAATCTGAAAGTACAGGCGTCCGATAAGTTACTGTGCACTTGAATATACGGCAGACGAGAGTAGCGGGGTTTTGATGTGAGAGTTGTCCGTTCTATCCTAGGCGTGACCTTGACAACAGACGAGAGAAATGTTTTTTTTAATGTGAGAGTTGTCTGTTCTTCCCTAGGCTTGGCAGTGTTGGCAGTTGCCCAAGCACCTTCTTTCTTCTAGGAGAACTTCCAGATTTGGCACCTGGAATGTTCGGACATTAAACGAACAAGGGAAAGTGGCCCAAGTAGCAGCAGAAATGAGGGAATACAAAATTGAGGTTCTGGGAATGTGTGAAACAAAGTGGAAAGGGGTAGACAGGAAGAAACTCATCACAGGTGAATTGGTGCTGTCCTCAGGACATGAAGACGAAAGTTCACACCACAGTGAAGGGGTAGCTCTTATGTTATCTAAAGAAGCACAGAAAGCACTCATTGAATGGGAAGCTGTTGGACCCAGAATAATAACAGCTACTTTCAAAACAGCTAAAAAGAAAATACATGTAAATGTCATCCAATGTTATGCACCAACTAATGACAAAGAAGAGTCTGTGAAAGAAGCATTTTATACTAAACTACAGGAAATTATGGATAAAGTAAAAAGAAGAGACATCACAATTTTGATGGGTGACATGAATGCAAAGATAGGTACAGTGAACACCGGATTTGAAGAAGTCATAGGAAAACATGGGCTAGGCGTAATGAATGAAAATGGAGAACTATTCGCAAACTTCTGTGCTTCAAATCAACTGGCTATAGGAGGAAGCATGTTTCCACATAAGAGAATACACAAGGCAACATGGATATCACCAGACCATAGAACAGAAAATCAGATTGATCATATATGCATAAACAAGAAGTTTAGATCATCATTGCAGGATGTAAAGGTATATAGAGGAGCAGATGTGGCATCAGATCACCATCTTCTGATAGCCAAAGTAAAAATGAAACTCGGGAGGTGTGCGGCGGTGAAAAATTGTGGACAACAGTATAGTGTGGGACAGCTGGGAAATCAAGAGGCGAGAGACGGATTTGCGGTCGCGGTGTCCGGCAGATTCCGGGTGCTCCGGCGGCTGGGGGATGTAGGGAATACGGAAGACTATTGGCGGCGGGTCGAGGCTGTGTGGAAGGAGACGTGTGGGGAGGTGCTGGGGAAGGGGGAGAGACAGCGGAGGGCATGGATGGCAACAGAGGCCATCGGTAAGATAGGAGACAGAAAGGACAAGAGAGCAGAGTTAAACACAGGCGAAACCAGGGGTTCCAGGGCCGGGGCTCGAGAGGTGTGCACAGGGGCGGACAGAGAAGTGAAAAGGGGTGTCAAAAGAGATGGGAGGAATTGTGTTGGGGAGTTGGCGGGAGGGGCAGAGGATGCTGCAGCCAGGGGAGATATGAGAGAGCTGTGTGGCATCACGGGGAAGCTAGCGGGGAAATACGGGCAGGCAGGTTGCCTCGTAGAAGACGGGAATGGGAGGCTGCTCAGCAATGTGCGGGAGCAGATGAGAAGGTGGACAGAGTGTTTTGGGGACCTTCTCAGTGGACCGGCTCCACAGGACCCGCCGGGCGTCCGGCCAGCGGAGGAGGAGCTACAAGTTAATGGTGAGGGACCAGCGAGGGAGGAAATAGGGAAAGCCATGGAGCTTCTGGGAGATGGAGGGGCGTCTGGGCCTGGTGGCATTCCGGCGGAGGCCATCGGGGCAGATGTCGACACGGCTGCGGAGATGTTGTATAAATTACTTGGTGGGGTCTGGGAGGGGGAAGAGATGCCGGCAGAGTGGAAGGAGGGATATCTGGTTGGGTTGCCTGGGGGGGGGGGGGGGAATTTGCAAGAGTGCACAAATTATAGAGGAATGGTGTTGCTATCGGTGCCAGGAGAAGTGTTAAACGGGATTATCCTTGAGAGATTAGAGGAGTCCGTGGACAAGAGGCTGGGAGATGGACAGGCAGGTTTTCGACGGGACAGATCATGTGCAGACCAGATGGCCACTTTCAGAATAGTGGTTGAACGGGGTCTGGAATGGAGTTCACCACTGTACATCGGATTTGTGGACTGCGAGGGGGCATTTGACAGTGTGGACAGAGAGTCACTTTGGAAATTGTTGAGGCATTGTGGAGTTCCCCTGGGGATCATTAATTTAATAGAGAAAACATGTGAAGACGTGGCATGCGGGGTTCTTCGCGGGGGACAGCTTGCGGAACCGTTTGGGGTGGGAGCAGGAGTGCGGCGGGGATGCCTCTTGTCTCCATTTCTTTTCTTGCTGGCAATAGATTGGGTTATGGGATCATCGGCGGCACACAACGGGGGTGGAATCCAGTGGACTCTGAGTGGGCGGTTGGATGGTCTGGATTTTGCTGGTGACTTGGCTCTTCTGTCCCATGGCCGTAGTCAGATGCAGGACAGGTTGAAGGCACTCGATGAGAGGTCGCGGCAGTTGGGTCTGGAGGTACACAGGGAAGGGACAAAAATAATGCGAATAGATGCAGGTGGTGATGGCAGGGTTGAGCTTGAGGAGACGCCAATGCAAGATGTGGGGTCGTACACATGTCTTGGCAGTAGTGTGGACAGGGTTGGAGGGACGGACAGCGATGTCAAGGTGAGAATACAGGGGGTAGGAGGGGCTTTCATTGCGTTGGGAAATGTATGGAGATCGGGGGAGGTGGGATCCAACACGAGAATGGGAGTCTTCGGCTCAGGTGTGAGGTCGGTCCTGTTGTGTGGCTCGGGGACATGGAGAGCGGCAGGGACGGCGGCCAAAGGGCTGCAGACTTTCATGGATGGGTGCTTGCGTGGAGTGGAGGGATTGAAGTGGTGTGACAGGGTTGCCGGCGTGGGGCTGATGGCGGGAGCTGGACGGGTGCCAGTGGGGCGGGAGGTGAGAGGAAGACG
Source organism: Oreohelix idahoensis (assembly GCA_024509875.1). Taxonomy (NCBI): domain Eukaryota; kingdom Metazoa; phylum Mollusca; class Gastropoda; order Stylommatophora; family Oreohelicidae; genus Oreohelix; species Oreohelix idahoensis. Next base: position 161,049 of record JAMPIV010006660.1, read on the forward strand.
ATGGCGATGGATAGGACACACGCTGAGGAAGCCTGTTGATAGCATTACAAGGCAGTCCTTGTTCTGGAACCCCCAGGGCAAGAGAGGCAGAGGAAGACCAAGAAGTACATGGAGAAGAGAGTTGGAAACAGAGGTGAAAATGATGAGGAGAACATGGAAAGAACTTGAGATGATGGCCCTTGACAGGAGGACTTGGCATGTGTTTGTTGAAGGCCTATGCTCCTTTGGGAGTGGAGGGTTATGAATGAATGAAAGTGCGTAGCAGCAGTCGGAGTAAAGCGTTGTTGAACTGCAGTCCAGGTTTAATTGTCTTGGCCAAACGACAATGGTGTTGACGTAGGAAGAAAGAGTATTCCTGGTGAAACGTGTTTCGTAACGGTAATAAATACACGGAGGACGTTCAGCAAAAGTTCGTGCAGCAATTTCCAGATTCACAAGTTCCTCACCGCAATGCGGTTCGAAATCTGATAGACAAGTTTCTTGAAACGGGCAGTGTGCACGATGCACCTCGCTCTGGAAGGCCCTCCACTTCAGACGAAACAGTTCTCTTTATCCAGGACACGATGCTCCAGAGTCCAAGTAAGTCTGTGAGACGGTTGTCCCAACAGGCCCACGTGTCAAAGAGTAGAGCTCACAAGATTCTGAAGACGAAGTTAAAGTTGCATCCACAAGGTTACAGCACTACATCAGCTGAAAGAGAAAGATCACCAGTCCCGTGTCAACTACTGCGCCTGGTTTCAGAAATTCCTTGTTGAGGAAGGTGAGAAAGTCCTTGATGTTACCTTCTTCACATATGAGGCATGGTTCCACCTTTCCAAGTAGTGAACAGCCAGAACACTCGTCTGTGGAGCAGTGAAAATCCACTTAAATTTTAACTGCCTCTCCACGATCACAAAGTCGGGTTGTGGTGTGCCATCAGTCGTATGCGCATAACTGGGCCCATGTTCTTCAAAACCACCATACACGCAGAACGTTACCACACTGACATTCTCGAACCACTCCTAACCCACCTTACTGAGCTTGAAATTCAGGAAGCCTGGTTCCAGCAGGATGGTGCAACTGCACACACAGCTTACTCATCAGTCCATTTTTTGTAGGACATCTTTTGTAATCGCAATAATCTCGCATGAAATATGGCCTGCTCGTTCTCCTGACCTGACTCCGCCGGACTATTATCTGTGGAGTGCACTGAAATGAAAGGTATATGAGAACAATCCGCACACAATGGATTAACTGAAGGTAGCAATCACCACCCACATTCAACAGATCCCACTGACAACCCTGCAGAAGGTCTTCCGACAATATGAAGAAGCGTGTTCAGGCATGTCTTGAGGCCCACGGTGGACATTTCCAACATCTGCTGTAGAAGAAACTGCTGCGTGGTACTGCAACGTTGTACGAGGTACTTTACTGCACTGTAACCTTTAGGACACCCTGTATTATCATAGGTTTGTACTCTTGAAGATCCTAATGAAATATGGTGTGTGCAAGAGTAGTTTTCTTCCATATTTAAAACTAACAATGACTTTAAAGCCAACCTTTCTATTAAAAAAGAAACAAACAAACAAAAATAAAAAAAAGAAAGAAGAAACGATTATAATTAGGCATAACTTATCTTTCTTGAAATTAATCTCTTTCTTTCTCTTACATAAATTTCAAAAACTCATAAGGTAAACATATTAAATTTCTGTTAAATAAAACCAAAATGGAATTTATGTTTTGTAAGGTAGGTTCTGTGGATTTAATTGAAATAAAGGTTATAAATTAATTTTATTTAGAAAATGGAAATTTATTGACAATGTTGAATAGTAAAGCTTCTAAACATGATAGGAGAAGGCAATATGAATAAAAATATAGACTGTTCCATCACTGCTTACCACTGCGTCTGCTAACATCACTCAGCGCAAAGTTAAAGAAAAAAAAACCACGTTTATATTTTTTCAATCCCGATCTGTCGTGGAACCCCTAGAGACCTCTCGCGGAACCTCGGTTGAGAAACACTGTGCTAGAGGCTGGGGCAGAGTGTGCCATCTACAGCTGTTGATATACGGGCACTGCCCGATTGCCCGACCGCTCGGTCCGCCTCTGATATCCTATACACATAAATGCGTCACGATGACAGAAACTACTTTTAGTACAGGAAAAAATTACAGTACAGAGGAAAAATTCACACTTTTACCGCTTGCAGACTCTGGCAATCGAGCAAAACCCGTCCTTTGATCTGGCGATTCTCACCGTGTTTAATTACCTTCAAAACAAACGGATTCAGGGGGAGTAACTGTGATTATCTGCCCTTGGTTTCAGATTCAGTCCCCCTGACCAATGTCTACCGAAAAATACGTTTCAACTTATCGCCCCCTTGGTTTTTCTTCATTTAGCTTAATTCCCCCTTCTCTACAAATCCACCATCCCATCCCCTCTCTACGCGTTCCGTTTACCTGTCTGATTGCAAACATTCCTCGTAGTTTATACAACATAGAGAAAAGAAAATGTTCGTAGCCAAATTAAGAGTTTAACATATATAGAGAACTGAAGGGGTCTGCGTTTAACAAATAGGTCTGTTGGTAAACATTCCTAAGGCAAATAGAGAAAAGAAAATCAAATAGGCGTGCTAAATTAAGAAAGAGACAGATATCTGAGTGTAGGAGGGTTTTTTACGTTAAACAAACTGTGCATGGCTCATAAGGAAGCCGGTGAAAAACAGGTGGGAGAAAAATGTAGATGTATGAAATCTATTTTCATAATATCCTCTGCCACAGGCTTGACCATCTTTAGCCATCCTGGTCACACAATCAATATGTTGGGTATATTCACAAGCCTATTAATTCCTGAAATAAAATTTACATTATTCACATGAATACTTATGATAGTCCTACATACCCTCTAAGAATCTTTCTCCAACACAGAATTACACATTTAGTGAAGATGCCTGCCCTGCATACAGTCAAAAATGGCTTGGCAATGACAGTGCTCTACTCTGCTTCTTGCTTGGCTTAACAAGGTTGTGTGTGATAAATGAATTTCGAAACTGCCACCCTTATATATCAGTGGCGCGTACGTTGGAGGGAGTCGTTTCCGATTGGCTAGAAATAATTCTAGAAAATGCCGTCTATGGGCTTATTGTGTGTAACCTTGCAACTTATTAAGGCTTGTACAGTATCTCTTAATTGGCCTGGGTTATCATCACCTTCTGGTCAATATCCTTCAAAATCCCCTGCGACAAGCTTCAGAGATCCATTCCTTGATATTAGCTTTTTCATCGTGGGCATGCAGTCACCAAATTTCCTTTTAGATTTCCCATGTATGAACATTCCCACTGTAGCGAACTCAGTTTATTATTATTGATAAAACAAAACTGCACCCCAAGTCGTCCTTTAAAGAAATTCCATCCGTCCACATGCACAAATTGCTTCGCCATTATGACGTGGTATTGCCTTTTATCTCCTTCCCTGGCGGCGAGGTTAAGACTTGCGCATGCGTCTGCTAGTACTGTGGGCGATTAACCCTTAGGGCGATGTCACAGAGAGTTATGATCATGTAATATTCTCTATAGTACGTCTTCTTTTCTTCACCCGTGTCCTCTTATTTTATTATCACTCTTTTTATCCTTTTTGTAATTCTTCGCATAGTCGTTCGTTTGCGACTTAAACATTTACTATTTTCCCATTCAAACTTTCGCCGTGTGATCATGTTCTCATTTAGAAACGCACTAGTGATTGTCTATTACGTAGATGCAGGCTCGGTAGGAGGTTATTGCGTAGTGGACGAAACTGTGTATATTCGCTTCGCCTGGACCTATAGGTCGACATTTTGTCTGCATTTTCACCTGCCACAAACGAGTTGCATCGGCTGAGTGAGCGCTTAGGTGAGGCGCGATAGCCGACATCTCCTCGGCGCAGTTTGAGGTACATTTTGTCTGGATAATCCCAGCTGACAAGGCACTCTCACTGTTGGCCGACTGGTCAGCGTGAGGTGTGTTGAAAAACGCTCGAGTGTCAGTTCATGGTAGTCTTCTAGTTTGTGTAAGGTGTTTAAGAATGAGAAGGGCGCAGATTATTTAGTTCTTTTTTGCGAAATCTAAGGTTGGAAACCCTTTGTCCTGGTGTTCAAGATATTTAACCGGAGTTTGAAACTAGATTTTCATTCATTCTCCCAAATTCGCAGTAGACAGGTTGTCGTGAATAGAATAAGCTGTATAGCGAGAGTTTCTCAGTTTGCCTCTGACTTTCTAAATCGATCACTTTGTCGAACATTCTAGACTTCTATAAATACAATCAGCGAAATGATTCTAAAAGTTGTGCGACCATCTGTAGTTCTTGTGATTGAGGTAAATGTATTAAGTATACCTAATATTTTGTGAAGTGTTTAAAGTGATAATCGCTTATTTCATATTTCACTAGTTAGATTTGGTGCAGAGTGCTTAATTATATAGTCTGTATATTTTATAGAGACGTGACGAGTTACAGTGGGAAAACACTGAAATTTATAATTTCTAGCTTAAACTCAGTCAGCTATTAAGGAATTATATTTTACTGCTAAATAATCAGACGAGAAATAATTTATTCTAACTAATAACTTATAAATTCTAGATGCCTCATGATGAGTGTTGACGGAATACGTAGGGTATTCCTAATTCCATGTTGATTGATTTTTTTTATATGTATTTATAACTTATTTCACGGGGAAAGTTTTTATAAACGATAAGTCCAAGCTTCTATGCTTGCAGTTCAAAACGTAAGTTATATCGAGTACATAAAACAAACAAAAAAAAAAACATAATCTATGTAAACTATTTCATATGTGTTTTTGCCTTTATTACAGCTGAATACTGGGGTAACCCAAATTTTGCCGGCGTTTAGTACAGAGGACATACCTGTGAGAAAAACATAACTTTTATATCTTTAAACCGCTGGGTTTTTTCAAGTACCACCTGTCTGGCAGTGCTGGTGTGTCTTCAGAGATAGACGAAGAATATCCAACCCACTAACAGTATTTTTTTAAAGAATAAAATGTTTATACTGGCCATGTGAAACAGATCATATTCCTCCTCGAACTCTGTAGTTGAGGCTACTTTGTGCGAGAATAAATATACAGAAATCTAAAAACCATTACGTTCCGGACATCTGTTGACACAAAGTGTGTGGTGAACACTAGATTTCTAGTGAAGAGAAAAGTTGTCCCCGGTTCATCTCCCGAATTAAGTGGAAACCTCGTGTTCTGACACTGTGTGCCCAGATATTAAGCCTAAATTTCTTACCATCGTGAGTCAAGTGACACTAACTTTAGTCTGAAAAAACTATTCGCATTGAAGCAAGGCCGCTCCAGAGATCTCATTTTTGATGAGTAGAACCAACAAAACAAAATGCTGCAGAGCTGGTATCACTTCATTTAAAAAACGACAGCGAACAGGATAAAAAGTGTGTGAGGTGTCAAGTGCATAGTTCTGGCGCAGACGGCGAACAAGCAAGTCACGAGTTTAGGTGCATGTAGATGTGAGTTCTGGGCCGTGGAAGATGATAAAGAACGAGTGAAAGTAGAATGAAAGATGTTCTTTGTTGAGTCACCTACGTTGTAATTTCCTCTTATGCAAGTTATTGCTAAACAATATTTTCCCTTAGAATAAAGCAGATTTCCAAGTCTG